>CP137682.1:11193154-11231016 GCA_037976565.1 Mesocentrotus franciscanus | reverse complement strand
TTTCTTTCAACTACCGGTAATGCACATTTTCCTTCATTATAAGTGCCCCTTTTTCATTCACATAAGTACCCCTTTTTATATTTGGTCATTGCCGCTTTTCAGGTGCGATAAGTGCCTCTTGTCACCTCTGATACTTTCCCTTTTAACAATGATACGTGCCCCTTTTAGTTTCTAATAAGGATCGACCTATCCCCTTTTCATAAATGCCCCTTTTCACCTCTTATAAATGCCCCTATCAAAGTCTGATGGGAGCCCCTTTTCCGTCGACAAATGCCCATTCCCTATTCTCATGATGACTTTTCATCCTAGTGAGTGCTCTTTTTGAGGGTGTAGGAAGTGCCCAGTTTCACCTCTGATAACTATCTTTGTACTTTGACACATGCTCCTTTTCTTTTCTGATAAGTGTCCCCTTTTCCTCTCATCATTAAACGCGCCCCTAATTTCAAGCGACTAAGAGCAATTTCCCCCAGAGCTCGCACGCGTCTATAGATGAATACATGTTACTTATCAAAGATCTTTTCATTCTTCTGTTATGAGAATGTGCTCATAACCCCATCGGGATGGGTTTTTTCCTCTTTATAAGATGTAATTTTCGCACTGCTGGACCTCACAAATCTTAATTTTTTTCCTCCTTGCGAATAAATTGTCGGACCATCACACCAACTGCAAAGCATGATGCTTAAGCAATATCTTGTATGGTGTATAAAGTGAAACAAATATTGAAATCATCCTTGATAATGTAATCACAATGTAGGGGTATATACCAATGTCTAAAAAATGGTATATTTTCGCTTTGGGATTTCCCATTGTAGGTGCCCTTTTTTCCCCAAAGTGCCCTTTTTCTTGGTGCCCCCCCCCCCACTTTGGAAGTTGCTGGGCCACCCCTGGCTTGGTACAATTGTACTTTCGGTTTTTGATAATTGGTACTGTCAGTAGTTTGAATTAAATCGGTGCATGCAGGTGATTGTGCTTGCATTTTTCTGTCTCTTTCGTGACTCTTTTCGATGAAAGGAAAGTAGAGAAGGGGACGGTGTCTGGACGATTTTTCAATTTTCCCTTTTGGATTGTTTTTCACCATTATGGTTGGATAATTGAAAAAATTATTCACTCAGAATAATACATTTCAAATTTCAAGACTCACCGATGTTTCTATCAAAAGTTACAGCCCCTTCAATTCCCTACAATATTCATCCTCTTTTTTGTCAGAATCGACAAAAAAGACGTACACGCAGAGTTATGTTGTTTTGCTAAATATAGCAAAACAGCTGAATTGCGCAATATGCAAGCGTACACGTACGCGTGCAAGCGTACGCGTGTTGTAAACTGCATGCGCAACTCAAGGCGATCGGCAATCTATTGTCTTCAATGGGCACCCACTTCCGGGTCTGTATATATACACACGCGGTCCGATGCATATTCATGTGCAGATTTTACCCGCTATCACCATGGGTTCGGCCGGCGCGGAGCTCACGCCTCCCTACTTATCTGATCTGAAAGATGTGGGGAAGGGTATTTTCAAACTGTAATCGCTTGTGATCCCTTGGGGCTAGCGAAAAAAATAAGTGCTGGGATATTTTCCTTACGTCTAGCCCTACATAAGCCTGGGGGGCTCGGTTCAGGAAAGTGGCAAAGATCGGAGCTACGATGGAAACGATGTTTAAATCGATGTTTCGATCAAGATATTTTTAGAATTCTGAAGTGGGCCCCTTTGGGGAATTTGGAGAAAAACCTGCTCTTTCATATGACACCTCATTTATTGAGTTTCACCTTCAGGATCACGAGCGATTTAGGTTTGAATTTTGATTTGGTGATAAAAACATTGACCAATTTTGCATGATCGCCCAATGTACATAGACTGCATAGGGCTGCGTGCAATCTCTATGGGAAGGATTTTAGCACACAACATCGGGTGCGCGATCAGACACCCTATATGAGTCAGAGTATAGTTAAGAATAAATTTTAACTAGATAAATTAAATTAAATTAGTGCAGGTGATTGCGCTTGCATTTTTCTGTCTCTTTCGAGTCTTTTCGTTGAAAGAAAAGTAGACAAGGGGACAGAGTAGTTAAGAATAAATTTTAACTAGATAAATTAAATTAAATTAATGCAAGTGATTGCACTTTTTTTCTGTCTCTTTCGTCTTTTCGTTGAAAGAAAAGTAGAGAAGGGGACAGAGAAGTTAAGAATAAGTAACTGATTATATTTAATTGAATTGAAATTAAATTAAGGTAGTTAAGACTTGGACTAAATTAATTAACTAATAAATGTGCATGTGTGTAGTTTTGCTGCATGTGTGTATGTGTCATCATGGGGAGTATTAATTTAATCTATTAAAATAATAAGCTTATTTCCATATTGGGATATAAAAATCTGGAATTTGATCACTCTTTTTTTCACTCTTTGACGAGGTGTTGTTAATTTTCTAACCTTGTAATACCAGAGTCGTGTTCACCAGCACTTTTGAGCAGGTTTTCTCGACTCGGTCTACGTTGGCGCTTGAGTGATTTGAATTTATTCGAATCTCTTGGCCCAATTACGGTTGGGGATTACTATATTAAAAGATTAGTCAGATTTCATTTATATTTTGTATTGCTAATTTTCTAACCTTGTATACCTTGAGTCTTGTTCACCTGAACTTTTGATCAGGTTTCTTGACTCGGTCTACAGTAGTTCGAGCTTCAAAGTAGTTGAATTCAAAGTAGTTGAATTCAAAGTAGTTGAATTCAAAGTAGTTGAATTCAAAGTAGTCGAATCCAAAGTAGTCGAATTCAAAGTAGTTGAATTCAAAGTAATTGAATTCAAAGTAATTGAATTCAAAGTAACTGAATTCAAAGTAATTGAATTCAAAGTAATTGAATTCAAAGTAACTGAATTCAAAGTAACTGAATTCAAAGTAACTGAATTCAAAGTAATTGAATTCAAAGTAATTGAATCCAAAGTAATTGAATTCAAAGTAATTGAATTCATAGTAGATGAATTCAAAGTAATTGAATTCAAAGTAACTGAATTCAAAGTAACTGAATTCAAAGTAATTGAATTCAAAGTAATTGAATTCAAAGTAATTGAATCCAAAGTAGTTGAATTCAAAGTAATTGAATTCAAAGTAGTTGAATTCAAAGTAGTTGAATTCAAAGTAATTGAATTCAAAGTAATCAAATTCAAAGTAATTGAATTTAAAGTAATTGGATTCAAAGTAACTGAATTCAGAGTAACTGAATTAAGAGTAACTGAATAAAGAGTAGTTGAATTCAGAGTAGTTGAATTCAAAGTAATTCAAAGTAATTGAATTCAAAGTAGTTGAATTCAAAGTAGTTGAATTCAAAGTAGTTGAATTCAAAGTAGTTGAATTCACAGTAGTTGAATTCAAAGTAGTTGAATTCAAAGTAATTCAATTCAAAGTAATTCAATTCAAAGTATTGAATTTTCTGTAGTGAATTTATGGAGGAAAGAGAAGCCAATGGCATCACAAGCTAGTGGTAATGGTGCAGTCCCTTGTCAAGCTCAACCGCAATCCGATCAGGCTGTTGAGCGATTTGTGGAGGCTCTCCAAAGAACTATGGGGAATCTAATGAGTAAGCAGCGTGTTGAAGCGGAAGCTCCTCCTCCTATGGAGAGGCCTCCAGCTCGACAGAGTTCGCCGCAGTATACCAGAGACCAAGATTATCGGCATACTGCCTATCAACGTGATGGTTTTCCGACTCTACCCCATGTGAACTGGTCTCAGGATACCCAAAGTTCCCACTTATTTCGTAGGGATGGTAACCGTGAGAGGGGCCACAGGTCTTATTCCGTGCTAAAGTCCATGGTTTTCGATGGCCGTGGGAGTTGGCATGCATTCATCGCTAAGTTCCAACTCTACGCTGATGAGTGCGAAGGATTAACTTTGCTGGTACTCTTTGGGTGGAAGTGCAAGAGAGTATTCCGCATTGTTCTTTAAGCGTGAACCTCGTCTTGGGTTTACGGACTTAGTCCGAAAGCTTGAGAAGCAGTTTGCGCCAAGGGAACTGCCTGAAGTTGCGCAAATGCAATTTAATAACGCGAGACAGCTTCCTGAGGAATCCCATATGGATTGGGCGAACCGCCTTTTGACATTGGCTGCTCATGCCTTTGCAGATTTACCGGACCACCATGTTGAACAGCAGGTCGTCTATAAGTTTTGCCAAGGGTGCCTGGATAGGGAGGCCGGGCAGTATGCTGTTAATACTCGCCCTAGGTTGTTGGATGAAGCCATCGACGTAGCGAGATGGTTTCAGCATACCCATAACCATAAGGCAATTTACGTAAATTACGGAAGGATGTCAGCCAGGCATCTGTAGATATATCTATATATACACACATATTGTAAGACAAGATCAGAGAGATATTCTGGAGACAGACCATGGAGTGATGAAGGTTAGCAAAATAATTTAAAACTGGATATGGAATATCTCCGATCCACTCCTCCCCACAAGAAAAGGTTCTGAGCATTTTGATGGGTGATCAGGTGAAAAAAACACAATCATGTCTTTTAAAGGTAATACAAAGTTTTGGTATGGGGTCATGAATTTGGTTCAAATGAACATATTGGAAGCATATAAGATTTTACATTATACAACGCCTACTAAGATTCTTGCAAACTCATTGGTCAATTCTTAATCACATGACATGCGCTAAAAGTACTGTTGAACGGTATATCGATCATTCTCAAGCCGTGCAATTCCAGTTGATCCTTTCGCACCATATTGCACGCTGACGTCACTAAGGATGTACAAAGTATATTGTGAGGTAAGTGAAGTCACCGAAAGGATCAACAGAAATTGCACTCCGCGTAACAATAAACATACATGTATGCGCGGTGCATGGTACGCGCATGGTAAGCACAGCTGCCTGAGCTGTAATAGTGCGCGCTCACTACCCGACTAGGCTAGCTATAGGCTCACTATCAATAATAAAAAAAACCTAGGAAAACTGTTCTTTAAAAAAAAATGTTTTAAGCCCGTTAACGTCCGAGGTGTTGTATAAAACAAATAATGGTCTTTATTCGTGCAATGGAACAAGATTTTGCATTCGGTGAAAGATGAGACGCTCCATTCAACTCGGCTGCGCCTCGTTGAATAGAGCATCTCTTATCTTTCACCTCGTGCAAAATCTTGTACCATTGCACTCATGACCGTTCACTATTTGTATAATATTCAATGATCGTTGTTGCGGTTGAAATCAAGTCTAAAGTGATGAAATTGTAAAAAATAAACTCTTTATGTTGTATAGCTCCCTCTCAAGACTGATATTACTTTAGCTTTAAAACAATGTTTCTTGACTACAATCGGGCGATTTGTTACCATTTTGGAAATTACATATCAGAACTGCATATTCTGAGAGTTTCATGGTCGCAGCTATCATGGAATGGCCTAAGGCGCTATTTGAAATATTTGAAATTCACCGGGAGCACCGGTAAATTTTTATTATTCAGTTTCCTCGAAAGCAGAAGTGTTCCCCTATACAAATTTCAGTACACTTACATGCGAGCTCGTCAGCGTGCTCGCCGACGAGCTCGCCGATGAGCTTGCTGCAGCGAGCTCGTTCGTTCCAAATATGCAAATTAGCTGCGAGCATGACGCGAGCTCGCCAATTTGGGGAAAAACGAGCTTGTGCCGAGCTTTTTTGGCAAGCTCGTTGCTGGCTGAAAAGCTCGGGGGCAAGCTCGCTGGTAAGCTCGTTTGCTCCAAATATGCAAATTAGCTGCGAGCATGACGCGAGCTCGCCAATTTGGGGAAAAACGAACTTGTGCCGAGCTTTTTCGGCAAGCTCGTTGCTGGCGAGCTCGCGGGCAAGCTCGCTAGTATTATAAGCTCGTTTGCTCTAAATATGCAAGCTCGTCGGCAAGCTTAATGGCGCGCTTAACAGCAGGTTGGCAGTGAGAACAAATTCATGTCATCATATAGAGGTGAACTTGATGATCCTGTTGAGCTATTGGCAAGCATATATATATACCTAACTTATATCCTGTTAACATCTGCAGGCTGGCTATGCAGGGACAATTCAGTTGGTAAGCTGGCAAGCTGGTGAAGAATACAGTGATCCTCTTTAGAATTAGGGAAAATTAAAAGCTCATTGCTTCTGGGATATCAATCAGTTAAAATACTAATATATCAAAGAACAGAAAGAAAAGATAAAACATAACATATAACTTAAAACAAGTATCTCTTTATTAGAGTCAATACAAACCCTGTATAATGCATGTTACTTGAAAAATAAGTGTTGGCATACCTCAGTTGAATACAGAAGGGGAATGCATTGTTCAATATCCAAAATCTTTTTGTTATACAAACTGCATAGCATGGATACAATTGAATGACAATGGAAAAAAAAGAAATATGATTATCCCTTTTGATTATTATCCATCATTCTAATCTCTCATAATATTACAAAGATCCAAACTAACAAAGCAGTATTCATATAACTCCTGATTAATATAGCACCCCCCCCCTTCTTGTCAGTGTATTCACCAACCCAGGGTTCCCAGTAATGATACCTCCCTAACATTGAAACAGGGACAACAATGTACATGTACAGGTACATACTAGAACAATCCCTCCATTATCTCCTCTAGCAAACTGAGAACTAGTCTTCAGTATTCAGAGCAAATTAATAAATAGGGTTGTCAGTCAGATACAGGAATATTTACATGAATATAACCTACATAGATTATATCTAATATTACTTAAATGGAGTGAATATATATATATATGCTACATAGATAGAGAAACAAACTTCCCTATAATGTGAAGAGATATCTCATCAGAAGAAGAATAAACACTTTATCTCATTAATCATTATAGGCCTACTCTACAGTACCCTTCTCTTTCATAAGTGTATAAGAGGGGTAACTGTAATTGGCCTAAAGTCTAATTATTTATACAAAAGTAGAACATAAGGTGTGAGAATTAGTTTTTCTCTTACCTAAAACAAAGGAGCCAATACCAGTCAAAACCCATGTCTGCTCTCCACTATGGCAAGATGGAAAAAAAGACTGATCTACAAATCAACACATTCTTATCAGGAATGCTACCAGTGGTAATTCCACAAGAGAGAGGAGATGAGAAAGTGAGAGAGGGGAGAAGAGAGGAATATAGGGATTTGTGTGTAAGCAGGGGGAATTCCACATACATAAGGAGAGAGCAAGATAGAAACAGGGAGATGGGACCTTGAAACAAGCACTGGGGTGTGCTCTTATGTAATACCTGATAGTGACATATTTCAGGGTGTTTACAGTCAGAATAAATGGCAACCCCCCCCCCATCAGGTATGCTGCAAATAAATGTTTCAAAGTTTCAAAAGAATTTAATTAAATTTAGATGTAATTAGATTCATGTATTAGAGGTTACTTCAGCATGAAAAAGCTATTCAATTTCAACGCAAATTTTCTGAATTTTCAATTTAATTGCATATGTTCTTACAAAGAGGCTAAAAAACGTATTAAAATAAAGTATGCTTTTGTTTTAATACCTTAATTATTTCAGGTAAGAGATATCTTCAGATCAATATTTTATCTCAAAAAAAAATAAGAATTTAAAAAGGATGCTGGTGGAGACAAGAAACAAGAACACATTTTCCTTGGCCCAACACATTTTAAAAATACATGTACTGTAATAGAATAAATGAAAGAAATCAGCATCCTGAGAGAAGTTTACAGTGCATACATGTACATGTATATACCCAACTGCCTCCTATAATGGTCAAACAATGATGCGAGCTCCCGTTTCCCAGCGAGCTCCCTCTTTTTCCCGCGAGCTCGCGGCGAGCTCCCCTGTTATCCCCACAGCTCGCGGCGAGCTCCCCTGTTTTCCCCTGTTTTCCCCACAGCTCGCGGCGAGCTCCCCCATTTTCTAGCGAGCTCCCCAGATTTCCAGCAAGCTCGCGGCGAACTCCCCTATTTTCCAGCGAGCTCACGGCGAGCTCCCCCAATTTCCAGCGAGCTCGCGGCGAGCTCCCCCCTTTTCTAGCGAGCTCGTGGCGAGCTCCCCCCTTTTCCAGCGAGCTCATGACGAGCTCGCCCAAATTCCAGCGAGCTCGCGCGGCGAGCTTCCCCCGTTTTCCCACAAGCTCGATCACCACAAGCTCGCCAACGAGCTTGCCATGATGTCATAAGCTCGCCGCAAGTGTGTTTCAAGCGTGTTGCGAGCTTATAATCTAGAAAACGAGCTTATTAAGCGTGCCACGAGCATAATACGAACTCGCGGCGAGCTTAAATTTGTATAGGGGTTTTTAGGGGCTAAATTTTCTAGTGCTTATAATACATTCACAGGGGCATCCAAATATATCAAAACTACTATCCATCCAATTTTCAACATTTCCCCAAACTTTGCATTACCTTTCATGCTTTGAAGAAAGCAAATGGAGTGGTAACCTGTATTAGACATACTGGTAGCTTTGAGGGCAGAGCTACTGTAAGTCCACAAACACATTTTCTGAGTCTGATCTGAAACGATCTATTTAACCATGGGATGACATGGAAAAAAGCCTAAAAGGGCTCTTCGCCCCGCCAGAATTTTTTTTCACTAGGGTTAATTACTTTTGGTGTTGAATTCAAATATCAATTTTGCCCCGCGTAAAACTTGCACGTTTTCATGATAATGAGGCTTAACTCTTATCGTGCCATAATGAATACAGCCTAATGCCACAGGGCTAATCCCTATTGTGCCAAGCCTCAAATCCCTCCTGTACGTGCCAAGTTAATTTTGAGATTAACGGATTAACGCAATGGTACTATATATCAATAGCGCGTGCGAAAGACTAGGCACAGTACAATGAGCATGAACAATAACTGCTATTACGAATGCGAGCAATCATGCATAAAGCACCGAAGCGATGGGTCGCTCGCATGCATTAAGCAGCCATGCAATCGATAGCGCGCTCGCGTGTACACTATAACGGTAGTGTGCATGCGGCCTTATGGCAGGATATGAGTTAATCATGGAAATTTATACAAAATGAAGATATTGCAATTTTACTCATAACAATCGCTATATCATCCTCCCATCCCAACTTTTATTGAAAAATATGTGATGTCCCAATACTAGATACAAAAATGTGTGAATATTTAAAAAAAATTGATTTAATAGATGCTATTGCTTGGGTTAATTCATGCAAATTTATGCAAATTCATACAAATTCATGTGAAGTTTGTTTTTTCTATAGAGAAAATATGTCATAAAGAGTATAAAGCAATTATTCATGTCTGTGTACTAGGGTAACTTTTGGTGTTGAATTTGAAAAAGAATGTTGCAAAGAATAAAACTTGCCATGATAATGAGGCTTAATTATGCAAATTTATACAAAATGAAGATATTGTAATTTTACATATATTACAATCAATATCACCCTCCCAATTCAACTTTTATTGAAAATTATGTGATGTCCCTTTACTTTAGATGTTTAAGCATCACATATGGATTTTACCCATACACTTAAGCGTCACCTTCAAACGTACCGCGCACCGACGTGAAAAGCTTTAAAAATATGCCAAATTCCGGCCCTTTTCAACTACATCTTTTGATCCGATAGGCCTAGTTCACCATCGGAAAAAGCATTAGAAAATTTGACTTTTCTTCTTTACGGTGATGTAAAAATCACGATATTTTGTTGTTCCATCGCACCGTCATTTTTTGATTATATTTCATCAATTTGGTCAAAATTTCTGTGGTATCCGACTTTTTGACTGAAAAATCCTGGCTATATCTGTCGGTTTCTTGCCGGGAGAGGGCTATTTTTACCATCGGAAAAAGATTCATGTCATTCAGTTCATTCTGAACATTTTCATATATAAATGATTCTCATTGGATGAAAAAAACCACCGTCAAAAGACAAAACCAATCGGTACCTCCGTCTGATTTTGGGAACTCCATTTTTCTCCATTGATTAACGTGTGTGCCTCTTGATCGCTCAAATCTGTAGGTAGCTAGCGGACCGGGTCGTACCATTCTTGCTCGGGGGAAATCAAGGGGTTTTTAACGTGGATCATAATTGCGCTTACTCTCTCATGCATTGCATACGGAAAATAATAATCGAATTGAACTGTGTGTATGTGTGTATATTGGCCATATTACTGATTCATCATCTATAAGACCTCCATTACTAAGTATTAGACTCCCTTTTTTTATTCAATCACCCGTGCTCTAAATAGAACAGTCGCGAACCTATAGAGTGATCCAATCAGAGCCAATCAGATTCAGCCGCACAGCTGCGCGGACATTGTACGCGTAGTCGGTTCTGTATGCGCACAGCTGACCCGGGCTGATTAAAAGCTTCAAATTAGGTGAAAGAAATCGGGGGTTACAAATTCATATGTAGTTTACAGTTAGATGCGATGGTCTTAATATTCATTTGCGGGCGGGAAATTTTGTTTTCTTCAAATTTGTGAGATCACATTGCGACCAATTAGATCTCATAAAGAGGGAACAATCCTAATGGGGTCTTAAGCACAATCTCACAATGAAAGACTGAAAATACAATAAATAAGTTACATAATACATGAACTATGAATTCTAGAGGTCATAGCTAGTGAGCGTTGGAGGAAATTCGAGAATAAAATTGCTCTTAGTTGCTTGGAATGAAGGGGAAAATGACACTTATTAGAAAAGAAATGGAGCAAAGTAAGTAAATAAGTAGAAAGGGCTATTATTAGAGGTGAAAAGGGGCACTTCCCCCTCATTAAAATGGACACTTATGAGAATAGAAAAGAGGCACTTATTACAAAGGATATGGGGCTATTGTCAAAGGAAATCGGATTTTAACAGGCATGTATCAGAGGTGAGAAGGGGAGGGGCTCTTATTTAAAAGGAAAAGGACATGTGTCAAAATAAAAGGGGCACTTATTAGAGGTGAAAAGGAGCACTTATTAAAAGGGAAAGGGGCCCTTATTAAAAGGAAAAGGGGCACTTGTCAAAGTAAAAGGGCATCTCTCAGATTTGAATAGCGGCAATTATCAGAGGTAAATGGGACACTTATGAGAGGCTGTAAGGAGCACTTCTTTATATGAAAGGGTCCGATAGTTTCCATTTTTTCGATGGCCAAAAGCAGCCATATATTGCTGTAAATTTATGTGAGGTCTAGCTAGCTCTCCTCGGCTTTTCAAGATTATTTTATGGTAGTCCAGGTCTTTAAATTTCTTATGAGGCATATACTGATGCAAGTTCGAAGACATACCAAGGGAATTAAAACCCTTCTCAAGAACCTTGTTTTTCCCTTTTAATCTATGGAGGGAGCCGAGTTGTTTCTTTCAGAGGAATGCGCATGCACAGTTTTGTTCAAAAGGCAATCGCCTTGGTGACTTGGCCCTTGTCAAGTGGTTGGGAAGACAAAAAGGAGGCATATTGCTGCAAATTTATGCAAGGTCTTTGATATAAATCCAAATTCACAGCCTTTCAAAAGATTCTAGGGGTATAAGCGTAGGACAATCATTCTTAAAAACTGGTCTATGCGTGTTAACCTTAGTCAGGTGGCTTAATTAGCGTCAAATTTATCGATTATCATTACTTGCCGGATAAAGCACCATTTTTGGTACAGGGCTTCCTTAGGACTTACTAAGCGATATTAGGCTAGGAGCCCCCGGGAAAAAAATCATTTTAAGGGTGTGGGGGCGGGGGCGTCTTTTTGGGGCCCAAATTAATTTGATAACATTGATTTGTTGTTATACAAATGCTATTTTTGGTACAGGGCTTCCTTAGGACTTACTGAACGATATTACGGTGGGAGCCCCCGGCAAAAAATTCAATTTAAGGGTGTGGGGGCGTGGCCTCGTAGCCCCCAAATAATTTAGAAGGTAATATAACATTTATTTGTTGTTGTACAAATGCCATTTTTGGTACAGGGCTTCCTGAGGACCTACTGAACGATATTAGGGTAGGAGCCCCTCGGCAAGAATATCATATAAGGGTGTGGACGGGGGCGTCGCGTCGTAGCCCCCTAAATAATTTAGAAGGTAATATAACATTTATTTGTTGTTGTACAAATGCCATTTTTGGTACAGGGCTTCCTTAGGACCTACTGAACGATATTAGGGTAGGAGCCCTCGGCAAGAATATCAGATAAGGGTGTGGGGCGGGGGTGTCCCCTGCTAGTTCACAAATAATTTGTAAGGTAATATAACATTGATTTGTTGTTGTACAAACGCCATGGGCCCCCAATCACATATTTATGAATATGTATGCCGGGGGCTCCTACCCTACCATCATTCAGCAGGTCCTAATGAAGCCCTGTACCAAAAATGGCGTTTGTACAACAACAAATCAATGTTTTATTACCTTACAAATTATTTGTGGGCTACGAGGTGACGCCCTGTCCCACACCCTTATATGATATTCTTGCCGGGGCTCCTATCTAATATCGTTCAGTAGGTCCTAAGGAAGCCCTGTACCCAAAATGGAATTTGTACAACAGCAAATAAATGTTATATTACCTTCTAAATTATTGAGGGCTACGAGCGACACCCCGCCCCACACCCTTATCTGATATTCTTGCCGGTGGCTCTACCTAATATCGTTCAGTAGGTCCTAAGGAAGCCCTGTACCAAAATGGCATTTGTACAACAACATATACATGTTATATTACCTTCTAAATTATTTGGGGTTACAAGGCCACGCCCGCCCCATGCCCTTATATGATATTTTTGTCCGGTGCTTCTACCTAATATCGTTCAGTAGGTCCTAAGGAAGCCCTGTACCAAAAATAAAATTTGTACAACAACAAATCAATGTCATAAAATTATTTGGGGGCTCCAAAGACGCCCCCGCCCCACTCCCTTAAATTGATATTTTTGCCGGGGGCTCCTAGCCTAATATCGTTTAGTAGGTCCTAAGGGAGCCCTGTACCAAAAATGGTGCTTTTATCCGGCAAGTAACGATAATTTCGCTAAGCCACCTGACTACCTATGGCAGAGTGAATTTTGTTGCGGAGGTCAAAAGCGCCCATATATTGCTGCAAATTTATGCAAAGTCTCCTCAGCTTTTCGTGATTGTATTATGGTAGTCTGTGTCTTCAAATTTCATATAGGTTACATTTGACTCAATTTCAAAGTCATACTAGGGGAATTAATTATGTATTAAGTTGTTAACCTATGGAGACGGGAATGTTTTAAGATCTTCTCCCTCTTGTAATCTAAGGGCTTTGGTGATCGAAGTATACGCCTCTGCTATATAGTGATCTAGCTGTTGAGCTGTCTTGTTAATGCTTTTGATGTTTTCATGTAAACATTTATTTATTTTGATATATTTTCTCCCATTTTCTATGTTTTTCTTTATATAATATATGTTTTTGAATGTTTTTTTTATATAATTGCATGTCCTTGGACTTTTTGACGAGTATGAATAAAACCTAATTTGAATTGAATTGAATTGAAATGAATATGTACTCCCACAATCCATATGGTGAAAATTATGTACAGTGGAAAGCTAATAGACCATGCGCAGTTCGTATATCTGCGCATGATCATGAGCCGATAAAGGTCATTTGTGATTTATAGAATTGTAAAACCCACGGAGATGATGCATGCTCATGTCATGTAATCAGCATTATTCATTTGTGCACCTACGGTACATTCTAAGATACAAGAGGGCAAACAAAAGCTATTCTTGAAGCACATGACTTTGGCATTGATTATTCTAAAATACACAAAGTGGGACTTCTACATGAGTAAAAGATCGATCTGTGGATAAATAGCTATAGCGGAAGTTATGGGAGGAAGCTTGGCTATATAGTACACCTAACCTTGACTTGTAAGTGCATTTCGTTCTGTTGTTTGCTTCATATATTGTCAGATGTGTTTTGAATGGAATTTGTTTAGCCCTTTGTTGCAGGCTCTTTGTTTAGCGTTAAAAAGCCCTAAGCTTTCATCCGCGACAATTGACTTCATTGTGTGGTTTGATGTGTTTGCAGTATTCAGGCTCTACAATAATATTAGGCTTATAATTGTCTCGAAAGAGTGCGGTATTGCAGCGCGGTGTGGTGTGGTGTGTTCAATTAATGCACTCTTTCGAGAAAAGCCCCGCTTGTCTCGAAAGGGTGCGTTGAGTTTGGAGTACCGCCTTCTAGTCTTCCTTATCAGGTCTATAATGGAATTTAAGGAGTAGAAATACAATTAAGTCGTTTAAATTGAAATAATCAAAATTGAAACAGATAGAAAATTAAATAAAAATGCTTTTTACGTATAGTCTTGCAGATCAGGCGTTTATCAGAATTAAATAAATAACAAGAAATATTGTCAGATGTGTTTTGAACTGATACTCCAGCACTAGGCCCTTGTGAATGGAATAGCCCTTTGTTGCAGGCTGTTTGTTTAGCTTTTAAAAGCCCTTTCATCCATGACAATTGACTACATTGCATGGTTTAATGTGTTTGCATGATTCACCCAGGTCAAAAAAACAGTTGGGGACCAGTTGAAAGCAACTGGTACTAGCTGGTACCAGTTGATTCCAGTTAAGTGAACGGGTTTCAATATGGAAATTGGTATAGTGGAATCAACTGGAATCAACTGGTACTGGTACCAGTTGGAATACAAGTTGTCAACTGGTACCAGTTAGGACCAGTTGAAACCACCAGTTGATTCCAGTTTAGTGAACTGGTTTTAATATGGAAATTGGTATAGTGGAATCAACTGGAATCAACTGGTACTTGTACCAGTTAGGACTAGTTGAAACCACCAGTTCTGAACTGGTACCAGTTGATTCCAGTTAAGTGAACTGGTTTCAATATGGAAATTGGTATAGTGGAATCAACTGGTACCAGTTGGAATACCAGTTGTCAACTGGTACCAGTTAGGACCAGTTGAAACCACCAGTTGTGAACTGGTACCAGTTGAAAAACCGTGAGTAGATATTTCCATTTGATTTACCAGTTGAAAACCAGTTGATCATTTAGTAACTTCCAGCAATCAACTGATAATCAATCAATAATCAATAATCTTTATTGCATGGCATCTTTATTGCATGGCATCTGGCGACCAACTGAACCATATTTATATAGACTCTTGCAATTGCTCCATCACATAGATCATTTGAAGTGAATTACAGTTGTGTATATAAATGAGTGATGAAGAGTTCGTACATACATATATACAAAATTGTACATGTTTTTACTGGTTATTAATTACATATATCAGTATTTATATATTTTTACGTCTTAAATTAGATGTAAAACATGATCAGACATATATAATATACTTGTCAATGATTGACTAAGAAACTATAAATCACAAAATTGATGTGCATTGTCACATTTGCTTGTTAGATCATGATATAATTACATTTTCTGTGAAAACATGCAAATTAATCATGAATATGCAATAGATACATTGAACTGGTTTTTCAACTGGTATTCTACTGGTTTTAACTGGTAAATCAACTGGCAATCTTCAATTGGTTTCAACTGGTAAATCATCTGGTAATCATCTACTGGTTTCAACTGGTAATTCAAGTGGTAATCATATTTTGGTTTTCAACTGGTAAAGCAACTGGTAATCATCTACTGGTTTTCAACTGGTAAATCAACTGGTAATCATCTACTGGTTTCCAACTGGAATCAGCTGGTATCAAATGGTCCAGTTTGGCCACTGTGCTGCAACTGGAATGAAGTTAAGAACTAGTAGATTTACCAGTAAGGCACATTGGTTTTAACTGGTATCAACTAGGCTAATAATATACCAGTATACGCTTATAGTTTTCAAATGGAATCAGCTGGAAACACCCATTGGGTTTCAATATGTTCCAATCGGAAACAACTGGTCTCAAATGGTCCACTTTGGTTGTATATGGGTTTTAAACTGGAATCAACTGGTAGATGTACCAGTAACGCCTATTGTTTTTAACTGGTATCAACTGGTGTAACAATATACCAGTATGGTCAATTGGTTTCAACTGGAATCAACTGGTTTGTTTTCAGCATGTGCCAGTAGAGTCAATGGGTTTCAACTGGGATATACTGGTGCATGTGAAGTTTACCAGTTGTGTCAACTGGTTTCAACTGGTACAACTGGTACCAGTTGAATCCAGTTGAAACCAGTAGAATAAACTGGCACATATTCCAGTTCCGTCAACTGGATTCAACTGGTACCAGTTGATTCCAGTTGATACCAGTTGAAAATCCAACTGGTTTCAACTGTTTTTTTGACCTGGGCAGGCTCTACAATTATTAACAGTGCAATATGCTGTAGTAGTAAAGTGTACTACTATACTATAGCCCCTGTTTGGCTATAAGGGTGCGTTTATCAACTTTATTCTAGCCTACAATCAGCGTTTTCAAACGTGTTTCAGGCAAGTGTGCATGTTGATGAACGCAAGCACGTTTTCATACGGTCTTTGTATATATGTGTACTGGTATAATGAAACGCTGAAAAAAAGTGCGTTTTGATACCCACTATGAGCCAACGAATCACGTTTCTGAGAGATGATAAACTCAAAGCTGTTTTGAAACGTGTATATATTTTGGACCTTCCCAGGCTAATTTCTGGTCCTCTTCTCTTCCTGGTCTACATCAATGATCTGCCAGAGTGTGTATCATCAGGAGTCAGGCTATTCACTGATACTTTGAATACCTGAAAGCCGTATACGTCTCCAGCTGTCAAGCTTCGAGATCTAACTTCAAGGGGGGGGGATGTCCCAGCTTCCAGGTCTTGCACCATGGTCATTTTACATTAGTTTCTTGCTTGCTGGGTCATATCATGCAGGATTGTCATAGTTGGAGTGTCTACTGGGAGAAGGGTGAATTGTATATTGTTCCGGCCTTCTTCCAGTGTTTGTCAAGTCTGGCTTTAAAGCTGTTCACCAAGGTTTCAGATACTACCGACTCAGAGAGGGAGTTCCAGTCGTTGAGGACCCTGTGGCTAAACGAGTCTTGCCTGAGTTTGGTGTTGCACCTGGGTTTATTGACCAATCCATTTCCAGAAAGATGCCATCACTCCTCAGGATGACCTTATAACCACCTTCAAGCATATGGGAAACAAAGTGCCAGATGACTTTCAACCCGACCAAATGTGAAGTTCTGAGAGTGAGCAACAAGAGAAACAACATCATCTCCAGTTAGTACACTCTTCATGACACTGAATTACTCACCACTGTTGACAATGCAAAATATCTTGGGGTTACTATCAACTCAATGCTCGGCTGGAAACCCCATGTCAACAGCGTGTGCCAGAAAGCTAATAGCACAAGAGCCTTTCTTTCTAGGAACTTACATGGCTGTACACAAGCAGTCAAGGAACAGGTCTACACAGCATATATCCATCCCATCTTGGAGTATGCTTCATCCTGCTGGGACCCACACACACAAGAACAAGCCTGGAAGATTGAGATGGTCCAGCGCTGAGCAGCCCGCTTTGTCATGAGGGACTACCACTCAAGACATGGTGTCTTCCAGTTACTTCAAACTCCAGGAATGCAAACCCTGCAAGAAAGGAGAGCACAGGCAAAAGTCATCATGCTATATCGGGGCTATATATCACATCTTGCGCGGTCTCATTGCAATCCCACCAACACCACCATACATCAACCCAAGCTCACACATGCATGCTGTATTTATACTAAACCAATGACGTTTATGTGTTTCTCTGGTTTTCTTTTAGACCTGGACTACCTGTTGGACCTGGACTGCTTGTTGCCTTGGCCTGCACTACTTGTGATCCAGAATGCGGTTGAGTCCAAGAGAGCAGGAGAGCCTGTTGGTTCATGAAGCAGGCGTCCTTGCTCAGAAGCGACTTGCGAGAGGTCTGAAGCTGAATCACCCAGAAACTGTAGCACTCATTGCATCTCAGGTAGGATAAGTGAACCATGTGTAGCAAGTTTCTTTGGCCCACATTCTGGATGCAGAGTGGCAAATGATGATCTTTGAACCCTCAATCCTTTGATTAAGAGTCAAGTGAATGAACCACTATAGATACCACAAGGATGTATCCCCACCAATGCCAGCTATAGCTCAATTAAAGTGTACCGATCATCACCTGAAAAATAATTTGTGTATCGGTAGAATGTGTAGGTATATTTTGTAGTAAAAACAGTTAAGGAGTATGAAGAACATAAAGGTTAAAATAAAACCTATAGGGTGCGCACGGAACCTAAATCGGAATTCGGTTCAGAGCGCACCTTATTCTATGCGAGTTTGTATGCGTGTATTTAGTAGTCAACTCAACAAGCGTTAATACAGTTCACTAGGAGTGTAGTTAAAGTGCAATATCTCTTAGTAGAAGAAATAGTTTTGGTGGTTGGTACACTTAAATGTTTTGCCCAATGGTCCTAGACCTAGTCCAAGTCCTATTGGTCTAATGAAATCCATAAAAGGACAAGTCATACTCCCCTGTTTGCTTTCCGGAAAGGGGATGCATTGTGAGAAATCAATGAGTGAAAATCGAGGCAACCTGATCTAATGATTTTTAGGACAAAACTAAACTTGACTTACATAAAGGTAATTTGTGATGGAATGCTTGAATCAATAACTCAGTAGTTTTAAGAAAGTCACCATTTATTGTGAATGTCCTAATTAAATCCTAAGTTGATTTTGTATCTTATTTTGGTCTGTTCGTGAAGATAATTCCAGTTGAAAAGCTGTGTTCTTTTGGGAAACTCATGTCAAGTTATTTAATGCTGTGTCACTGTGTTCTGGGAATAAAAGTCACTTGTCAATTCTGTTTTATGCAGGAATACAATACTTGCCATTTTTTTTAGGAGTTCCTTTTCTTTAATTTTTTAAATTATAGATGCAGGAGTTTGTGAGAGATGGAAAACCAGTTTCTGAATTGATGAACATTGGGAGACAGTTATTAGGTAGGTACATACAGAGTGCAGATTCTGCTTCTTAAAATCAGTAACTGAGTAGCAAAGCCCCCTCCCCCTTTTTGTGGTGTGGTAAAATGTCTTGTTTTGTCATTTGTTAGACTTACGCTACTGCCTAACTGTTTAGGCATTGTTGTGTTTGAGTGTTTCGGGACGCTTCTGCTTCCATTCGGTAGATGTTTGGGTTGCTCCCGATAGCTTCCCGATATTTTTGCAGTGGCTATGGAACCAGACAATATCACCATGGCAAACACCTGATCTGGCGTTGGACAGCTTCCCTTTCTTAGACTTTAGTGCCCAAACCATTAGACAGTAGCTAGGGTATGTGATATGTTTGCTTAAATATTATTCTTAGTAAAAAGGAATGCCGATCTATGCTTGGCAGTTCTCATTTTGTTGCTTCAAAAGCCTTACCAATTCTGATGTACTCCATAATCCTCCCCTCCCAATTGCTTCCAGCAGGGGCGGATCCAGCCGGCGGCAAGGGAGGGGGCCCAAAAGGGCCCACCGTGCAAAAATTTGAAAATCGTGCCGGTCGATTTTCGCTCAGTGGGGGGTAGTGAGCAAAAAAAAATTTGGCACCCGAAAATCTTTTTTTCCCTCCGGGAAGGGTAATTTTTTTTCCACCACCACCCCCCCCTTGGGCGCCAGGGGTAGTGAGCACAATTTTTTTTTTTGGCACCCGAAAAACATTATTTTTCTTTTTGAACAATGTGATCGCATAACCAGTACTCAGTTTTATATTTGTATGCTCATCATTGAGGTGTCAGGGTGGTTTTAAGGAATGGAGATGCAAAGATCGTGGGTCCGATCCCCGGCAAGGCATAAATGTCCTTATATGTCCTTGTATGTCCTGATGAGCAAGGCATTTGATCTACTTTGCTTCTCTCCACCCAGGTGTTAATTGGATATCTGGTATGATATGATCGTTAATCTGGTTTATATTGGCACGCATGCTCCTGTAAAATGGCACCTGGCCGGAGTACTCCCCAGGTAGCAAAGCATGTGCACTATAATATGCGGAATAGCAAGAGAATCCAGTGATTGGAGTAATAATGATGTCAATAGAAACCACTTAAAAGTGTAGTATTAAGTGCTATAAAAATGTGACTATGGTCATCATTATAAATTATCAGGCGTGCGGCAAGTCTTGCCTGGTGTTGCAGAGATGATCCCTGAGGTACAGATTGAGGCCACCTTCCGGACGGCACCAAGCTTGTCACGATCCATCAACCTGTTGCTAGAGAGAACGGAGACCTCAACCTTGCCCTCTATGGCAGCTTCTTGCCAGTGCCTGATCTGTCTGTCTTTGACCAGCCACATCTGTCACAGGTATAGGACTGTTTAACCCAGTTAGTTCAGAATGTTCTTATTTTCTTAATCAGCGTTCCCTCCTCGAAATAGCAAGGATTTTGCTTATTTTCCACTCCTTCATAGTTTGAAAAATACAAAAATGTAAGAAAATATAAAAGGAAACTTCAAAATTTAACCAAAAAATTGCCAATTTGTACATGAAGGTAGTGATTTAATATTTTACACCACTTGCCAATAGAGAAACTTTAATGATTAGTTACAATTAAATCACTTTTATTTGAGAACAGCACAAGATACTGCATCCGAAGTAAAAAAAAATCTTTGATTATGCTCTTTCTACTTATGTATAGTGTGTTATTCCTAGCATTCTGGATCAGAAGATAATGCAAAAACTTCACAAAAAGGAGACACTGTACTGCTATGGGTTAGAGCTGTTGGGAATGGGATAACTCAGGAGTCAATGGGTTAATCTATGGGGAAAGAATCATTGTCATAATTCCATATTCTTCTCTTTGCTTTTTATGGTTGCTTTTTTGTAATTATCCCCTTGCCGACGAAGTCGGAGGGGATATAGAAACGCCGCTGTCCGTCCTTCCTTCCTTCGTGCGTGCGTGCGTCCGACGGATTTTAATGAAGTTTGATATGAAGGTACATGGTATCAAAATACAGGCTAAGTGCGATTTCGGAGTATGTAGGTCAAAGGTCATAGCTCATTAAATATGCGAAAAAATACACATCTGGTTTCCGTTTGTTAACTTCAGTGATGTTTGACGAATTTTAATGAAGTTTGATATGAAGGTTCATGGTATCAAAATACAGGCTAAGTTCGATTTCGGAGTATGTAGGTCAAAGGTCAAAGGTCATAGCTATGGGTTAGAGCTGTTGGGAATGGGATAACTCAGGAGTCAATGGGTTAATCTATGGGAAAGAATCATTGTCATAATTCCATATTCTTCTCTTTGCTTTTTATGGTTGCTTTTTTGTAATTACCCCTTGCCGACGAAGTCGGAGGGGATATAGAAACGCCGCTGTCCGTCCTTCCTTCCTTCGTGCGTGCGTGCGTCCGACGGATTTTAATGAAGTTTGATATGAAGGTACATGGTATCAAAATACAGGCTAAGTGCGATTTTGGAGTATGTAGGTCAAAGGTCAAAGGTCATAGCTCATTAAATATGCGAAAAAATACACATCTGGTTTCCGTTTGTTAACTTCAGTAATGTTTGACGAATTTTAATGAAGTTTGATATGAAGGTTCATGGTATCAAAATACAGGCTAAGTTCGATTTCGAGTATGTAGGTCAAAGGTCAAAGGTCATAGCTCATTAAATATGCGAATCTGGTTTCCGATCGATAATTTTAGTAATGTTTGATGGATTTTAATCAAATTTGATATGAAGGTACATGGTATCAAAACACAGCTTAAGTTCATTTTCCGGGTATGTAGGTCAAAGGTCATAGCTCATTAAATATGCGAATCTGGTTTCCGATCGATAATTTCAGTAATGTTTGACAGATTTTAATGAAATTTGATATGAAGGTACATGGTATCAACACACAGCCTAAGTTCAATTTCAGTATGTAGGTCAAAGGTCATAGCTAATTAAATATGCGAATCTGGTTTCCGATTGATAACTTTAGTAATGTTTGACGGATTTTAATGAAATTTGATATGAAGGTACATAGGATCAAAACACAGCCTAAGTTCGATTTCGGAGTATATAGGACAAAGGTGAAAGGTCATAGCTCATTAAATATGCAAAAACACCTAATTATATATGTGAAAATGTGGTTAACTTCCTTGCCTAGTAATATAATAGTATAGTCTAATGGAGGTAACTTGTTCTGACGTATATAGGACATTTGTACCCTGCGAGGGGATGCGACGCTTTGCGTTGACTTTTCTAGTTTGTTCTCTATTGCTCTATGTTTCTCTATCTGTATATGCTTCTTTCCCTCTCTTTGTCTTTTGCATTCTCTCTCTCTCTTTCTGAAAGCCTAAACTAAATGTTGGATTCCCATTGTTAATTTGAAAAAAGTTCCTTATTGTGGGAAAAAATGAATTTCCCTGTGGCCATGCAGCTCAAAACCAAGTGGCCATTCTCACAAAACTTGAAAGGAGACAATAGAAAACATATGAGAGTATGTTTCAGGCTGGCCTCACCCAGGTGGATACTGAAGACCTGGGCCCCGTCTTACAAAGAGTTGATATCAATCGCAACTATGTACATGTATATAAGAGATATGAGACTGCCAACTTGCGATTGATTTGGACCAATCGCAACTTTATGTAAGACAGGGCCCAGAAGCCTTAGAGAATGTCCATCAAGAAAATAAATCCTCTGAATTCACAGTGTGGTAAAAACAAACATTTAACGATTATGATGATTTTCACAGTATATTTACACTTTTACTGCCCCCGTAAATAATAAAAGTAATGTTGCAATATGGAATGCGTTTGACTCTGTTAGTCTACAGGATGAGTTCTGCCCAGACTCTCCATGAGTTGGCTGCAGACCGAATAAAAAGAGTGATTTGCCCAGCCCAGGCCAGTATACATATAACATTGTGGTTTGAATGCCACTAAGGTGAATACAAATTCAGTGATTGCAATTCATTCAATTGCCTATTTTATGAGCTGCGATTTATAGTTGATATTGATTCCAACTGCAAGACGGGTTCTTTTACCTTTATCAACATTATAGAGAACTTCCTGGCATAGGCTTTATATTCAGACCGTAAGATGAGAAAAATTGTGACAATGATGATGATTTATTATATTTCCGTGTTCTGTTTAGAATGGTCCAGCTGATGCACCTCTGGCTGTACATCCCGGAGAATACTTTGCAGCGTCGGATGAACCTATCACGCTCAACGCTGGCCGGGCAACCAAAAGGTTAAAAGTCACCTCCACCTGTGATCGTCCCATTCAGATTGGCAGCCATTACCATTTCATTGAAGCAAACAAGTATTTGACCTTTGACCGGCTGGCTTCCCTTGGTATGAGATTGGTGAGTACATGCCACCCAAATAATAATAATATTAATTGTAAGTGCAATTACTATACAAAAATACTCAACTGTACTTACCAGTGTAACGAGAACAAACACAGAACCTTGCGCAACCAGTCGTCGACCTATAACAACCTTTTCAAGACTGCCAAAAGCCTTTCTATGACCTCTGACAACCAACTGGTCTTTGCTGGTCAGCCATTAGGTGCCTTCACGGTTGTTTCACCGCAAAGCATGCCGGGACAGATTACTAGTACGGCAGGAGATTTTCACCTTCGCCGCGATCAGCTGTTCCATTGCCAACAACGGGATTGTTATCCTGTCGAATCAACATGGCATCATAATCTTGTACAGGATCCGTTATTCTGCAGTGATTTTCTTTCATTCCAGTATCATTTGTACTGGTCTCCTTTGATCTACATGTATGTACAGTATAACTATGAAATAGAGTAAGCAGTTAAATTGATGCTTGTACAAAAGAAAGAACAGGGTATGCGTAATTGGTGCGCCAGATTGTAGGGCAATCTGATAATCCCTTCACTGACATTTTTGTAGAGCTCTAATTCTCATTTTGTTACTTTACGCAATACCTTGTTAGTCAGAGTCCTTAAATACATAGCCATCATTAAACTAGTGGCCTTTTTCTCTAAAGTAACATCCTGCACTAGTTTGGCCAGCAGGGATTAGACTACCCTGCTGGTCACTGACAGGTGGTTATCTTATCAACTCAGCTCTCAATTAACATAAGAAAAAGAGGATCATGGGGAACCAATGGGCACCGCTTTAATAGGCATTAATTGTTGTCTATATAGAGGGAGCAAGTAGCTACAAGTAGTGCAGTGGGGCTTTAAGACTTGACATTATGAACTTTCAATTGTGATGTGTTCCATATTGTTTTAAGTGAGAATCTCCTCTTTTAGAATAAAAGCTGAACAAAACAAGACAAATGCGACTGCGTCTCCTATATATATGCCTCCGCCTGTCACCATGTTTAGATATTGCGATAGCAAGGCTAAAAACCTTTAGTTTCAGAAACTGACCTCTTTGACCTTTGACCTACTTTAATACCTTAAATCTAATGAGACTGCCTTCCAATGGTGATACATACTATCACCAAGTTTGAGGCTAGTACCTTTAATGGTTCTTCAGATATTGGGTTAACAAGGATAAAACCTATAATTTCCATAAATTGACCTCTATGACCTCTAAACCATTGACCTACTTACCAAAATCTAGTCAGATTGTCTTCCATTGATGAGAGATATTGTCGACAAGTTTGAGTCTCATATCTCTAGTAGTTCTTGAAATATCGTGATAACAAGACTAACATCTAGAATTTCAAAAATTGACCTCTGTGGCCTTTTACCTTTGACCTACTAACCCAAAATCTAATCAGATCATCTCCATATGATGAAAGATATTGTCAACAAGTTTGAGCTTCGTGTCTCTAGTGGTTGTTGAGATATTGCGATAACGAGAAAGGTCAATACCTGGAATTTCATAAGTTGACTGCTGTTATTTTTTACCTTTGTCCTATATACACTGTAGTTACTCCAAAATCTAATGAGATGTTCTACCTATGGTGATACATATTATCATCAAGTTTGAAGTTCATATCTCGAGTGGTTCTTCAGATATCGTGATAACAAGAAAGTGGGACGGACGGCCAACCTCAAAACATAAGGCCTCCGGCACCACCTTTAGTGGGCGCAGGCATAAAGATATACTCTAGGCTTTTTTTGTGCTTTTGTGGCGCTGGGCCAGAAATATTGATCATCAGTAAAGTCTGCTGATTTGTTTGTTTTTGACAGAATATTGCATCTGGTACAGCAGTACGCTTCAGTCCTGGAGAGACAAGAGAGGTCAAACTCGTCGCTATTGCTGGAAAGAGGTCAGTACAAGGGAATGTGTGATCGAGGTCATAATGTTAGGGTGCACATGGATAGTGCGACACAGGATACGGCACATTCTATGATGCATGTTCCTGTTACAAATGCTCTGCAGTCCTACTCTAATAATAATAATAATAATAATAATAATAATAATAATAATAATGATTATAATAATTTTGCATTTATATAGCACTTAATACATTAACGATATCTCTAAGCACTTTACATATTATAACCCTAGCTGGTCATCAGATTCAGGCTTGCCTGCACACAATGTTTGCACATTCTCCACTCCCTGGGTAGCATTCCAGCCAGGCGCCATTTTACAGACGCTCACAATGCTGAGCAAATTACATTAACATTCGCATCCTACCGGGTACCCATGTAACACCTTGGTGTAGAGTGGCAAATGTAGATTACCATTTTGAAAAGGTGTTTTAGACGCGTACACTGAAACCTTTTTCCCAGTAATGCTTCATACCTCCATTCATTATTGATTCACCCTACCGCCAATACGATGATAGACAGTAGAGAGCGACTTTCCTCCCACACTGCGCAGGTCAGTACATGCACAGATACGATACAGGGGAAGACGTTCTCTGAGGCAAGATCGCTCACAAAATATTTTTTCTAGTGTTTGTTCCTTTTCACCCGAATGTTCCTATTCATCATGTTCTAAAGTAATCATGCGTATAGTTTTGACCACACAGCGAGCAGTAGAGGATAAACAAACTTTCCGTTGTACTGCCACCCCTCCGTAACTCGTACCTTGTACTGAGTAGCAAATTTACAGTTTACGTGTTACGTTACAGACCGATTCGTCTTCCATGGTTTCTGGGAGCACCGTATAATAATAATCTGGATTTATATAGCGCTTAATACAAAATACTGTCTCTAAGCGCTTTACAGACATTATTACAACGGCCGTTGGATTCATTCACGCACATGTGCACCATCTCTACTCCCTGGACGATGAGTGGATATAGCAGTAGCACTTACGTACTGTATATCAATCGCTCTTAAGATGGATCCCTGAAGTTTTAATTTAAAGCGAGATAACATTTAGTACGTTGAAGTGAAGATAATGTATTAAAAAAAAGGATCAATGTTTAGATACAACGTATTTTGATATGAAATTAAAAGAAAAAAACATCACAAAGGAGAAAATTGTAAATCAATTTACTCCTGATGTAACATAGTCTGTATAAAAGCCACTGCATGAGCTTATAATATGACATAATAATATTATAAAAGAACACTGAAAGGAGAAATTAGGTCTTTATAAAGGGTGAATCTCACTGAGCGGATAATGCATACGAGCGTTGCGAATTATGGATTCGCCAACTTTTCTGACGAATGTTGGCAAAAATCAGGGTCCGCCTCTGCGACATTTAGCGATGTTTAGCGACAATTAGCAACATTTGAGCGTATGTTTGTGAAAGTATTTGCTAAAGCCAGTTGGCAACTATTAGCGACAGTTTTTGCGAAGATTAGCAACTATTTGCCAATTCTTTGCCACCATTTGTGAATGTTTGGGACCTTTTGCTAACTCCTGGTACTCAATGGGTCGATTTTATATAGGGACCATATGGTAACGAGGTCGCTAGCATTGGCGAATCAAAAAGAACTTCAGCGACACCATCTTACAACCGTTTGCAAAGACTTATCACTGTTTTGCAAATGCTTGCAACTGTTTGCGGAAAAATAAATTCGCAAAGAAAACTGTTTGCGACAATGAAAACTGTTTGTGAACTTTCTTGCAACCTTTTACGAATAACCCTGGCGAAACCCCAAATTCGCTATGTTCGCAAGCATTCGCCGCTCAGTGAGATACCCCCTTAAGCAGTTCGTCTTTGATTATGTTTCTTTTGAACAGGTTCCGATGAGAAACACTTATCAAGGGAAATAAAAATGCAGTACATATGACTTTAATGTCTATCTGTATACAGGTGGTTGCTAAAGCAGGTTTCACTGTATAAGTTTGTAATCTTGCTTCTAATATTTCTTAGAGTGATATCAAGTGGTAATAGATTATAAAGACAGGTTGTCTTTCTATACAGGTGGTCACTAAAGTAGGTTTGACTGTATAAGTTTGTAATCCTGCTTCTAATGCAGTGAAGCCTGCACATGTATATAAAGACCACTCAAGGGAGACAATAAAAGTGGTCTGTAAAGACAGGTGGTCTTTCTATACAGGTTGTGGCTAAAGCAGGTTTGCTGTATATCTTAGAGCAATTATGATGACAGGTAGTATTTCTATACAGGTGGTTGCTAAAGTAGGTTTCATTATACGATTTTGTAATCCTGCTGCTAATGTTCATATTTTTAGAGTGATACGAGGTGGCAATGGATTGGTGGATGGACCGGTTGCCAAAGCCTCTGAGAGCTCACTGAGAGAAAAGATCCAACAGCAGTCCTTTGGAAACCAGGCACAGGTAAGATGCAGTAGAAGTAGGACGTAGATGCTGTTTACATCTCAGGTTACATTCACAAGCCAGTATAGTCATTAACGTGTACTTACTTTAGTCCAGGTTGAAATGGGCAGATTTTTTTTTTTTTACGGAGCACTAAGTGCCAACCCTCTGACTCTCGTTCCATGAAAATGTCAAAAAGTTGAAGAAATAACAATAATTTCAATTTGAAATCAATTTCTAATGTTATTATTTCATGACAAGATTAATTATGTGTGTTCATTTTGTTACATGGTTAGTTTAGTGTACTGGGCATTGCTGTATCCTACAACACACAGAGCAGTGAGTATACGTAGGGGCCATTATTGCTTGGAGCTCTGTTCCCCTCAACCCCCTTTTAAATGGGGCTTAATTGAGTCAAACTACCTGATGTCTATGTAGGTATATGCAGATGTTTCTTACTCATGAAGGCCATTGCAATTTTTCCTTATTTTAAAGGGAAAGTCCACCCTGCTATTAAGTTGGTTTTATTAAAAGCAGAAAAATGAGAGAAACAAATTAGTGAAAGTTTGAACAATATCCGATTCAAAATAGGAAAGTTATGAATTTGGAAGTTGTCGTCAGTGAAACAATAATCAACAACACCGATGTATCTTGCGAGCTCGGCCTCTCAAATTTGCTCTCTCCATAACATTTCTTAAACTTTTATTTTCATAGTTATTAATGACGGGATAGATTTGTTTCATACAGGGGTTGTATAAAATCATATTTGCAATAATTATATATAGGGTGAATGTATGATTGAAATTTTTTTGTACAGGGCAAATAAAAGTGGACCTCGCTAGATACGTCATAAAATTGCCAATTTGTGTTTGATTGATCACACCTTCAAACACTTTATTATTTTTAATTAGTTTTTACTCAAACTTCCACTGACCAGTTTTTCTTATTTTTCTGCTTCTATTAAAACCAACTTAATATCAGGGTGAACTTCCGCTATGACCATGGCATGTCTACTGGTAAATGGGGCTTAATTGAGTCAAACTAACTAAGCCCATGTAGGTACATGTCGATGTTTCTCATTCATGAAGGCAGTCATCAGTTTCCTTGTTTTTCAAACCCATTTCTATAAACACCATGTCCACAGGCAGTTGCAGAGACTGTTTCTAACTTCACATGCTTGATGCCAAGACTCAACTACATTCATACGTACGGTCCAACAGTTGGAGACAAGGTTAGTTTGTCATATCGCCTTAGTAAAAACTTAATAAATGATTTAACCCTTTCACGACAATCATTCCACAATTTGAGGTTATGCTCAATATCTTTTGGTTCAGAGCCCTGAAAAATATGTGAGATGGATGAGTAGAAAGGGCAAACATTTCTGCTTCATACTGCATCCAAGTTTTGTTTCATGACTATCTTGCGTTTGATGTCATGAATTTTAAAAAGGAACATAAGCCTTACAATCCTTAAATTGGCTACACATTGAGAAATACATAATCATTTTTTTTCTATCAAAATTTGATTTTTAAAAAACTTTTTGACAACTTCCACCCCCCACGTATATTGTTTTAATAATAATAATAGAGTGGCCATTCGTAACGCGCCAGATCTGTCAACTTGACACTCCTGGCGCAGGTTATGAGAAAATGATTTCGATACTACAGTAAGCCTACAGTCTTGGCATAAATCGAAAAGAAGCAAATTAGAGTTATCCAAACAAAGATACCGGTAAGCATTGACAAAAAGAAAAGTTTTCAGTTGTGATTTGAATTGAGGGAGCTTTCCTGCCGAAGGCTAGGAGGGAGCGAGTTCCAAAGGTATGGCCCGGACAGAGAAAAGGATTGGTGTCCCCAGAAATGTTGTGTTCGTGGAATGTGCAAGAGCCTGGTGTTGGTGGAGCGAAGCTGTCGTGTAGGTTGGTACGGATGAATGAGTTCTTGGATGCATGAAGGTGAAGTGCCATGAAGAGAATGAAAAGCGAGGAGGAGAGTCTTGAAGAGAATGCACTGTCAAACAGGAAGCCAGTGCAGTGAACGGAGAACAGGTGAGATGTGTGATGTAGGTTTTGTCATTGTAACCAGCCTGGCTGCTGAGTATTTGAAGACGTTGAAGGCGACTCAGTTGATAGTCCGGAAGATTCATGAAAAGAGATCGGTTACAGAAATTCAGACGGGATGAGATAAGAGAGTGGACTATGCGTTCAGTTGCTTTGCGGGTCGGAGCTGGAATCTGATGGACTTGGAAACAGAAGATGTGTGATCCTTGAGTGTCATGTTCAAATCAGTAATCACGCCGAGATTACGACATTTCTCCTTTGGATTGATATTGGACTCGCAGACTGCTAGAGGAGATTGTGGGATCTTACGCAGCATCACCTTTTAGCCTAGTAATATGAACTCAGATTTACTTCTGTTCAGTTTAAGGTAATTATCTTCGGAAGGATGAAAAGAGAGAAAAGGATATGTATCATCGGCATAGAAATGATATCCGACATTGTGACTGTCGATGAGATTCTGGTAGGGTCAAGTCCTGCTGTCTATTCAAGAGTTCATCAGTAAGCTGAAACAGTTTTCGTGAATTACCTTGGCAATCCTCAAAACAGCCAGAATAATGTGTCAGTTGGGCAGATCAGAGACAGGCTTGCACAACTTGACACTGTCGAAGTAAAGAGGTCACGGTACGTGAATCACAAGTTTTGTAGAATGCCACTGATTTTCTAACTATTTGCGAACATTTTTTTCTTTAGCTGTCTCCACATTATACCACGTTGTGTTGGGTCTAATTTTGACCACTCTGACTTTGGCAGGGGCATGACTGTTCAGAACTTCATCTATAATGGAGTTGAAGCTTCCAATCGCTATTGCAGGGTCATCACTGGAGCAGTGTTCAATAATTGACTTTGACTGAAGATTGCACATGAATGCAGCTAGATCTATTGAACTGAAATTACGGGAAGAAAATGTTTTCTGAATATATAGCCTTGGGCTTCTTGTTATGGAATTTGCAGAAAATTGCCCCATGATCAGATATATCTCCTGCAACTCTGACGTCTGAGAAGATGCAGTCATCTGACTGCCGTGAAATGAAGAGGTCAAGTGTATGTCCGTGGTCATGGTGTTGGTTCATTGATGCGTTGGGTAAGTCCATGCGATTTCAGGAGATCGCTGAATGGCTGAATGGCTAAATGATGAGCGAACCTGGTGTGAAGAGATGAGAGTCTAAGAAGGCCGACAATAAATAATAGCAACTTGTACTGACTTTGAGTCGGATATGATATTAGCCTCGATGTATTCAAATGTCAAGAAACTTTACATTTTATTAGATCAATGTAGCAATAAAAGAAATTTTGTATCGTTACCAATTTGAAGGAAAATATGTGATCAAGTTAGTCCTAAAAATAAATCCTGTCCTGAAAGAAGGTTAAAACCTTAAAATGAAAATGTGAACATACAGTCAAGTCTGTCTATAGAGGCTATCCAAGAGAAACGGCAAGTGGTCACCAGAGATGCCAACCAGTACGATTAAATCGTATTTAGTACGATATTAAGAGTGAAAACGATAATACGATTTCACCTCTTAAAATACGATTTAAAAAAAAAAAAAAAAAGTGATTTTTTTTTTTTTTTTTTTGCGGAATCGCATAGAAACATGTACAAGTAAACCCGGAACCCCAACAAAAACTTTGCTTTACAATTTTCTCATTAAATTTTAATGAAAGATCAAACATTTTTACTTGACCGTTCTTACCAGTAACACATTTTTCTGAAATTATACTAGCTCGGGGCCAACGGGCCAGTGGTAGCTAGTGTCAAGTTTTCGTGAAAATCTGATTTTTCTCTCCAAAATCTGATTTTTTTTAGGATATTCAGTCTGTTTTTTTGTGTCAAGAGGTTGGCATCTCTGGGTCACTGTAGACAGGTTCTATAACATATTCCAATATCGAGGGAGACAAAATATACGGCCACTTTAGACAACTTACAAGTGGCCTTTGTAGAGAGGTGGCCATTAAGACAGGTTTGACCGTATATCATGCCTATTTTAATATACAGTTTAGGCAGTTAACATGGAAAATGAATCTTGGAAGAATGAATGAAAATGAAAACCCTCTTTTTTGTATCCAAGTGCATACGTGTACTTATAAGTAATGGGTCAATTCTAAATTATTTGGTCACTTGTTGTTTGATACATTATCAGGTATTGTAGAGCTTTGAACATGAATTGTCATCAAGTGTATTATTTCCTTCATATTTCTTCTGATCTAAGCTCCACTATATGGCTATTGACTTACATGTAATACAATAAACAGATATACAAAAATCTTAATTTTCTTTCTTGAAGTACCGGGGACCATGAAATGTTTATTTACGCCAAATGTATATGCTAGCTTGATACCTTCTCTCAACAACTGACAAAATAAAGTCAATTTTCCCACATCCAGACTCTCATCTATCGATAAAATGTTTTAAAGTGGCAGTTTCGAAAATATGGAACAAATATCCCCCTTTCCATTAGAGAATTAACCTGTCTTGCTACTTTCAAAAGATCCCTTAAAACATACTTCTTTCCTCAGTTATATGATGCACCTATTTTATGACTTTTGAGTTCTCTTCACACTGTTATTTTGTAACTGCTATGGTACTTTCTGTTTTTAGCGCTTCTAAATAATCAATATCATTATTATTATTCAATTGTAGGTGAGACTTGGAGATACATCACTGGTGATTGAAGTGGAACATGATTTGATCTCTGTGCTAGGTGGACAGCTCAAATACGGAGATGAATGCAAGTTTGGAGGTGGTAAGGTGAGCTGTCAATGTACAGGTAGAAATCAAATATCGAGATGAATGCAGGTTTGGAGGTGGTAAGGTGAGCTATCAATGTGCAGGTAGGAGTTTAATATGGAGATGAATGCAAGTTTAGAGGTGGTAAGGTGAGCTATCAATGTACAGGTAGGAGTTTGATATCGATATGAATGCAAGTTTAGAGGTGGTAAGGTGAGCTATCAATGTACAGGTAGTAGTTCAATATCGAGATGAATGCAAGTTTGGAGGTGGTAAGGTGAGCTATTAATGTACAGGTAGGAGTTCAATATCGAGATGAATGCAAGTTTAGAGGTGGTAACGTGAGCTATGAATGTACAGGTAGGAGCTCAATATGGAGATGAATGCAAGTTTAGATGTGGTAAGGGTAGCTATCAATGTACAGGTACATTGTAGGAGTTTAATATGGAGATGAATGCAAGTTTAGAGGTGGTAAGGTGAGCTATCAATGTACAGGTAGGAGTTTAATATCGAGATGAATGCAAGTTTAGATGTGGTAAAGTTAGCTATCAACATACAGGTAGGAGTTCAATATTGAGATGAATGCAAGTTTAGAGGTGGTAAGGTGAGCTATCAATGTACAGGTAGATATCAAATATTGAGATGAATGCAGGTTTGGAGGTGGTAAGGTGAGCTATCAATGTACAGGTAGGAGTTCAATATCAAGATGAATGCAGGTTTAGAGGTGGTAAGGTGAGCTATCAATGTACAGGTAGATATCAAATATTGAGATGAATGCAGGTTTGGAGGTGTTAAGGTGAGCTATCAATGTACAGGTAGAAATCAAATATTGAGATGAATGCACTAAATGTATCTACGAACTGGTTTATTGTTTCAGGTCTTGCGGGAAGGAATGGGACAAGCAGCTCATCTTACATCAAAGGATACCCTAGACACTGTCATCACAAACGCCCTCATTGTTGATGCAGTGGCAGGCATCATCAAGGCAGATGTCGGCATTAAGGTATGGTTGATAGTTTTAATCATCTTGTTTACTTCTGCTGCACATGCATGTACATTTGGCAAGACTTAATCTACATTTTCTATTCTCCACCCAGTTTTGTAATGAGTGCCAGTAGGAAGGAATGGCTTAAAAGCTGTGAGCACTAAAATTGGTGGCGTAGCTAAGCTGTTGTACTATGGGAGTGGCTTGACTACCTTGACTGGTGGATATTTGACAACTGAAAATTTCCAAAACTGTTGTTGTTGTTGTTGGAATTATTATTGACAAAATTCTGACTTCTGAATTCTGAATGATCGGAAGAGACTCTGTCTGTAGGTTGGAAATGGGAAGATAGAGAGAAAGAAAAAAAAAAGGAAATGTAGAGACAGAACAGATATCATAGTGAACCTTAGTTTGTTTTTTTCTATGTCAAAATGACATGGCTGCATTTTTTGGGTGTCAATTTTGGATGTGATTTTTGGCAGCGTACCCTTTAGAATATAAGCAATCAGATTAAGCATGAAAGGAGTATGAAATAAAATCCTTGTAAATTTCAAATCAAATGTTAGGTGTGCAGACATAAGACTTCTCATCAAACATGTTATCCCAGTATCAGAAATCAAGATAAGATTCAAGAACAAGAGGATATTTATTTTTTGTCCGTTTGCTACAGGATGGCATGATAGTTGGGATCGGAAAGGCTGGAAACCCTGATGTGATGGACGGAGTGACAGCAGGAATGGCAGTTGGCGTGGAAACGGAAGCCATCGCTGGAGAAGGAAAGATCCTGACAGCGGGAGGATTGGATGCCCATATTCACTTCATCTGTCCTCAACTAGCCAAGGAAGCTATTGCATCTGGACTGACTACTATGTTTGGTGGAGGAACAGGTAAACAGTACATGTGTGAGAGAGAGAGAGAGAGAGAGAGAGAGATAAAGGGAGTAAGAGACAGAAGAGAGAGAGAGAGATTGAGAGAAGAGAGGGAGAGAGAATGATAAAGAGAGTAAGAGACGGAATAGAGAGAGAGAGAGAGAGAAAAGAGACAAGAAGGAAGAGTAAGAAGCATGGGGAAAAGACATGAAGAGAGATGAAAGAGGAAGCAGATTATTTGAAGGGAAGAGAGGATAAGAGAAGAGAAGGAAGCGGAAGAGAGGATACGAGAAGAAAAGATCCTTACGGCTGGAGGACTGGATGCCCATGCACTACATATGTCCTCAGCTAGCCAAGGAAGCTGACTACTATATGCTTGGTGGAGGAACAATTAAATTTATGTAGTGCTAGACAGAAAGACTTGAATGGATGTGCAGACTGTAGACATTTTTATAGATACTCATTGGAAAGTTTTGACCAATTTAGTTTACAATTTTTGCAAGACAATTCATTCCTTTCATTATCCACTTTGTTGACAGTGATACCATTACTTCACAAATCAAAACTAAATAGTTCAAAAAGTTGACTTAACATTTTATTTGCATATTTGAGATGCAGTCGCATTCATTTTGTTTCTTTTCTATTGAAGAAATATTTCATGAGTGAGAGGTGCCAAATATTGTACATTTTTGGCGATGATGTAGTTTCTAACATGCAACAGCCTTTTGCTAAACACAGAGAGATTTTTATAAGACAAGAGATGGCCATGAACATATGTACGTTAACAACCTCATGATTAGATTATGTTGATGGCTCTCCTCATGATTGAATCAGACCAAATGTTCAGTATAATGATACTTTTGGAGTGACTTTATCTTCATAATTCCACAGTACTAGGTACTATACAGAATACCAAATGACCAAACACCCTTGGACTCTACAATATGTATACCAACATTCATCAGAAATATAGACGCAACATTGATATGGAAGATATCCCTTGCTTGTATGTGTCTTTTGATACAAGTGGCCCAATATGAGGATATTTTCAGACAAAATTCAGTTTCTTTTTGCTACCAGAAGTTAGTATTATTGTGAAGATGTTTTGTGGTTTGTTTTCTTATATGTCCCAGGACCAGCCACTGGTACCTGTGCGACCACCTGCACCCCAGGACCAAATCACATCAAGAATATGATCCAGAGCACCGACGCATTCCCTCTCAATTTTGGGTTCACAGGTATGTTTCACCTATTTCATTGATTATTGAGTATTACCTCTGTTACACTGACAAGGCCGACACCAGACTGACAAATTGATGGAACAACAAGTACATGAAGTTAGTTTGAATGATCCTATATTAAGTTAATTTGGAGTCTGTTTTGTATTGGTTTTGCGATGTGACTGACTGGTATACAGAGTTTAAATTCTAGACATTTCACAAATTCATTTAAATTTTATGCAAGACTGTATTTCCGATTCTGAAGCTTGCCAGAAGCTTGTCTGACTTTGCAATAATATTTAACTTACATTCCTATTTTAACAATCATTAACCGAAAAGTTTATTAGCAAATGAATGTCAATGGATTTAACATATCGTAAGCCTGATAATCTTGTCACCATTGATGTCGTGAACATTGTACCCAAACGTTGATGTAGATCAGGCCAAGAAACACCCACCCAGTCATGGTTTTGGGGGCTTATTGATATTTTTGGGCCTATTGAGAAACTTGGCATATTCAATGACATGTGCTTTTCTTTAAACGAATGTTAATTTTATTTTTTACATTCTTTTACCAATCATGTTTGTTGTAGGAAAGGGGAACACCTCCAATTCTGACAAAGAATCTTGTAGAGAGCTTGAGGAACAGATTGAAGCAGGAGCTATCGGGTAAGTATCAACATGCTAAGAATGGCCTTTTATAATGTACATATTTTATCCTGTATAATAGACCGGTTTAGTAAGTCAAATTTAGGGATGTTTCTTTCCTTGTCAGGAACAACCTTTGTTTTTAAATTATGCATACAATATTTTTAAATTATGCATACAATATTTGAATATGTTAGTAAACCAGTCTATTCAACCACATCTTAAAGTTACTATGTCCCATTTGCAGGCCCAAAAAATGAAAAGGTTAAATTCCAACGGCATTTGAAAGACAATATTAATTTAGAACTTCCCTAAAAAAGGGGCTTGAAAATGTCTTTAAGTGGGAAAATAACGACTATTAGTTGTCGAATCGACTTAGGAGCTATAGAGCCAGTAAGTAATAGTCTGATTTTTCAGACCATTGTACCGAATGGTCGTACGTTTTATGCTGCGCAAAGATTCAATCAGTTTAATTTTGGCCATTACAAGAAGTGGGTTATTGATGTAGACAAATGCTCATGTACCCTTTACAGCTCATTTTATGTATGTTATTACCAAAGATATAAAAAGCCAGTTAGTCACTCAATAGTGTCTGACAGTGAAGTCTAGCAAGTAAATGGGTTTCCTTGCATAATTTGAATATTAGGACACTGCTAACGTTTAAATTTCACAGATAGGACATACATGATTATTCATCATTCCTGCAAAGTTCTACAGAATTTGATGTTGGCTGCAAAAGGGACATAGTATCTTTAAAGCAGAAGGTTTTGTTTACGACCGTGGATCTCCATGGCAACTAATGAGTCACGCATACTTAGGTCATATTCCTCCTGCGTTTTTAACATAACAGGGAGGGTCACGCATTCAAGTGTATCAATTCTCGCTGCTGAATCTGCCGATAATGCTTCAACTTCACGAGGAGAAGATTTGATATTTTTCATTTCATCACTAACTGATAGTAAAGTTGTTGTAACACTATCAAGTTTGTCAAGTACAATCACGGAAAATTTGTCAAATTTGATTCTGAATTCCGACACCGCTTCTTCCGTAGCGTACGTATACTATTAGAATTGGGCGTGTCACTGTGTTTACCGGTAGTGATGATGGATTTAGATCTGGTATTTGACATTTTCAGTACACAGATGGACACAAATGTTCAATAAAAGCAGAAAATCCAAATAATCAAGTATGACTTTACCTTTATATGATGTAAGCAGATAGTTCAAAAGTAGCTTAGTTGTGGTGGATTTGGAGAGATTTTAGCAGAGCAATAAAAGTCCTTCTAATCCTTTCCTGGTAGCACCCTCTATTTGTTTGTAAACCATTTTGTGTCTGTTGCATGTTCAACCACTCATTTTCTCTTTCCACATGATATACATGTAGTAAGACTTGGCCAGAAAGGAGAGAATATGATAGGAAAGAAGGAAAGAATGAAAGGACTATGTCAAGAAAAGAAAAAATATATATATCTTACTTTAGCAACAGTCATGATGACAAAATGAATGTGCAAAACTTCTTTGTGTTATATGTTTATTATGGGCAAGTGGAGGTTACAAGTACATGTATTCACGATTCAAGATATTTTATTTAACCATAACCATAAAAACATGCAATCAGTAATGCATAATAGAAAAGCAACTGCTTGTGAGGAATGGCCCTGAAAGAGAGAGAGGAAAAAAACCCACATGAAATACCAAGTAAATACAGAGTCAAATTAATCATAGAAACTAAATTACACAGATAAACACATATACACAATATTTTACAGGCACACATACACGCACAGCCACACAATTTTTGTGTTATAGAATAGTGAACATAAATTGATAAATATCATTTTATTTAATGTTTTGTCTGCTTCCAGCTCTAGTAGGGCTAACAGTTTGGAACTGTTATACACAACCGTCGTATCAGGACAATTACCCCCTGGGCAA
>CP137682.1:11172701-11193131 GCA_037976565.1 Mesocentrotus franciscanus | reverse complement strand
GTGATACGGTTACGACATATTATGTATTATCCATTATCAATATCAAAATATCATAAAATCGTATTTTACTTACAAATTTGATAAACATCAACTCTAAAAATGAGGATTTCTGGAACCTTGTCAAATGTCACTTCTTCATGTTTTTCGTAATGGACGGAAATGAAAATTCAATTTGAAGAACATTCATACATTGTCATCGACAATTTAATGCCAGGCCCAGTTCAAAAACAAAATTAGCTCAGTCAAATGATCAAATCGGCGCTAGTGTACTTTCGTATCCATTTTTTTTACCCATATAACTCCGGCGTGGGAATACCCTACTAAAACATACCCAAAATCAAGTAAATCTTCATCAATTGTTCCAATAAGGGTCATGATTTAAAAGTTCTTATGTTTTTACCTGATCGTGTCAATTTTGTTATATCTATTTTGGAGTTTTTTCCTAAAAACAAAGACTTATTAAAATCTAGGCCTAGACCTATAGATCTACACTTTCTCACGGGATTCACGGCAACCGTCGGTACGGTACTAGTACTGCACTGCCTACAGTACTGGGTAGACCACCTCCCCGGGTAGACTACCTCCCCGGGTAGACTATGCAATTGTATTGTGCAGCAGTTTGCCGTGAATCCCGTGAGAAAGTGTATATTATAAGTCTTCGTTTTTAGGAAGAATAAGAAAATTGACACAAAAGGGTAAGAAACATAACGACTTTTAAATCATGACCATTATTTGAACAATTGATGAAGATTTAGTTGATTTTGGGGTATGTTTTAGTAGGGCCTCTCCACGCCAGAGTTACGGGTCAAAAAATGGATACGAAAGTACACTAGCGCCGAATTATGAAATGCAGTAAAATTTGCCTATCTTTATTAAGTCAATATCTTCATTATTTCTCACCCAATGACCCAATTTCAAGTAAATATCATCCCTAGGTAGTTTTTAGTTCCTGTATCCATGGATTTCACATCCAACGACATTTAACGTAGATTCTAAGTTTAAATACTCAGTAGGCCTAGGCCCTACGGCCAACGGTCTCAAGTGACTCAGAATCATGCACTCACCTTCAATTTATCGTCGCTGTATCTGGCTGGTTTCTTGCTTGCTCGAGATCGGATCACGGGAATATCACTACTGCAGACATTAATCACTTACAACTTAGGAAAAACTAGACCTATATCTCAAATTCTCAATGACTTTCGGATGATTTAATGAGAATATCGTAACTTGTTAAATCAACGTACGAACTTCCTATATTGCTAGCTTATTTGAAATTCGTTGACTATACTGCGCATGCGTTGTTCATCAAGACTTAAACAAAACCACAGATAATTATTTATTTATTATATTTTGGAATTAAATTCCTTTTTTAAATTTCATAATGATTTCTTTTTTTTCAACATAATGAGCGACACAATTTTTTTAGCTGCAATTAATTAAATGATTAATCTGTAGATTTTTAAAGATGAGAACGTTCAACGTACGAGTGTGCGCGCATGCAGTTGCAAAATATAAGCTGATCACACTTCTGATATTTCAACCAGTCGTACCATTCGCTCAATACATCATTTTCTGGCGATTTCATCATGGATGAAAGACTTAAATGAGCTTGCTGATATATCAAATATACCCAGGAAAATCAGAATGAAATCCAAAGCGAGCGGAGAAACAGGCTGAAGTGAGTTTGCTTTGTGCTCGAGTCAGCCTGTAATTTGATGTTCATGATCATCATCTACGTAGATATTCTGCTAGTACATTTCATCATGGCATGATAAAATGATCACTTGAATTCATAATGAGAATCTGATGAATCAAATATGATTCAAAATGGAGAATGATAGCCAGTGAAGAAGAAATCGCGAATATAGAACAAAAGAGAATGAACAAAGATATTCAGATTTAGAGATGCATAAGATATTCATAAATGTGCATTTTGTAGCAAGAATGAGTGATGCGTGTGTTCAGTGTGTGGTGATTTAAAAATGTATTGTCGCTTTTGTGTTACAGATGCTGGTGAATTTGAGTTGGGACTATGATTTTATTTTGTTTCATCTGATTTCACTTTTGTTTCATCATGCAATCGTACAATGTATTGAAAATGGGCAGTATTGTATCATGTCAAGATAAAAACAACTGTATTTCTAAGAATATTTTGTATTGTTTTGGAATCAATAAAAATAACTATTGCAAGAGAAAAACTTGATTTGATAATGATTAATCCTATTTATACTTATAGATCTAGACTAATATTATTAATAATATTAATAAGACGTACGATGTGACTAAGAAAAGTAAGAGATAAGATAGATGTTGGGGACAATGAAATTATCTAAAATAATCATTCATTAGTCTTAGAATCAATAATGGTCAGGGCACCCTTTGAAATCATAAATGGAGTTAGTCTATATGGAGTCTTTTATTGACACATTTTTCCTAGTGACAATAGACCCTCTACCTAGGCTCTAGTCTAGTCAAAAATATAATTTCTATTTGGCGTGGTCATTGTGACAGTGCTACTGCTGGTTAAGTAAACATGACTTAGCCATGATTTTCTTAATTCAAAATAATACTGCCTAGCCATATTGCATTTGGTCTCTATCACCTGAGCTGTTAGCTAGCTATTACAACTTAAATTTGGCATGGTTTTGAAATAGTGTTTTGCTAGATTTATAGTTATGAAAAAGCAATAATAATGATTGATAACTCTGTCAAAAAAAACCTGGAAAGAATTCCTTTCAAAATTCCTTCTTTCATTTGTTGGTATGTCCCGCTACAGCTACAATAGTTGGATAGGCATACATCTAACGTGTGTACTCTGTTTTAACTACACAATCGCTATAGAACGTGACATGACATGGAACACCTGGGTCAGAATCCTCTTTGATTTTCAATCAATCCAAAAGTAAATTCACTCTAACTCTAAGATATTGCTTTTGCTGTATTTTGCTGATTTTAATTTTTACTTTTCATCCAAATTCAGGTTAACGGCCAGCCATTGTATGCCTTCATCCATCACATAGCTTTAAAAGCAGCAATCCTTGACGAGGGGGACATTGACGACATCTTCCATGCGTTCTATGAGGATTCCAATAAGGAGCGACAAGATGCATTCATAGCAGCTAGCGTACAAAACAGACGGATGTTAAAAACTCTTGCTCGCACGCAGTAGCCATCAACATTGAAGAGAAAATCCTGCAGCTACTGCTATGCATGGACCACGCACCTACCTTGAAACTGTCAAGGAGTTTTATGCAGCAATCTGCATATCGGATGCAATGGATGTGTACATACATGTATATGTAGCTTAGTTCTTTGTCACTGCACTCAATGTCATGTGTTCTTGCGATAGGGCCCCTGCGATTGCGGCCCCAGCAATCAAGTACGACTATACTCTACAAAGAGGACTGTACTCAATGGAAGAAGAAGAAGAAGGATATGTTAATAGACCAGCTATATGTATATATATCTCTATACTTTCAACTCTTCCTAAATCGGATTTGCATAAGTCGAATAATCGCCTAAGTCGAAGGTGCTGTACTAGTCCTTTCTCTTTATTTTCTATTGTTTTGACCTTGCATTAGGAGAAAAAATTCTTGGTCGAAGCAATTTCTTCAGTCCCAACAGATTTGACTTAGGCAGAGTTAACTATATATATTTATATTTGTTTTGTGCAGACCTTGTAAGTTGTAACAAAAGTTGTTTTCAACATCCATTGAAATATGTCCATGCTTCCTAATGCTTGTCCATTGTCGAGCTTTGTGTATCAGTAATAACTAAGTAGTGTTGTCAAATCAATTATTATGCAGTTTTCTGTTTCTAAAATTAGTTTCACTGGTCCAACGCTGTCTCAAGGGCTGGTGCCGAGTACTCTCGACAGTCACTGTTATGAATTTGTTAAGTAACTTTATTTCAAATTGCTGGCAGCATAGTGAAGGCTCGTCAATAGTTCTGCTACTGTAATTCTGTTGAGTGTAGACACTGCAACCTCTTCTACCTTAGTACCTTACCATCACTTTTTGGCAGACTGCCCTTCTGTCTTTACACATTTGAGAAATAAATGTTTTCAACCTGCATGTTACAAAAATGAGAATAATATAACAAGAGTTTTCTATTACCTTTTAGCCTGGTGAAAGGAAAGTTATGTGATTTTCATATGTTTTTCCATGTTAGTGATGTCACATAATGATTCAATTGATGTATATACTCAATTTTTAGTAAACATTGTGAATTGGTGATTGCATAATGTACATTCATTGATATTTTAACAATTCATATAATCATGTGAAAGGATGACTAGGGCTGGCGGTAGGTGCTATGTTTAGGGTTCATTCAACTCTTTGGCTAAATCAGAATTCTCACCCGTAATCATATAATGGCTATAAAATAGTTAACTAAAGGTACCGTATTTGATAGTTGCTTATATTATAATGGCCATGGAATTTTTATTTAAAGGTTATTGTATCTCTATTCTAAGTTTTTGCTCATTTTAATGTATAACGATGCCTTGGCATATAGTACTGTGCTACCACTGCTGTGCAGTGTTTATTTTATAGTGTACTGATAGACCAATGAATAAATAAAAGGTAACAGTTAACAAATAATTGAAAAGAATACGTATTTTCATTAATTTTGGAAATGGCTGCTGGTCCTGAAAAAAAAGGCACCCGGTTCTCTCAAAAATGTAAGGACATGGAGCCGCTTGTTCAGATATTCGGCTCACAGTCTGCATTGACTTATGGAAAGGCTTGGACATTTGTAACAAATATGTTCTTCTCGACCACCTACATTTACTTTTGGTTATTTTTCCCATTTCTCAAAGAAAGTCTTACTGGAGCCAGTTATAATAGAAAGGGAGTAAAACACTCAATGGTTGAAAAACCAAAGCAAAAAACAGAAAACATAATTTGATTAGTCCAAAGAAGAGCTCAAAATAGCAGGAATATAGTGCTAAACTTTTAAAGACAAACAAATATTATAAAACAGGTACACACATGTTAATTGCAAAAATAGCAGGAAAATTTAAAGATTTTTAAGTTTTTAAAGATGAAAAAATAGTATAAAATAAAGTGCAATAAATGGGAAAATAGTGATAAACATTTAAAGACGAAAAATAGTATAAAAATAGGTTAACTTTATGTTATGTCAAGTGCAAGCAGGAAAATAGTGAAATATAAGTATAAAATTATGTTAAGTGCAAAAAATAGCAGGAAAATAGTGAACAACTTTTAACGACGAAAAAATGATATAAAATAGTTTAACTTTATGTTATGTTAAGTGCAAAAAATAGCAGGAAAATAGTGAAAAACTTTCAAAGACTAAAAAATAGCATAAAAATAGGTTAACTTTATGTTATGTTAAGTGCAAAAAATAGCAGGAAAATAGTGAAAAACTTTCAAAGACAAAAAAATAGTATAAAAATAGGTTAACTTTATGGTTATGTTAAGTGCAAAAATAGCAGGAAAATAGTGAAAAACTTTTAAACACGAAAAAATAGTACAAAAATAGGTTAACATTATGTTATGTTAAGTGCAAAAATAGCTGGAAAATAGTGAAAACATTATAAAAAAGGAAAAATAGTTTTAAAATAGTGCAGAAAATAGAAATAGCAAAAAATAGTTTATTTTTCACTATTTTTTATGAAAATAGTCAAAAAATAGCCACCTTGTTGGGGAAAATGGAAAAAATATAAGAAAAATAGTGTAGTTTTTAGACTATTTTTTAAAAAAATAGCCAAAAAATAGATCAAGAAATCAAGAAATAGCAAAAAAATATATGAAAAATAGTGAAAAAATATATTTTTCTACTGGGCAAAATGACTGGGGGTACTTTGGATTCAGCAGCATTACGCCGCCGCCGCGTCTGCCGCCGCATCATATTCTTGTGTGCGCTCTAACTGGCACATTCCTTGACGGATTTCTTTCAAATTTTGTATGGAGGTGTATTTTGGTATAATCTACACACCTTTAACTTTTGGTGATGCTGCCCTCAGTGTTCCGTCTTCTATAGGGTAAAAAGCCATATTTTTGTTGATTGTTTGTGTGCGCTCTATAGGCCACATTTCTCAAGGGATTTTGTTCAAATTTTGAACAAAGGTGTATCTTGGTATGATCTAGAAGCCTATAGATTTTGGTGATGCTGCCTCCAGTGTTCCGTCTTTTATAGGGTCAAAGGTCATATCTTGATAGATGTCTTGTGTGCACTCTAGCTAGTGTGCGGTCTAACTGCATCATTTCTCAACGGATTTCTTTCAAATTTTGTATGGAGGTGTATCTAATTGGTATATAAACTACACACCTCTAACTTTTGGTGATGCTGCCCCCATTGTTCCGTCTTCTATAGGGTAAAAGTTCAAATTTTGAACAAAGGTGTATCTTGGTACGATCTACAAGCCTATAGATTTTGCTGATGCTGCCTCCAGTGTTCCGTCTTTTATAGGGTCAAAGGTCATATTTTGATAGATATCTTGTGTGCAATCTAGTGTGTGGTCTAACTGCATCATTTCTTAACAGATTTCTTTCAAATTGAGTATGGAAGTGTATGTTGGTAAAATCTACGCACCTATAGTTTTTGGTGATGCTGCCACGAGTGTCCCATGTTTTATAGGGTCAAAGGTCATATTTTGGTGGGTGTCTAGTGTGCACTCTGCAGGTCATATTTCATGACGGATTTCTTTCAAATTTTGAAAGGAGATGTATCTTGGTACAATCTACACATCTACACTTTTGGGCGATGCTGCCCTCATTGTTCCGTCTTTTATATGGTAAAAGGTTATATGTCTTTTATGCGCTCTAAATGCCACATTTCTTGACAGGTTTCTTTCAAATTTTGTATGGAAATGTATCTTGGTACAATCTACTCATCTACACTTTTGGGCGATGCTTCCCTCATTGTTCCGTCTTTTATATGGTAAAAGGTCATATGTCTTTTATGCGCTCTAAATGCCACATTTCTTGATGGATTTCTTTCAAATTTAGTATGGAGGTGTATCTTGGTATAATCTTCACACCTCTAACTTTTGGTGATGCTGCCCCCATTGTTCCGTCTTCTATAGGGTAAAAGGCCATATTTTTGTGGATGGTTTGTGTGCGATCTATAGGCCACATTTCTCAAGGGATTTTGTTCAAATTTTGAATGAAGGTGTATCTTGGTACGATTTTGCTGATGCTGCCTGCTGCCTCCAGTGTTTTGTCTTTTATAGGGTCATAGGTCATATTTTGGTGGTGTCTAGTGTGCGCTCTGCAGGTACATATTTCATGACGGATTTCTTTCAAATTTTCTTCGTACAATCTACACATCTACACTTTTGGGCAATGCTGCCCTCATTGTTCCGTCTTTTATATGGTAAAAGGTCATATGTCTTTTATGCGCTCTAAACGCCACATTTCTTGACGGATAATTACTTTGAAATGTTGTATGGAGGTGTGTCTTAGTACAATCTACACATCTTTAGTGTTTGGTGATGCTGCCACCTGTGTTCCGTCTGTTATAGGGTCAAAGGTCATATTTTGGTCTTTTGTGCGCTCTAACTGCCACATTTCTTAAAAGATTTCTTTCAAATTTTCTACAGAGATGCATGCATTATACTCTAATCTACACACATATTGGTTTGCATGGTGATGCTGCTCCTATCCTAGTCTTGACAATAGTTCGAGCCACTAGTGGCGATCTCTACATCATCCTTTTGTTTCAGGGAGGGGAGAAGGAATCTTTGTCCCTCCTTCGATCATTAGGATGACACAAAATCGCTGCCACTGCTGGGGGATACATTCGCATTGCGCGGCAATACAGATTGCGATATTTCTAGTTGAAACACCTTCAGGATACCCCATCACAAAGTAGTCCTTGTCTTAACCCTGACCCTCGGACCTAACCCTAGCCCTAGCCTGTACCCATACCCATACCCATACCGGTGCCCCTAACCCTCACTCCATTGTCATGATCCATACGGATACTCTTAATGAATCTTGCTGTATGGAAGATACCATAGCTGCATTTGAGGTATTCTCTATTGGAACACCTTCAGGATACCCCATCACAAAGTAGCCCTTGTCTTAACCCTGACCCTCGGACCTAACCCTGACCCTCGGACCTAACCCTAGCCCTAGCCTGTACCCATATCCACACCCGTGCACCTAACCCTCACTCCATTGTCATGATCCATACGGATACTCTTAATGAATCTTGCTGTGTGGAAGATACCATAGCTGCATTTGAGGTACTCTCTATTGGAACACCTTCAGGATACCCCATCACAAAGTAGCCCTTGTCTTAACCCTGACCCTCGGACCTAACCCTAGCTAGCCCTAGCATGTACCTGTATCCATACCCGTACCCCTAACCCTCACTCCATTGTCATGATCCATACGGATACTCTCAATCAATCTTGCTGTGTGGAAGATACCATAGCTGCATTTGAGGTACTATATATCTATATTTTATTGCGTTTTGGGAATCCCAAAGCATTCATTGATTTTCAGTTGAAAATATGAAAAGGTACATACCCTTTACATTCAAAGATACAGGAAGATGCAGGTAGTGGCTATACATTGCTCAAATGTACAAATTCAAAGCTTTAAAAACCTATGTATGAGATTTATGTTTAGAGAAACTTCTACTTTTTAAGGTACAAAGATGGTTAGAAAAATTATTTAGAAGATTATTGTCCTTTAAAACAGGAGTCATTCCCATGAGTATTAAGTCATAAAGTGTACAAAAAGTGTACAGAAAATGCCCTCTCCTGCAATTAATTTCTGGAAAAATGATTTTATATCTTTAGAAGAAACCCTATCTTTTCTATCAGTAGTTTTATATTGTCCTTTGTATGTTTATGTTAACCAATTTTATTTGGTATTTGGGTAGAGAATTAATTTGCACTTATTTAGCGCTATATAGATTTAACATTATTATTATCATTTTTACTTTCTCTAGGGTCGCACCATCCACACCTATCATTCAGAGGGTGCAGGAGGAGGCCACGCCCCTGACATCATGAAGGTAGTGGGCGTGTCCAATGTTTTGCCCTCGTCTACCAACCCAACCCCCCTTCACAGTGAACACCATCGATGAGCACCTAGATATGCTCATGGTCTGCCATCATCTTGACAAGTAAACTCAACTACTCTTTACATCTTCCCATGTATGTCTGTTTATTACTAAGGTAGAGTAAAACCACAAACTTTTGTGACAGAAAACTTTCACAAATTGTAAACAACAGACATAATGACAGCAAGAAACTTGATGTGTGAATTATTCAGTGTGGTGCCGGTGTGATTCTATTATTCTGTGGCGTGAAACTTTATTGAATCTGAACCACTTACGAAAAGCGTTTGCACACTTAAGTTTCTCGTTTTGCAGTAATACTTTGCTATTAGAAAGAGGTGTTTAAGTCCTTACGCTATAGTTTTAACCGTGCCCCTCAAAGCAGTCTTTATCTATATACTAGTACAGTGTGAGTCAAAAAAAAATTTACACCTAGAAAATTGCGGTCTGCAAGTGTCTCATCCTGCTTAATGTAGAAAGGTACCTTTGCTGCTTGCAGCTTGCGTTTGGCTCGATTGATCCTATCCCTGTCTTCCACAGAGCCGACCTTGAAGATGATGGGTCTTGTTGAACCATCCTTCCTCTTTCCAAGTCTGTGGGCTATCTCCACTTTCACGTCGATGTTGAGGTGGTCCTTCAAAACATTATTCACTATTCCTGAGGGGATTTCGTCTTTTTTCTCTGGGCCATAGTTACAGAGGATCAGATTGCACTTCCGAGAGTGTCTCTCCAGCTTATTGTTGACGTCTTGGAGGTGCTGTATGTCAGCCTCACATGAAGATAGGCGCTTTGTGAGAGGTGTGATTTTTCTCTCAACCACACTGGTTCTAGCGGCTTGAAACTCAATAGAGTTTTCCAGCTCTACTTGTTTGGTTTTCAGTTCTTCAATACTTGCTCTCATCGAGTCCTGGCCAGAGAGAATAGACTTCAGTGACTGACGAACAAATGATTCAAAGTCAGATTCTTCAACAACACTCACTGACCGAGTTTTTGTCTTGTCCTTATTGCTAGCGGACCCAGCACCCCCACCCGGTCGATCACGCAACTCCATTGACATGATTGTTGTTACTGTTAGTGTAATACGCGTTATGTGTTGACTTACGGGGCCGGGGGTGACCAGGCATTAAATGCAGGGAGTGGGACTGAAGACAAATGATATCACGCGTCGCACAAAAACCAGTTCGTCAACAAGGTGATATCTCAAGATATATAACGCAAATTGACATCACAAATGCACTCACTTTTGTTAATATGTCCTTCTATAATGGTGAGCTTTCACAAAAGTCCAAAGAAGTCTCACATGTAGTGAATGTTTTCCGAATGTTTTCCGAAGAATGTGTCAGCCAGGTGCCACGTGCCAGCGAGGTGCCACGTACATGAATATATCAAATATCGAATATCAAATATCAACGAACATTTGTGCACGTGTGTGTGTGCGTGTGTGACTTTGCTTCTGCAAAAAACATATGCAATGCATTTCATTTGATACATTCAATTCATTTCTCACTCCGCTAATCTCAACATAATACATACTGTAGGCATCACTTTGGCGCAAGTCGATTTTTGCACTCTCGCAAACAATGCCTCCTGTTCGTTCAAGCGTGAGCACATATCACACAAAAAATGATGCCAAATGATTTGGGATAAAACACTCTTTCATAAGATGTATAATAATTTAATGTTCATAGATGATATTTAAAATAATTAGCAATTTTCTAGGTGTAAACTTTTTTTTGACTCACACGGTATGTGTCGAGAGCCAGAAAGGTGTTAAATCCTATACCTAAATACAGAGTTAGGGCATTTTGCGGCTATCTACAGACAATATGCTCTGGCAGCAGTTGCTCTGGGCTTAAATTTGTCAAAGATATTGAGTTGGGGTTTGGGATGCACTTGGGTTGTAGGTTAACTTTAGTGTGTGTGTGATTGGGTTTTTACAGACGTGTAGGCCTATCAATCAGATATGATTATTTACGTCTGGGGACCGACTTTTAACGTCACCATTCGAAAGACGTGACTCTGTTTCGAACCTGCCTCCTCGGCTGAATCAGTTTGAAACTTCCATTGTTAGCTGGATTACAGGCGCACGCCACAATGCCCCAATGCCCCGTTAGGTTTAGGTTAGGTGTATATGTAGCATTTGTCCAAAGTTTATGTTTGGAGTTCAGGGGGGGTGTTTCACAAAGACTAAGATCGACTTTAAGTTGGACTTAAGTATAACAGGCCGTTCATGCTACTGTTTGCTCTTACCATTTACTGGCATTTGTCTTTCAAGGGACGTACAAATCGTGGTCTCAAATCTACAGAGTTTACATTTTTGATAGTTCATTATTGAAGGAAAAAATATTATCTAAAGATTATAATTTAGAGACCAATGGGGATAGCAACCAATGGCATGAATGGCCCACCATACTTAAGTCCAACTTAAAGTCGATCTTAGTCTTTGTGAAACACCCCCCAGTTAGTGTAGGAAAGTGACCCATAGCTTCACTCCCAGCAATCTAAAGGAATACATGACCTGTGGAGAGTCTTGTGTCAGAGCTGAAACCATTCCTCTGAAGACATCCTCTAGGCTCTAGCTTAGAGTTAGCTATAGGGGTAGTGTCTAGTCCAAGTTTGAAGTTAGGTATTTAGTTAGTGTAGGAAATTGACCAATATCCTCTTTTATCCCCAGGAATCGAAAGGAAGATGTGGCTTTGGCAGAGTCCCCTATCCAAGCTGAAACCATAAATGCTGAAGATATCCTCAAGGTTTAGGTTTATTGTTAGTGTCAGGGTTAGTGTTTGGTCCAAGGTAGAAGTTAGGCATTTGGGTGGTGTACGGAATTGACCCATTACCTCTTTTATCCCCAGGAATCTGAAGGAAGATGTCGCCTTTGCAGAGTCTCGTATCCGAGCCGAAACCATTGCTGCTGAAGATATCCTCCACGATCTGGGAGCCATCAGTATGGTGTCCTCGGATTCACAGGTACAAAAGAAATCCAACTCTCAATCAAACACAGATGTTATCAAATTTACTGTAGTAATCTCCCGTATATGGGCAAATATAAGAATATGATAAAGTTAAATTGATTACAATTTCAACAGATGAGGTGTGTTTAGAAATGATTTATCATGCGGTCGAAAATGTTATGTATATATTAGAAATGATTGAGATCAATTTAATATTTTCTCAGGCGATGAGGCATATTTTGAGATAATTACCATTAAATAATATAGTATTAATGACTGCTTTGAGAGAAATAGTTGTTTTTATACGCTCAAGGGAAGGTTACAATTGTGCAATAGCCCAATTGTAACCTTCCCGAGAGCGTATAAAAACAACTATTTCTCGAATGTTAAAGCAGTCATTAATACTTTTATATGCCGAAAAAATAGTCAACTTACCAATCAACTGGTAGAACAGGAAGAGCAGAAATAAATACTAAATACACATAGAATCTAGTTAGTGTTAGATCTAATAATATATTCAAATCTGTTGTTGAGAGGCACTGGAAAACCCATCCACTCAAGTTTTCACCCTATCAGAGACTACCCAACGTGACGAGGGCAAATAAGCTACAAGCTTTACGTCTCTACATCCAAGTAAAGTAGTCTAGACTACGTCTACCGCGGTGCGGTAAAGTTTAATACTCAGTACAATGTCAATGACAGTAGATCTCTAGACCCCTCTAGTACACAACAATTAATGTGTGGGACTCCACTGACTGGATTTGACTATCGTATTAGACCTTACATTGGTGTGCTTGCTGTCAGCAGAATTAATCAAGTCTTGCATTTGATCATCATCAAGAAGTTGAAATCTTGGGAGAGTTTCTTCAGCCATTTTTGCCTTGTTTGGAATTCAGTAGGATAGAGATTGCCATACGGTCGTCTGCGCTACGATGTATTAAAAATTGGTAAATTAAGCTAGCGACCGATTATTCGCACACTTATGGTGTCCGTGCTCGCACAAACCAGTTTTTAATACGTAAACCAATGGGTATTTCAGCAAGACTGAACTAAGTTCCCGGTAATTGGAATTTTGCCGGGATTTTACCCTCGAACTATTACATGGCTTTGTCATTTTTCGGGAATAGTTAAAACAACGACTGCAATTTCGACCAATCAGATGGCTGGATTTCTTAAGTGAGGTATATAACATGCTATGCTAAAGAGAAGTGAGAGTAACATTGATCATAACTTCAGGTAAATCATCATGTTTGTTATGTGATCATGGTTGATTATTGTTTAACCTGACTGCTAAGAAAGCATGTATGTAAGTAAGCAACCAGGGGACCAAGGGTTTTTAGTCCTCTCCGAGGGACTTGGTAATGAGGATTAATGCCTTACCCAAGGGCACTAGCACATTGACTTGGTTTCGAACCCGGGACCTCTCGGTTACAAGACCACTGCTCTACCACTGAGCCATCACGCCTCCTCATCATTCCATACCTAGCGTGTTACATGATTGAGTGAAATTGGTTCTATTTTCAGGCAATGGGGCGTGTCGGTGAGGTGATCACCCGTACATGGCAGACGGCTGACAAAATGAAGATATTCAGAGGGAGACTGGGAGAGGAAACGGTAAGATATTCATTTTCACGTCAGTCTTCTACCGCATGAGACGCAAGTAATGATTTCACGCACACACTGTACTTCTGAAATGTAGAACTCTGGATGAGCAGCTGTTTTTGTGTAAAGATATTTTCATGAATGACGGGTTTAAAGACAATTTTGAAAGTTGTTTTTGTAAAGATTAAAACAAGGTACTTACAATAACGTTCCCACATGCACTGCCACCTCATTTCATGTATCATTTACATCATGACCCTGCAACAACTCACAAATACAGTAAGTTGCAAAAATAAAACCCTAGCAAAAATAATGTTGTGTATAGTTATTTTTTTATAAAATGATGCTCAATGACAACAAATATATTTTTACTTAGCACTATTTCTATTTCATCACACCCAACTTCAAATTCTCTATGAGGTTTATGGCTGTATAAACTACATTGTATAAATGAGCAATTTACTCCCATCAATTATGATTTTTGTCTCGCCTGCGTAGCGAAAAGCGAGACATAGGCGCCGCTTTTCCGGTGGCGGCGGCGGCGGCGGCGTCAACATCAAAACTTAACCTATGGTTAAGTTTTTGAATTGTTAATATAATTTTGAAAGTATAAGGTCCTATTAAATGAAACTTGGACTAAAGGGTTATCAAGTATCCCCAATCATGTGAGGAAAATTTCAGGTCACAAAGTCAAGGTCAAAGGTCATTTCAGGTCAACAAACTTAGACTATGTTGTGGCATCATCATCAAAAACTTAACCTGAGGTTAAGTTTTTGAATTTGTAATATAATTTTGAAAGTATAAGTTCTTATTCAATGAAACTGAGACTAAAGGGTTATCAAGTATCCCCAATCATGTGAGTAGAATTTCAGCCCACTAGGTCAAGGTCAAAGGTCATTTCAGGTCAACAAACTTAACTATGTTGTGGCATCAGGCTAAGATTTTGTAATTGTTATCATAATTTTGAAAGTATACATTCCTATTCCATGAAACTTGAACATAAGGGTTATCAAGTATCACCAATCATGTTATTAGTCTTTTAGGTGACAAAGTAAAGGTCAAATGTCATTTCAGGTCTGGAAACTTAGACTTTGTTGTGGCATCAACATCAAGATTTTGAAATTTTAGCATAATTTCAAAAGTGTTTGTTCAAATTCCATGAAACTTGTACCCAAGGGCTATCAAGTATCACAAATCATGTGACACAAATTCCAGGTCACAAAGTCAAGGTCAAAGGTCATTTTAGGTCAGTAGACTTGGATTATGTTCTCAAAATTTAATATGAGAATTAATAAATAAATTGTTGTTATTTGTTCATATTTCATGAAAGTAAATATTCGAATCATTCGAGTACTTTCCCATGAATATTCTAATAGTAATTTTAGTATTCGATCCCAGGCCTAGTATGTATGTACATGATCAGTTACAGCTAGGTGACAATATTGATGTTTGGATAATATATATTGGAGTATATCTCATAATAATGTTCTCATTATGCTAATGAGATGTGATGTGATGTAGATGGGCTCTACCTTCCAATTGTTTTTACACAAAGTGCTGAAAATCCTCTTTTCTTAAACAGTTTATTAGATAACTTTATTTGTAAATTACTGACAAGCATTGAAACATTTATAGTCCTACCCATACACTAAATCTCATTATATTGTATTCTTATGATACAGTAAATAATTATTCTGATGATTCATAATCAATATTCACTTCAAAATGCTTATTATATTCAGAGGATTTCATTTACGGGGGTCTGCAAATGGGCCACCCTGCCTATAAAAATAATGTCCCAATTAACCTCAATTTTTCATCATATCGAATTGCGTAATGCCGAATTGCGTAATGCAGGCGAGACCGCCTGTGGTGTATTGAGACACGAAATGATGAAGCAGCTACACTCTGATATCGGCCATATTGAAGACACTCTTTATTATCCAACAACAGATGGCAGTATAACAGTTGGCGAGGTGGCATAACACCATGTACACTACACTCCTCCCCCACTAAAAAAAATAAGAGGTTAACTATACTTCCATTGAAACATACATATGTGAAGCAACCTCTTTTTAATATTACAACATTTCCATAAAATAACAGACTCAGCAATTCAGCCCACTTTATGCCAAATAACTGATGACGTTAAATTTTGCTATCAAAATATTTGTAGAGTCATTTCCAAAAACAAATTGATGTTCCATTAAGTAGAAACAAAACACTTTAATGTGAGTGTGACCCTATTCCAATAACAAGTGCATTTGCAAACCGTTTTCTATGATTGTAATTGTGCTTCATAACTGAACATTCATGTAACAAACTAATGGGTTTAGGCTGACATGTAAGACCAGCAATAAACTGAGTTACCCTTATTCAATCGTGTTATGTGTTGTTGTTGTTTTTGTTTTTTTCTATAATACATCATGCACATGTCAAATGCATACTGCATACAGTATCTTAATACAAGAAACAATTAATGTTCACTGTTCACCTTTCTCAATACTCTGGAGAATGTGACAAAACCATAATATACCAAACTGGTACATAAAATATAAACATAAATATATGGAATGGACTTACATTCCTTCTTACATATTTTCTACCAAACGATCTGGTTTCTTTCTCTTTCTGTCTGGGTACCTTCTAACATTGCTTTCTTCATCATGACGTTCGTTTACCTCTACCCTCTCTTCCTGAAGGTCATCTTGACCTCGACTCTGACCTTGACCACCACTAGTACCACTCAATGTACTAGGCTCTACTGGTGACTTGCTAGTCTCACTTCCAGACACAGACTCATTTGGTACAACAGACCTTGGCAATCCAGACAATGCTGTGCCTGACTTTAATTGGTCTTGGTTAACAGAGACCCTTTCTTCCTTCCCTAACCTTTCTGGACCTCTTTCCAACAAATGATCAACGTGGCACTGACGTAGTCTTCCTCCAATCCTCACAAGGTATGAATAAAAACCTAGCCTCTTCACAATCACTCCTAGAACATAACGTTCCTTCCCACCTCTATGGTTCTTTACCATGACACTTTCACCTGATTCAAATTGTCTCAGTTTCATGCCTGGAGTATCATGATACTGTCTCGTTTTTTCTTGTTTTTGTGTCACCCTGGTATTCAAATCTGGCTTAAGCAAACTAAACCTTATCCTTGGAGCGAATTTGAACACTAATTCGTATGGAGAAACTCCCGTAACCGTTTGAGGGTTGTTCTATATGAGAACAAGAAATTATCTAACCTGTGTCGAATTGACACATGGGGGTTTCTTCCCAACTTATCACTCAGAAAATACTTCTGCAATGTTCTTTTCACTATTTGAACAGTTCTCTCTGCTGCCCCATTTGAGGCTGGGTGATACGGTGGAACCAACACATGTTTTACCCCATTCTTGCTCAAGAAAACTTCCATTTCTTCTGAAGTAAATTGAGGACCATTATCGGACACTAGGGTTTCAGGTAAGCCAAAAACGGCGAACCAACTTCTCAAAGTCTCTATCGTTTTTGCACTAGTAGTGCTCGTCATCAACTCTACATTTACCCATTTACTATATGTGTCTACCAGCACCAAATAGTCCTTTCCTTCCAATTCAAAGAAATCTACATGTACACGTTCCCATGGTTTACGTGCATTCGACCACGGCACAAATGGTACTATTGGGGGTCATTTCTCATCTTGAGACATGCTTCACAACTTTGTGATAGTTTCTCTATGTCTGCATCTAACTTAGGATACCAAAAGTAACTCCTTGAAACAGCTTTCATTCTCACTATACCTGTGTGTTCCTGATGTAATTCTTCTAACAATCGTTCCCGGAACTTTGGGGGTATTATCACTCTCATTCCCCATAGTAAGCAACCTTGGTCTACCGATAGTTCATTTCTCCTATTGAAATACTCTTGTAACTTGTCCTCACCACAATGCTGTGGCCACCCATTCATCACATGATACAACACCTTACTGAGCACCAAGTCCTTCCTAGTTTCTTCACTAATATCCTTTGCCGATAAAGGCATAGCATTTGTGTATGTGAAATAGTTCACTGGTAATTCACTAGCCAAACGTGACTCCTTTTTGACAGGAAATCTGGACAAAACATCTGCGTTTGCATGTTCTGTGGACTTCCGATACTTGATTTCATACTGGTGAGCCATCAAAATCAATGCCCACCTCTGCAGCCTTGCAGCTGCCAGGGATGGAATCCCTTTCTTAGATCCAAAGATGATAGTCAGGGCTTGGTGATCAGTTAACAATGTAAACTTCCTACCATACAAATACTTGTGAAACTTGGTAACCCCATAGATGATAGCCAAAGACTCCTTTTCAATCTGCGAATAATTTTGCTCTGATTTGGTAAGGGTACGTGATGCATAAGCTACCGGTCTTTCTACTCCATCTTCCATGAGATGAGACAACACTACTCCTAACCCATACGGGGATGCATCACAAGCCAAAACCAATGGTTTCTTCGGATCATAATGCGTCAATACTACATCACTTGACAACACTTCTTTTACCTTGTCAAAAGCAGTTTGACACTCAGTGGTCCAATTCCACTCGACATCATCTCTGAGCAATTGGTATAATGATGCAAATGTACTAGCTAAATTTGGCACAAACTTAGCATAATACACCACAATGCCTATGAAAGTTCTCAACTCATCTTTGTTCTCTGGTCTCTTTGCATCACAGATTCCTTCTACCTTCTCCTTTGTAGGATGAACACCCTTACTATCAATTTCATGCCCTAGGTATATTACTCTAGAAACCATGAAGGAACACTTTTCCTTCTTCGCCTTGACACCATACTCTTGGAGCCTCCCTAACACCTCATTCAGTGTTTTGATATGATCTTCCTCATTTTCACTACTAATCAATATGTCATCTAGGTAGCAACACACTCCCTTCATACCACCTAGGATTCGATCCATAACACTTTGAAACACTGCTGGAGCAGTCGATACCCCAAATGGTAGTCTTTCATATTGATACAGCCCTTTGTGTGTATGAATTGTAAGTAGCTCCTTACTCTTGTCGGTCAACTCTAGCTGCAAGTAAGCATTTGACAAATCAATCTTACTGAATACATTGCCACCAGCTAGATTAGCAAACAGATCTTCACATGTAGGTAATGGATAAACGTCTTCCTCTAATACCTTGTTAACTGTTTGCTTATAGTCGCCACATAATCTGACTGACCCATCAGACTTTGGAACAGTAACTATTGGGGCCGCCCATCTACTATTCTTCACTTTCTTGATCACCCCTGCTTTTCCTAGCCTATCCAACTCCTTCTCTACTACTTCTAACTGGGCATAAGGAACCGGTCTAGCTTTACAAAAGGTAGGTTGCACATCCTCTTTCACTTTTACCTCTGCCTTGAAATCCCTAATCTTATCACCTGGACCACTTGGTCTAAACACATCTTCATGATGTTTCAACACTTCTTGAAGATCTGGGGTTTTTGAAGTAAGCCCTATCTCAAACAACTCTCCCCAATCTATCCTGATTCTTCTCAACCAATTCCTACCCATCAGGGCGACATTGTCACCTGATACAACTACCAATGGTAAGTAATATGCAGAATTTCTGTACTGTACTCTCACTTGTATCCTACCTAAAACTGGTATTTGTATTCTACCATAGCAAGTTAGTTTCATACTTGACCTTTGCAGTGGAATGTGACCTAGAGAATTGTTGTACTCTTTCTCTGAAATTACTGAAACAGCTGCTGCTGTATCTACAACAAATGGCACAACATGATCAGAAATATCCAATTCAACAATAGGAACTGAGTCTGAGTCCATACTAGTATCTTGTTCATCAACTGCGAACAATTTAGGATTATCATCCTGGACTTCTGTGTCGATCAGATGTGTGTTCGATCTACTCTCCTTTTTTCCTTGACTTGTACTTGGCTGACTATACCCACGACCACGGCCTGGACCTGGACCTCTACCGCGTCCTTGCGATGGTTCGTTGGACTGTCCACGACTTGCGTGCCATGGTTTCCCGCGTCCTTTGCTGTAACTGGAGCTTGATGTTGCATTTTTGCATGCCCTCTTCAGCTGCCCTACTTTCCCGCAATTATAACAGGTCGTTTGCCGGTGGGGACAAGTAGAAGGTTGATGAAATCCTAAACATCGGTAGCATTTGCTCTCCTGCTGGGGGGCCCTAGGTTGAGATCTTTCTAGACGATGCACCTCTGCTGAACGCTGACTGCTGCTTGACCCTTGCTGTAGTTTTAAACTATCTGCATCTGCAAGCTCCATCGCAATTGCTGCGTCAACTGCAACTTTCCAGGTTAGCTCGTTTCCTTTGGCTAGGAGCTTCGCCTGCACCTTGTTACTTCGCAGACCTGCTACGAAAGTGTCTCGAAGGTTGGTATCCAGATGTTCACCATACCCACAATGCCTTGCCAGCTTTTTCAGTTCAAGGATGTACTCTGTTATCGAGTCCTTTGACCCTTGACGACATTGTCGGAACGCCAAACGGAGTGCAATCTGGTTTTTACTGGAACCATAATAGGTATCAATACCTCATTCAATTCTTTGAAAGTTTTGGTACTTGGGTCGTCTGGACAAAAATGGTTAGACACCGTTTGAACGCCTCAGGCCCAACTATGGCTAAGAAGACTATTACTTCCCCTTCTGGTATCTTATTGGCTTTTTTCCATATCTGGAATCTTCTAACATAGTTTCCATATTCTTCCCTTTTGGGAAAATATTCCCCAATCTGGCCAATGAATCCCGGCCTCGCCATGCCGCACTGCAGATCATTCACTCAGTCATACAGTACACGTGCAGTAAATTACAAATGTCAACTTTC
>CP137682.1:11100983-11172201 GCA_037976565.1 Mesocentrotus franciscanus | reverse complement strand
TTATAAAATGCCTCAAATCCCTGAGTTTCAGGGGCTCAGCTCCCTGACCCCACGCCATTTAGTGACCTGCCAGTGTCACGAATAAGGTATCAAAATATGCTTATCTGACCGTAATTAATTGCCCATACCCTGAGCTTCCGGGTACTCTGCCCCTTGACCCCTGATCGTAAATACTTTAGCCTCCTCCCCTCCACCTACTTTGAAAAACGTTCAGCGGTGCCTGCATGTAAGAGTGGGGTGATGCGGATTTTGGTCTGCCAGCCCCAAACTTTTTGCTCATTACGCCACTGCAGACACGTGAAGCGCAGTTATCAGTTACCGCGGTACAGGCCTATCTGGACAAAGGCTCACGTGCAATCGGGCAAAATTGATGAGAAATGAAAGGTCCGGTAGAGAGAAAAACAGATAGAGACAGACAGACGAATGAAAGAAATAGCTAGGGTCCGGAGAGAGAGAGAGAGAAGGGGGAGGGACAACAGAGCTTCTAATAATTAGGACTGTTCAATGTAACAAATACGAAGCCCCAAACATGCCATTTTTGCGAACCAAAAATAAATAAATTATTCCGTACGTACGTACGAGATAATATTCCGTACGTACGCATTAAATTATTCCGTGCGATAGTGTTAATAAATATGCGCACGCATGTATGCCCACTGTATTTTAATATCAACTTTTTAAGATTTACCAAAACATGGTCTTTAACGCTAGAGAAAGACGAGAAGTCCTAATGTCCGTCTCTATTTTGAGTTGGGATTCTCCCAGAAAGAAATTTTGTACATTTTGTTATCAAAACATAAAATTCTACTGAGTGTTAACTAGACATCTAGATAAGTCCCGATGTCACTTACAAACTGTGCCCTAAATTCCATAAAGAGCCACATACCTAGCTCCAAGAGAAGCTTCATAATAACAGGTTCCCCACTGATATCAGCACAAAGTAATAAGGCAATGGAGCAGGGTGCAGGAGGGGCACAATGCCCTAGATTATACAATATTAAGCAGTACCCCTAAATCATAAAAGGAATGAGGAAAAAAAAATTCTAAAATTTTCAAAAGCTCGCTCGCTACGCTCGCTCGCATTTACTTATTGTCTTCTTATCATATTAGGGAAATCGCTGTATACATACATGTATAAACACCATAGCTTTCAGTGTTAGATAAAAATCTTAATTTTTTTTAATAATCAGACCATATTACACAAAATGCAAAGTATTTTTTTTTATCTGGAACCATATGTTAAGATAGAAACAGTAATATGTCGAAAATGATCCTCTATAGCGTATTAATCAGATTGTAGCGGTATAATGTTGTCTCAAAGTGGTATTTTCCGCCTTGTTTTCACCCTTTGTGGGTGCCCCTTTTTTTAAAGTGCCCTTTTTTGTTGGTGCCCCCACTTTGAAAGATGCTCCGCCGCTCCTGATCATATGCCATGTGTTATAAAAGCTAGTCTAAAAATATACATTTTGAGATAACTATTAATATGACAGCGTATATTTCAGTATAAACTGGGAAACTAAATATTTTGAGGAGAAAAGTACCCGTTTTGCTACTTTGTAACAGAATTATTGCGGTATGAATGTATTGAGATGGGAATAAGTGTGTTATCTTTCAAGTGGACCTATATTATTCTATCAATTTTAATGTATTTATATGTTTTATCCTTCTTTCATCTACTCTTCTATCATTTCCTATGAATTTCTTTGTTTTAATTGTTTTTTCCTTTAATATCTTCTCTTCTATCTTTTTTTATACGATTTCTGTTTTGTCCTCCTTTCATCTTCTCTTCTACCTATTCTTATTTGTTATATTCTTTCATCTTCTATCAATTCTTATGTATTTTCTTCCCTCTCAGTTCTCTTCTATCAATTATGTATTATTTTATTTTGTATAATTGTATGTTTTTTGAATCACAGATAATCAACATATTTACAAGTAATCAGTAATGATAACGGAATATTATTGCGTACTTACCGAATAATTTAATGCGTACGTACGGAATAATAATTCGTACGTACTGAATAATTTTTTTTTTTTGGTTCGCAAAAATGGCCTGTTTGGGGCTTCGTAAACAAACCTGTCTTTTGGGGTCTTAATCTGAAAACATTGATGACGCAATGTTTACTCGCAAATTAAAATGGCGCCCTTAACCGTGAAAGGCTGTATTGTCAGTTTCTTCTTAAAGAATACCTATATACCAGACGGTTTTTATGTCTATATTGCCATAATTAAGGAGCATTATTTAACAAAGAAAAGGAGAAGAGCTAAAAGGCTAAAATTGGCATACCTGAACTATTTGAACCTCCTGGTTGTTGGTATTCAGGGCAAACACAAGAAGACTTCGAATATCATGTGCTGGACAGATCCTGGTATGCGCTCCTTCTTCCTTGTTCTCGTTCTTGATTGTTTGGACTATCTCGCCATATTTGCAGGCTATGGCATTCTTTTGATCGTCGGTAAAGTCCGTGACGATCGGCTCAGTACGCATGTACAAGGCAGCTGTATTGCTGCTCAGTTTTTGAATCACGCCCGATTGTTCTGCTTGCACGAGCTGATTTTTCTGTTGGTCTGTCAAAACGATATTACCGGATGATCGGCATTTTTGGGATCCTAGAACGGGATCAAGAACGAACTCTGGCACGACATGGGCCGTAGTCAAGTTGGGCACGGTAGTTACGACAAAGACGACGATGCACATAGAAATCATACAATACTTGGAAACGCCTTCCATTTCTAACCAAGATCTCAATCTCACAGTGGCAATTAAAAGAACGAGGAAAACGAATGAAGCTTGATCTGTTATGACACTCACTTCATGCAAGTAAACTCGTACTGGCTTCAGTCACGACGTAATAATGTTCCTACACTTTATAGTTATGGTTGGTATTTTTTTTTTTGGGGGGGTGTCAAAAAGATTGATGAGTCATAGCCTATATGTCGCAAGGAGAATGTAAAACCCGTTAATCACTAGAGCGATTTGTTGTTCTTTGATATTTTGTTGGTCGCTTGCTTCGTTTGCTTAGTGTATGGTTTGGGGTTTATTTAGTGGGAGGGTGATAAATATTGAGCAACAATTAGTAAATAAAAAATATTTATCAACCTTCAACAAAACAAGAGGGTGGCAACGGAGTAAAACCGTTTTTAATATGATAGATCATGACGTACTTTTATTGAATTCCCATGCAACAATACCGAGTGTCTCCACACACAAAAAAAGGATTTTGTTGGGCAATATCTTTAAAAAGTGCTTGATCATCTGCATTGAAAGTATATAGGTAATAATGTGGCAGTATCTCACAAATTTAGTGTGAATTTCGCCAGAATATATGAGCTAAAACGAATAGGTTATGGAGGTTTTTGTAAGCCGTATCCAAATTAATTCATAACGTTCAGGCGCGGATCCAGGAATTTTTGGAAAGTGGGGGGCACAATGAAAGACGGACAGAAGCGGTGCGTCCCGCGATTGCGCGGACAGGGAGGGGGTGTCTGAAGGGGAATGTGCCCCCTCCCCTAGAGCTCAAGAAAATTTCAATTTTCCAACTCAATTCACGCGATTTGGTGTATAATTTTTGTCAACATTTTCATTATAATTATTGGCTTTATTATTTCTCTACAGTTGAAGAAAAAATTGTTGCCGACTGTCCTAAATTCCTGACGATATCAGAAAACTAGGACTGAATCGTGGCTGGATTTGGAGTTTTCAAAATGTTCCGGTCCATTAGAAATAAGCTTGAATTTATACTCGAAACGCAAGCGTTTTGAAACGAAAACGGTACATGCGCGGTAGGGGAAAGTGAGGTAAGATTAGCCAGTGGGTAATTTGAGCCACCCTTTGTTACTAGGAAACTATACGAAGTGAAAATTGGCGTATGTGGGGTAAGATGGGACTTTCCGTTGGGGCAAGTTGAGCCCTGGCTTAACCATTGTGTGGCTCATTTTACCCCTGTGTGAATCATTGTGTACTTTTTAAAACATTTAAGTTAAAAAGGAAGAAATGATGATTGACAGCAATACATGCCTTGATGCACATGTAATAAGTATAAGTATAAGTATTAGTATAATCATTTATTATCCAAATCAGGAAATTTGGTGTTATATTCTAATAATTTCATTTCAGATGCAAAATGCCACGAAATGCCACGGATCAACATACCCCAAAACTGGGGAAAGTTGATCCAAATAACATTTATTTTGGCGGTCCACCAGACACATATAAAATGAGTTGCTTCACAGGTGAATAGAGAAAAAGAGAGAATGGAAGTTGTGCTACATTATTGTATTTAATCCATTACTCAATTCACGCGATTCGGTGTATACTTTTTGTTAACATTTTCATTATGATTATTTCTCTACAGTTGAAGAAAAAAAAATGTTGCCGACTGTCCAAAATTCCTGACGATATCAGATAACTAGGACTGAATCGTGGCTGGATTTGAAACGCAACGGTACATGCGCGGTAGGGGAAAGTGAGCACAATTTTTTTTTTTTTTGCCCTCAAAAATTGAAGAAAAAAAATCACCCCCCCCCCTTGAGCGCTAGGGGAGGGGGCCCATCTTCTTTTTTCCCCCAAAAAGGGTGTTTTTACATGTTTTTTATAGGGGAGGGCAACCCCCTGAATCCGCCACTGCGTTGATTTGGATCAGTGCACAATAAGTGTATACCTGTAGTCTGAACATTTCGTCACTGGCAAGAAATCAAATTAATTTCTTTTCTTGTTTTTAATACTTTTATATGCCTGGTTACATGGTTGCATTTGATATATGCAGCACTGCACATACATGACCATGACTTTTGTTTGGGGCTGAAATATGGCAACTATATAGGCATTCGTAAAATGCATGATATATTGAACAAGGGTTCATGCAGACAGTCAAAATTCTTTCTCATCGCAATGTTTAATAAGAAAATAAAAGTCAAGTAGAGTTCTGGTTATGTGATTGCATTGTGAAAGAAACAGTGTGGAATCGATCAGAAAAGGTTGATCATGTAGCATATAAGTATTGGTGTGTACTGCAAGGTTCTGGAGTCATCAAAAATGATAAGAAAATTGGCCGGCTCTTGGTAAAGTAACAAGCACTGAACACAGAAAGATGTATATGGGACTACACAAACAATTATGTGGCATAAAAATCGGGCCTCATTTTGGCGATGTTACTTGTCATATTTAGAATATGAAGGCATTTGAAGAGTCTTGCTTTTCAGGGGACATTTTTACTCTGATGCTCTTCCACACTTGCATAAGAACAATGATAACGCTCACAAATTATTTTCACCTCTCCCCAGAACTCAATCTTCTCATTAAAGGAGGATGGCAAAGCGTTGGAAATGTTGCCAGATTTGGATAAATTTTGCATTTATATAAAGAAGAGAGTCTTATAAATGAAATAAAGTAAGTATGAAAGCCAAACATTGTCATCCAGCCAAACATTGTCATCCAGCCAAGAAATCCTCGTTTGAATTGACCAATTTGCTATATACTCTAAATTTTGTCCGCTAGCTGTGCAACTCTGTTTTTACATGCATCCGGGACTTCAATTGTGTGACGTAAGAGGGAAGACCCGCCGCTAATAAGCCAGTTCATACTTGCAGTCTGAGCATGAGCAGATAAAGGTCATTGCAGACCAAATTGTGAAATACACGGAGACAAAAGACTGGATACGTGCTCATGAAAGTTATGTAATCATAATTCATGTAACATGCACAAGCAGTGCACTCCGGCCACGATACACAGGTGGAACTATTCTTTGAAAAGGGAAAACAAAGGTTATTCATGTAGCTGTAGGAGTGATTATTTCAACATTTAAAAAGTGGGACCTCTTCATGTTTTGAAGATCTGTGGATATTCGGAGTCATTTTAGGACTTGTGCTAACCATGAACTGGTTAATCGAAAGAAAAAGCACAACATCTAACTGCTGCGAGCGCACTGCATAATATTACGATTTTTTTGTATTTGTATGTGCATAATATTATGATGGAAACGTGTCAATTCCCTCTTACGTCACAGCCCTTAGACCGAAAACGATCGCCTTCACATTCCCGCTTTCAGTCGATCGCTCGTGGAGGCTTGTTTAAAATGATTGTTTTTAGTGTCATTGGTGTTTTCAAGACATTAATTGAATTGAATCTTGTTCATGAAGTGTTAAACTGGCATATAATCTGAATTTACCACAATAAATCAATGTATCTACCTATTATTTGCTAGTTTATCCAAACTACGCCACCTTCGAGAACTTTAAAACAGTCACTTTCGCGCATGCCCCCACCCCCAATACATCGCCTTCCCAGGGGTCACGTGCGCAACGCACGCCCGCCATTCATCCTCTTTCTATTCTCGCCTACCTGAGTAGAACATATATAGCTAAGTCACTCCAAATTTAAGGTTTTCTTTTGACCTTTGCGAAGGCTTGACTACTATATTGCTTTTCAATTCCGTACCCAAATTAATACTGCTTCTTTTGGTGTACGGGTTCCTAAGTCACTATTTTGTTTTTGGCAGATATTTAACCTTAGTTTTCTGCCCCGTAATTTCCTCATTCACGTCCATAATTTACAGGTTTCGGACGCCGCTACGCTAGGGCGTTGGGCCTGGTGTCTCGGCCTTTGTTGCTTGGGAGGGTTACGTATAGGCGGGGCGGTTAATTTATTCCCTTGCCTATACGTCTCTCCTGGCTCGTTCGCTTCGCGGATCACCGCTTCAGCGGTGCGGCCTTTTGTTCGTTCGTGATTGTTTGGATTTTATTTTTATCGTGCATGCCTGTTGGGTTGTGTTACTTTGAGAAATAAACATTTTATTTGAAATTGTTTAACAGAAATTGTAGCGAGCGTCGGGTGTTACGCTCTCGCTCCCTTTGTTTTGTTTTTCTCTGTGTTTGTCTTTATGCAGGTTCTCGATGGACAGCTCGAACCTGTTACTAAACGTGTCTCTCCTCCCGCAAGTGTTGCCGATGTGAGCGGCAAGCCGACGACGCGCTCTGGGGTAGTCTTCTCGACACGTCGGAAGCGGGTAGGTTAGGGAGCGCTCCAAGCGTCTCCCGGACAGCATCTGTTCTGTTTGCCGTCCCGACTCCTAGAGTTGGACTCAGTATTACAGATACAGTTGGGGCGGCCGGTTTACCGACCATTAGCCCCCGCACACAGGGCACGGGCGTCCGTGCCTGGGGAAAGAGTGCCGTCGCTTCTGCGACCTTTGACACTCGGAACCCGATCACTGTCTCAGCTCAAGACAGCGGTGTGTGCAAATTGAGAGATTCCGCTGTACCAGCTGCAGCCTGCAATCCTCAAGAGCCGGCTCCCTCCCGTCCTAGACGGGTTGGGAGTCGTAAGAGACCGTCCGTCCTCCCCCTGGGAGCTTCCGACGATTCTCAGGCAGTGGCTTCTTTGCCGGCGTCTCCCGCCCGCAAGAAGACTCGCCTCGTGACCGCGGTTACCAAACCGAAGTCGAAGCCTAAGGCCAAGACTGGGAGGAGCGCGGCCCTTGCGAGGCTCCCGCTTCCGTCCCTCGACGGTTGATCAGTCAGAACTGCTCCATTATCTGAAGCTTTTCGCTGAGAAGAGCGGGTGGGCTAAGCCCCCCGACTCTGTACGGTCAGTGGACCCGGAAGACCCGAACTCCGATCCGGTTGAGGCCGGTCCGTGTTCGCCGGTCTTGGAAGGGACTCTCCCGGATCGGGCAGATCCAGTCGGAACCGGTTCAGACTTCGGTCCCGGTTCAAGAGTACCGACCCGACCCGTCCCGTGTGTGCCACCGACCCGACCCGGTCCCGTCCCGATCGGTGCCACCGTCCGATTTCGATTGATTCCCGAGTAGGATATCCGGTCTGCGCGGTCCTTTCGATCGCCACCGACCCCGCCCCCGTTCGCGGGCCACGGATCCGGCTGCTGCCACGGCTTAGAACCCGGTTTCGAGCAGCCTCGGCAGGTTCAGGACCTCCTGGTCCGTGCCGATCTCATATCCGCGCGCTTGGCGCCCGCCCGGTGAGGAGACATGGGAGTGCCCGCCCTTGGGGCCAGGCTCCTACAATACCGAGTTTGGGGGTCAAGACCCTGATTCCGATTCGGAATCCGTGGCTAGTGTGGCCCCCCAGATTCCGCGGGGATTGGCAGCAGACGCTCAGGCGCTGCTGTCAAAATACTCCCTCCAGGGGGATTCCTCTGACGGATGATTTCAAGGCGGCCTACAAGGAGGTGGCCGCGGACGCATCCTCCAAGCTGATTGCTAAGGAGTTTGCTTTTAAGGCTCAGGACTCACGTGCCTTTTTTGAGCCCAAGTCCTTCTCGCCTGACCTATCACAGGTGGCGGCGAGATTGGGTGTCCATTTCAAGAATCGCAACTACGTGGCTTTAGACAAGCCGGTACGTTCTAGCGAGGCCCAAGCCAGATCTGGCATGAGACTGACAGCTTACCTAGGTACGCTTCTGAGCCTCAGGGTCAGGTCTCGGGAACTGTCCATTTCCGAGGCTGACGGTATGGTCTTAGACGAGATCTTGCTGTCTATTACAGGTTCGTTGTGGTCACAGCTCTCCCAGGGAGCGGCTCAGGCTACGAATCTCGGAGGGAGTTTGCTCTTTCCGCCTTAGGGGTGCTCAAGAGAGACGTTCCGCGCTTGTAGCAGGGTACCCTCTTCAGAGGAGCACCTGTTCGGCGGTCAGTTCGCTGCAATTCTGCAGCGTGAACTAGACGCCCGTAAGCAGGCGGCGGAGATGGCCAAACAACTCCGCCCACTGCAAACAGCCCAGCCCCCTAGACAGAGGGCGAGGTCAGACTGGCGACCGCCAGTTCGCCATAAGGTCACGCAGGCACCACCTCGTGTACCAGCACCGGCTGCCCCCCAACCCAGGGGTGGCGCCGGCCCGCCTCGAGGAAGGGGCGCTCCAGGGGTAGAGTGGGGCGTTCTTCCCGCGGCAGGGCTCCGGCCAGGCCCAGGCAGACGTTTTGATGTCGTGCCCGGGCCGGGATCACAAGGTAGGCGGACGGCTTCGACTCTTCCTTCCCGCTTGGGAAGCGATAACCGAAGACGCATTCGTGCGCTCCGTCGGCGAGACGGCTTCTGCATAAGACTTGCAGAGCCCCTCCGCACGGCGCGATCCGTATCCGTCCGCCAGCCTTTTCCGCCCCTTTTCGGCAGCACATCTCGGCCGAGATACTCGCTGCTGGAGAAGGGCGCCATAGAGAGAGTGAGAGACCATCGTCATCTGTGTCTCTCCCGATCTTCGTGATCCCCAAACGCTCGGGAAATTGAGGATGATCTTGAATATGAAGGTCATCAACACTTTCATCCCCCCAGTCCATTTTCGAATGGAGACCTTGGCCTCCATCCTTCCAACGATCGAGCGGACGGACTGGGCCGTCTCGCCGATCTCAAGGACGCATACTTCCATATCCCGATACACCCCGGTCACGGGATTTTCTGGGCTTTGCGCTCGAGGGCCAATCCTTCAGATTTTGCGCCCTCCCGTTCGGCCTCCGACCGCCCCGGGTATTCACCCGTGTAGTGGCGGCGTTGGCAGGTTATCTGAGGACCCGCGCCTGCGCCTTTTCGTCTATTTAGACGACTGGCTACTGCTGGCGAGTTCGAGGCGGATCTCCAGATTCAGCTAGACCTGTTGCTCCAAACCACTCAGGAACTCGGCTTCCTGATCAATTGGGACAAGTCGGAACTATCTCCCTCCCGTACCCCAGTGTACCTGGGGGCAGAGATAGATATCCCAAACCAGGTAGCTCGACCCAGTCGAGACAGGATCCAGACGATTTCGTTGGCCGTCAGGTCCCTTCGTCTTGCTCGCAGAGTGCGGGCCAAACGCTGGCTGCAGTTTCTGGGTTACCTCGCCAGTTTGGTCGACGTGTTTCGGACTGCAGGCTTCTCATGAGACCTTTCAGAGGCACCTGCTGAAGTTTTTTACACCCAGCATCGATTCCCTCAATGTGTGGATTCCACTTTCGAGGGAAATCATCCGCCTGCTCGCCCCCTGGGCGAATACTGCGTTTCTGGCACAGGGCAAGCCCCTTCGCACCCCACTACCATCGGTGTCTCTCACATCAGATGCGTCCCTTCGGGCTGGGGAGGTCATTGCGAGGGCGAGATGGTGTCGGGGATTGGTCCCATTTGGACACCATCCCCACATCAACATGCTAGAGCTCATGGCGGCTTCGGTCGCTCCGACACTTCAGAGCGAGGTGTGGGCCGCTCTGTGTTGATCCTCACAGACAACACAACGGTGGCGGCTTATATCAACCGACAGGGCGGGACACGCAAGTTCGCTGAACGCTCTTGCCACCCTACTGTGGAGGTGGTGTCGGGACAACATCATCCCGATCGCCTCCTACATTCCCGGGAGGACAACCTCATAGCAGACTTCCTCTCGGGGCAGGTGTCTTCCTCGGAGTGGTCTCTGAATCTCGAGGTGTTCGACCAGCTCAGGGTGGCTTGGGACCCTCGAGATCGACCTGTTTGCCGCCTCGCTCAACCACCTCCTTCCGAGGTATTGTTCGAGGGTTCAGGACCCAGAGGCCTGGGCGCTGGATGCCTTCTCCCTTCATTGGGGGAACCTCCGGGGCTACGCGTTCCCCCCCTTTCCTCTGATCCCTCAGGTCTTGAGGAAGATCAAGGAGGATCAGGCTTGGGTCTTGCTGGTAGCTCCGCTGGCCGAGGAGACCTTGGTTTCCTCTCCTTCTGTCCCTCTTGGACGGGTCTCCGTTCCCTCTCCCGCTGAGTCTGGACCTAGTGTCCCAACCTCTGTCGGGATCCGTCATCATCGCCCTTCAACGCTCTCCCTGACCGCCTGGCCGTTGTCGGGGAGGACGCTAAGACTTCTGGACTCTCGGAGAGAGCTTCCCAGTTCATAATCCAGAGTCGTAGAGACTCCACGAGGGCTTTGTATAATTCCCGCTTGGAGCCCTTCTCCATTTGGTGTGGAGACCTCGGGTCTCCCCACGCACGGCTTCGGTAGGGGTGGTAGCAGATTTTAATCTCACTATTTGACAAGGGTAGATCCCTATCTACTATCCGGGGCTACCGTTCGGCCATCGCCGTCCATGTTGGTTTCCCAGACGGTTCAGGTGTGTCCAATTCACATTTCCTGGCCAAGCTTCTGCGGTCCTTTTTCCTGCAGAGACCAGCAAATCGAAGCTGGCCCCGGCTTGGAGCCTACCGAAGGTCTTGGACGCTTTGGCAAAGCCTCCCTTTGAGCCTTTGGCCAAGGCCTCGCTTATTCACTTGACAGTGAAAACAGTGTTTCTTATGGCAATAGCTTCGGGACAGCGGAGGAGCACGCTCCACGCACTGTCTACCTCCCCTGGCCACATCAGGTGGGAAAGGCGAGGAGTGCGGCTGATCCTCGACCTTCCTTTATTGCCAAAATCAATCGGCGTCCTCCGGCCCGGTGGAGGTTTTCCTCAGTCCCCTTTCGAATTCTCCTCGGTCGCAGAGGACAAGACTTGGTGCCCTGTTAGGGCACTCAAGTGGTACTTGGACAGAACTAAGGGTCATCGGAAGGATGAACAATTGTTCCTTATCTCGCGAGAGCCCTTCTCACCCGCATCCCGAGAGTCCATCTCGAGATGGATAGTGGAAGCTATTCAAGCGGCTGGCCCGAGGCCCTTCCCCAGGGGCAGGGCCAGGGCCCACGATACCAGAAGTATCAGCACTTCCTGGGCCTTGTTCCAGGGAGTGGGCTTAGACGACATTTTGAAGGCCGCCTTCTGGCGGTCTCCCAATTGCTTACGTCGTTTTACCTTAAGGACGTCCCTTCTGGGGAGGAGTTGTTCGCAACCACGTCCCTAAGGGCGGCTTCGGCTGCCATTGGTCCCCAATAATCCCCTTTTCGTTTGGGACATGCCTCCCGGCCCTGTCTGTGCTGGTCTAGCAAATAATAGGTAGATACATTGATTTATTGTGGTAAATCAGAAAAATCAGAACTGATTTTATTATTTACTATATAAATCTATGTATCTACCTATGTCCCTCCCTCCGTCCCCTCTCCTTGCGTAGCAACATGTCCGAGGCTTTGTCTCTGGTGGCTCGTGAAAGAGGATGAATGGCGGGCGTGCGTTGCGCACGTGACCCCTGGGAAGGCGATGTATTGGGGGTGGGGGCATGCGCGAAAGTGACTGTTTTAAAGTTCTCGAAGGTGGCGTAGTTTGGATAAACTAGCAAATAATAGGTAGATACATAGATTTATATAGTAAATAATAAAATCAGTTCTGATTTTTCTGATTTGTTGAATTTCATTGATTGTAATGTTTTTCTTCTCCACCCTCCTTTAAAAAGAAAAGCACCTCCTAGTCAGAAAAAAATTACGATATGAAATGTTTTTGTCTTTATTAATTAATTACAATCGGTGAGAAGCCCGTCGTCATACTTTTACATTATGGTTACACTTTATAAATGCAGCATATATATGTTTAGCTATATATATGTTTAGCTATATATATGTTTAGCTATATATGCTAGCTGTAATGTTAGTGAACAAGTATATCGCACAATCAATATTTCATCACAGTGGTTACAAGAAACTAAAAGGCAAATATATTATTGAGAATCGGAAAGTGATTGTTCTCACATTTCACTTTTTAGCACATTTATACATTTACACTCTAATAGTTATATTGATTACAATAGGTGCAAAGCCATTACCATGCTTTTACATTATGCAGCATATTTTTATTTTGTTTTTATATTGCAGGCTGAAATGGTAACTAGGCATTAGAAAAAAAAATGCTTCATATATTTATTACGTTCTTATAAAAGACCAGTTAGAGAGCTTTGATTGAACTAATAAGTTGTATAGCTTTATTGAGGCACTGTCAGTCAGACATCTTTGTAGTCAAGTATTCATGTATTATACTCATTGTTTCATAACATGACCTGGCATGAGTCATGGGTTGCAGGTCATTCTATATTTAGATATACATGCTAGTCTGTATTTGCAGACTCTGTTAACTAGCTATCACTACAGTATTGAACAAGGATATCGTACAATCAATTACTCATCACAATGGTTATAAGAAAATAAAAGTATATAAATGAGAAAAGTACTACGTACTTTGTAAGCTTGGATCATTACATTACGTGTTGTTAGGACGTAGGACAAGCCAACATATTTTTCCTAGCAACGATTAAAATATGCGATTTACATTCTAAACATTGAAATACAATTATTTGTAACAGGAGAATGAAATATTTTGTTATGAGGCACATCAAAGATTTGTGCTCTAAATTTGATTACATTACGCAAATGGTCTTATTACACTGAAACCAATTTAGCAACCACCATTATAGAAACACCATCTGCCGATAAAGACAACACGGAGGCATCAAAATCAAAAGTTTCACCAACTGGCAACTACATCTTATACCTTAATTACGACAATGAGTATACATACTATCCCCAAAGCATGTACATATACATACCTGTACATATTGTATATATAGTGTATAATGATAGTCTTACACACAGAATAAAGATTGTATAGAAAGCCACATCAAGACATTTAACACAAGGAAAAGAAAAGCGATTTGATACTCTCAATTAATGACAGGTTCAAATTTTCGTTTTGGAGTGCCTATGATTAATTTATCTTTCTTCTTAAGAAATGTGATTGAAGAAAATAACATTTGCATCATCCCATCAAATGGCAATTTAAAAAAAATATATTTTTAAATGTATATTTCAATTACTTTTATTGTACATAAATGTCATACTTTTATATTTTGAAATAGATACAAATTGTTTTTCCAAAAAAAAAAGGGTGTTTTTACCTGTTTTTTTTCTAGGGAGGGCCCGAGCCCCCCGTGCCCCCTGGATCCGCCACTGACACAGCCTCAACTCGAGTGCGGATAAATCGTATAATGAACTCATGCGCATGCATCATTTGTATATTGCTATAAAACTATTCTATGTGTTCACTCCACAATCAATAGAATTGATAAAATTTTGGTTTAATCAAATCATATGAACGTGCTCTACAATTTTAAAGAGCATTTTATTATTTTGGATTCTATACGTCAAAGACGAGACAATTTGCTGATTGCTGAATAACATTAGATGCCCCCCTCCACACATTTTTATTTTTATTACAGAAAGTGATAGTGGGATGGAAAGGTACACTAATTTGTACATACATGTATATATTTTTAATAATATTTTACTAATTTTTTACTTCCCTTGTATATAAGTTTAAATAAAATTGCATTTTTGTTGTTTTGCCTAAATACAACTTGACAATGCTTTTTTATCGTATTAATAAATATTTTCAATTCTTAGTAAGCCTGTATTTAATTTTTATCCTATTTTTTTTTTTAATAATAAATTTAACTATGTTTACTATATTTTCACTATATTGTATTATATTATAGTATATTTATATCATATTTCAGCATATTTCATCATATTTATGTCATGGTTATAATCCTTTGATATTTCTTTACAATATGTTTTTTTAAAAGCCAACTTATAAACAACTTTATATTGATGTATACATGCATACGAATTTCATATAATTTATCTTTACACGGTGTGTCATCAGTAATTCTACTATTTTGTTATTCTTTATTACATGATATATAGTTTTGTTCTTATGATTACTTTGTATTTTTATTGTATATGCACGGTCCCATGATTGTAAAACAGCCGAACAGCTGAACTGGGCTTTTACCGTGAATAAATAAATGAATCAAATAAAAAAGTTAAGGTTAAAGATACTATAAATGAATCAAATCAAAAAGTTAAGGTTAAAGATACTATAAATGAATCAAATCAAAAAGTTAAGGTTAAAGATACTATAAATGAATCAAATCAAAAAGTTAAAATTGCAACAACATGTTGAGATGTTTGAAATCATTGCTTTTCTACCAAAATTTGGCATTTCTTACAGTTTTTGACAAAGTTTCTACCCACGCGTATCAATTTCACAGACAATTCGTTTTATCAGAATAATGCACCTTTCAGTGGCAAAATATTATTTTTCCGAATTTGGAGAACAATACGGAATTAAATTAGCCCTTTCAAATTCCTGTCCTGAAAGAGAAGCATATACAGGTATGTGTCGTTTATTGTCATCGTTGATGTCTTCTAATAAAGGTGTAATACCTAGAAGAGGAAGTACCGTTGAGCGAGAGAGATTCGTTTGGCCGGTGGGCAGGTCAGGTGTTCATCTTTCTCCTTGCCTCGATCTTTAATGGTCACCTTGTAAGACTCGGCATCAACTGTAAACAAAAAAGAGAAGAGGAGAGGAGATGTGACTACAGAAATGTTTGATCCATACAATAACAAAGGGACACTGTATTAAATGTTTTATGTTTTTTTTTTAGCCCTCTAAAAACAAAGAATTTGGTGTCCAGAAGCTTTTGGAGGAGAGGAGATGTGACTACAGAAAGTTTCATCCATACAATAACAAAAAAGTACACTGTATTAAATGTTTGTTTTTTTTTTCCTTAGCCCTCTGAAAACAAAGAATTTGGTGTCCAGAAGCTTTTGGAATTCATTAATGACAGCCATGGTTACAGCAAGAACACGAACATGTATAACATGGCATGTACATATACATGGATCCCCCCTCCATTCCCAAATATGTTCTTATTCTTAACCACATGGATACAAATTTTGAGGATATTAGAGCTTAAACCAAATAGGCAATTAAATAAACATCCATATGTGACAATGCAGGTTATTGTTAGGCATAGGTCGAACTTACTCTTGATGTCTGGTAAAAAGTCGTTCAAGATCATGTCCTCTTTCTTGACTGAGCGACAGCTGAGAGAAATATATGAAAGAAATCAAATTATCAGATCCTATACCTACAATTATACTAGAAAAATGCCCTTTCAAATGACACCACCTAACGTTTTCCCCTCGTAGTAGTACTCCAGGGGGTGCTTCACAAAGACTAAAATCGACTTTAAGTTGAACTTAACTATGGCAGGCCGTTCATGACACTGTTCGCTCACCATTTACTGGCATTGGTCTCTCAAGGGACATACAATCATGGTCACAAATCGACATACATTTTTTGATAAAAAATATTATCTAAAGATCATAATTGAGAGACCAATAGTGAGAGCAACACCCGGAGCAACAGTGGCATGAATGGCCTGCCATAGTTAAGTCCAACTTAAAGTCGATCTTAGTCTTTGTGAAACACTCCCCAGCTCTTCTTCAATTTCCTTCTAAGGCTCGCTCACACATGACGCTAAAAACTACCGCGTCAAACCAATTTATTTCATTTTTTAAACATATAACTAAATGGCAAGCCCATAACCGAACTTACTTATTTGTGTATTATACGATACAAAAATAATGTGAGGTGCTGTTCACTTGTATTATTCTATTTTGCTACAGAGATTTTTTTTTTTTTTTTTGGGGGACAGTTTAAGGTTTGTTAACATATGCCGTGATATACTGCATTTTTTTGAAAAGCATACTTACACATACTGCACTTCACATTTATGCATCTTATTACACAAAGATAAGTGAGCACGCCAAGGACCTTTGTTGAGCGCAGTGATGTTTTTCATCCTCCCTTGCCATTTATTTAGTAACGAAGAGAAAACCTTGGAATAATAAACTGTATCTCATAAGAACAAGGCTTTATTGATTTATTAAATGTTCATAATTGAATGAAACACGCCAATAAAACAAAAACAACAACAACATTATTTTATGAATTAATTTATCAGTGAAAAAGACTGAAGAGCAGCACAGGCTGAAAAGGGTAAGTTCCCATAGGAAAGTAAAAAGTATGCCGCAGACCTGCCGCAGATCTGCTGCAGATCTGCCGCAGACTATAAGTCTGCGGCAAAGAGTATGCCGAAGTATGCGGCAGAAAGAAATTTTGTTGCAGACTTGCCGCATACCAGTATGCCGCAGGAACAGTCTGCGGCAGATCTGCGGCAGAATGAAACTTTGCTCAAGACTCGCCGCATACCAGTATGCTGCAGGAACAGTCTGCGGCAGATCTGCGGCAGAATGATACTTTGCTCCAAACTTACCGCATACAAGTATGCCACAGGAACAGTCTGCGGCAGATCTGCGGCAGAATGATACTTTGCTCCAAACTTACCGCATACCAGTATGCCACAGGAACAGTCTGCGGCAGGTCTGCCACAGAAAAGTGGGAAATTATACAGTCTGCGGCAAGGCTATAGGCGGCCATTTTGGAGGACCATGCAACCAACGATACCATGAGGTTGTAAATTCCTGTGTTAGACACTTTTATTTGTCTTTTTAGCTTCTGTCAAACCAAACAATATGTAATTTGCTTTAAGTTCTAACTGGTACCATGAGAGGAATTTGTTCCATAACGAGGAGACTGAGGAATTAATGGACTAGCTGTTTCAAACTCTTTAGTTGTGCCATGTGACCTTATCTTTAGCCCCACTAACTCACTTTTTGTTGTAACTCTTGTGTAATGTATATTTGTGCACAGTAGCATGGATCTGTGACTCTACTCTGGACTATGTGTATGCAGTTATTGTATTTCTACCTGTACCTCTACTTCTGCATTGTGTTAAACCCACATTTGTTGAATTTTTGAAGCAATTCTGCCTGTTTCTACTTCAAGGTGCTAGAATGTAATGATGCAATGCATGCCATGGCTCTCCAGCAGCCTTCCTGCAAGACTGCATACTTTTATAATTGCCACTTCCACTGGGGTGGACAGAGTATGCGGAAAGTCTGCAGCAGGTCTATATGGGATATGAATATTCATGATGAAGAGTCTGCGGCAGATCTGCCGCAGACTCTTTGTCGTAGCCTTTTCTATGAATATTCATGATGAAGAGTCTAGCTGCGACAGGTCTGCCGCAGACTCTTTGTCATAGCCTTTTCTATGAATATCCATGATGAAGAGTCTGCGGCAGACCTGTCGCAGACTCTTCATCATACTGAAAGAGTATGCGGCAAGGGTGCAGAAAGTCTGCGGCAAAACTAATTTGCATGTGAAAAAGATGACTGTCTGCAGCAGGTCTGCTGCAGATCTGCGGAAGGTCTGCCGCAGGAGTATGCGGCAGGCTCATTTCTTTCCTATGGGTTAATCAAAGGTAATAATATATATACAGTCAAACCTGTCTATATAGCAACGGCCCAAGGGAAACACAAAAAGTGGTCTTTGTAGACAGGTGGTCTTTGTAGACAGGTTCCTTTAGTACATGTTTCAATGAGAAACCATTTTCAAGGGAAACAAAAATGTGGTCTTTGTAGACAGGTGGTCACTAAAGCAGGTTTGACTGTATATATAAAAGTACTCTCACATCTACATGATGAATATACTGTCTGTTGAGGACCAGAAGGGTGTTGACTTCATGTTAAAGTACATGAGTTAATGTCTTTCTTGCTCTGAACAGACAAAACATTAGTATTAAATAACATAAGGCATTAACAAACCTGGTGACAGGTACTGCCTTCTTGCTGATGCCGTATTTCTGTTGAATCCCTGCACCTGCTGCCTTTGACACAAAGATGACAGAGTTCTCACCGATGGACTTCCCATAAGCACCAAACATCTTCCTGGTTTTGACAGGTTCAGGGGTCGGGATGGATGCATTGGGCATGCCTGGATGCAAAAATGGGACAAGAACAAGAAGTTATTACATGTATTTACACATATTACTATTAACACTTTGGTTGCTTTCTGCGCCTCTCTGCATGGCCGCTCATTTGCAGCACATTCAATTTTGCACAAACCAACAGGCATCAATTGATGGAAGGAATGCTTTGTCCAACACAATGGATTTGCACATTTACCCATTTCCGGTCTTCATTAGCTCCATGACAACCATTGTAACACCTGGGGGGTGTTTCACAAAGACTAAGATCGACTTTAAGTTGGACTTAACTATGGCAGGCCGTTCATGCCATTGGGTGCTCTCACTATTGGTCTCTTAATTATGATCTTTAGATAATATTTTTTCCTTCAATAATGAACTATCAAAAAATGTAAATTCTGTAGATTTGTGACCATGATTTGTATGTCCCTTGAGAGACCAATGCCAGTAAATGGTGAGAGCAAACAGTGGCATGAACGGCCTGCCATAGTTAAGTCCCACTTAAAGTTGATCTTAGTCTTTGTGAAACACCCCCTAATATAGATTAGCCTTCCGCTGGAAACAGTGCGAGATTAATCTTAAGGCCTTTTGGTTATATATCCATGATAAATTCAATGTGGCACAGGGACATTTTTTTTTTTGGTGGTGGCATATACAAAGTTAAAACAGAAATTTATGATCTCCATACAAAACAGAGAACAAGCATCATTTGTAGGACTTCATTCCACGGTGGACTTACCCATTTGTGCCCAAGCAATGTAACCTCCTTTGATGATGAGGTCAGGTTTAGCTCCAAAGAATGCTGGATTCCAGAGAACCAGATCCGCCATTTTACCAACCTTCACAAAACGAAAATGGGGAGAAAAGGGTGCTGCAGTACAATGTGCACAGTATGTCTTTCGATTACATGTTCTGAGTTTCATTTCTTGCCCTAGTGGCAATTAAAAGTGTCAATTTGGTTACACATCAATCTAATTTTCTCTTTAAGGATACCTCGATATGGCTAACTATGGCTATTTGCCACTGACTACCAAATGATCAAACTACAAAAGAGAAAAGTGCAGTCCCCCCAACGTCCAAGGATGGATTTTTTTATAAACTCCCAGAATACCACTGCTGAAAGACCGTTGATATTGGAAATCTATGTCGACATAGCTCCATTTTCTTCTGTCGTCATAAATGTTGACAAAGGGCCTAGCGACAATGGGCTTTCAAGTCACTGATGATACATACCTGTACAGAGCCAATGAGGTGGCCCATGCCATGGGCGATGGCCGGGTTCACTGTATACTTGGCAATGTAACGCTTGACCCTTAGGTTGTCATTGTCACCCTGGTAATAGAAGAAATATGTAATGAACAATCAACATCATATTATGAGCAAGAGGAAACATGTGACATACTGTATATATTGGGAAAATAAATCAAAAAGTTAAAAATCATAATTGATGGGAGTAAATTGCTCATTTACACAATGTAGTTTATACAGCCATAAACCTCATAGAGAATTTGAAGTTGGGTGTGATGAAATAGAAATAGTGCTAAGTAAAAATACATTTGTTGTCATTGTCACCCTGGTAATAGAAGAAATATGTAATGAACAATCAACATCATATTATGAGCAAGAGGAAACATGTGACATACTGTGTATATTGGGAAAATAAATCAAAAAGTTAACAAGTGAAATGCTCTCGGCGGTGTAGTGTACATGGTGTTATGCCACCTCGCCAACTGTTATACTGCCATCTGTTGTTGGATAATAAAGAGTGTCTTCAATATGGCCGATATCAGAGTGTAGCTGCTTCGTCATTTCGTGTCTCAATACACCACATATTTTGGCGACGAGGATGGGATCCAGGGAGTCCGACTTCGGGATCAAAAGGACAGCTTATTGCGGTTCTCGTATAGTAGAAACCTACATTTCATTCGATTACGACTCAACGATTGTGGTGAGACTAAATCCTGATCGAAAGTTGACATTTGTAATTTACTGCACGTGTACTGTATGACTGAGTGAATGATCTGCAGTGCGGCATGGCGAGGCCGGGATTCATTGGCCAGATTGGGGAATATTTTCCCAAAAGGGAAGAATATGGAAACTATGTTAGAAGATTCCAGATATGGAAAAAAGCCAATAAGATACCAGAAGGGGACGAAGTAATAGTCTTCTTAGCCATAGTTGGGCCTGAGGCGTTCGAAACGGTGTCTAACCATTTTTGTCCAGACGACCCAAGTACCAAAACTTTCAAAGAATTGAATGAGGTATTGGATACCTATTATGGTTCCAGTAAAAACCAGATTGCACTCCGTTTGGCGTTCCGACAATGTCGTCAAGGGTCAAAGGACTCGATAACAGAGTACATCCTTGAACTGAAAAAGCTGGCAAGGCATTGTGGGTATGGTGAACATCTGGATACCAACCTTCGAGACACTTTCGTAGCAGGTCTGCGAAGTAACAAGGTGCAGGCGAAGCTCCTAGCCAAAGGAAACGAGCTAACCTGGAAAGTTGCAGTTGACGCAGCAATTGCGATGGAGCTTGCAGATGCAGATAGTTTAAAACTACAGCAAGGGTCAAGCAGCAGTCAGCGTTCAGCAGAGGTGCATCGTCTAGAAAGATCTCAACCTAGGGCCCCCCAGCAGGAGAGCAAATGCTACCGATGTTTAGGATTTCATCAACCTTCTACTTGTCCCCACCGGCAAACGACCTGTTATAATTGCGGGAAAGTAGGGCATCTGAAGAGGGCATGCAAAAATGCAACATCAAGCTCCAGTTACAGCAAAGGACGCGGAAACCATGGCACGCAAGTCGTGGACAGTCCAACGAACCATCGCAAGGACGCGGTAGAGGTCCAGGTCCAGGCCGTGGTCGTGGGTATAGTCAGCCAAGTACAAGTCAAGGAAAAAAGGACAGTAGATCGAACACACATCTGATCGACACAGAAGTCCAGGATGATAATCCTAAATTGTTCGCAGTTGATGAACAAGATACTAGTATGGACTCAGACTCAGTTCCTATTGTTGAATTGGATATTTCTGATCATGTTGTGCCATTTGTTGTAGATACAGCAGCAGCTGTTTCAGTAATTTCAGAGAAAGAGTACAACAATTCTCTAGGTCACATTCCACTGCAAAGGTCAAGTATGAAACTAACTTGCTATGGTAGAATACAAATACCAGTTTTAGGTAGGATACAAGTGAGAGTACAGTACAGAAATTCTGCATATTACTTACCATTGGTAGTTGTATCAGGTGACAATGTCGCCCTGATGGGTAGGAATTGGTTGAGAAGAATCAGGATAGATTGGGGAGAGTTGTTTGAGATAGGGCTTACTTCAAAAACCCCAGATCTTCAAGAAGTGTTGAAACATCATGAAGATGTGTTTAGACCAAGTGGTCCAGGTGATAAGATTAGGGATTTCAAGGCAGAGGTAAAAGTGAAAGAGGATGTGCAACCTACCTTTTGTAAAGCTAGACCGGTTCCTTATGCCCAGTTAGAAGTAGTAGAGAAGGAGTTGGATAGGCTAGGAAAAGCAGGGGTGATCAAGAAAGTGAAGAATAGTAGATGGGCGGCCCCAATAGTTACTGTTCCAAAGTCTGATGGGTCAGTCAGATTATGTGGCGACTATAAGCAAACAGTTAACAAGGTATTAGAGGAAGACGTTTATCCATTACCTACATGTGAAGATCTGTTTGCTAATCTAGCTGGTGGCAAGGTATTCAGTAAGATTGATTTGTCAAATGCTTACTTGCAGCTAGAGTTGACCGACAAGAGTAAGGAGCTACTTACAATTCATACACACAAAGGGCTGTATCAATATGAAAGACTACCATTTGGGGTATCGACTGCTCCAGCAGTGTTTCAAAGTGTTATGGATCGAATCCTAGGTGGTATGAAGGGAGTGTGTTGCTACCTAGATGACATATTGATTAGTAGTGAAAATGAGGAAGATCATATCAAAACACTGAATGAGGTGTTAGGGAGGCTCCAAGAGTATGGTGTCAAGGCGAAGAAGGAAAAGTGTTCCTTCACGGTTTCTAGAGTAATATACCTAGGGCATGAAATTGATAGTAAGGGTGTTCATCCTACAAAGGAGAAGGTAGAAGGAATCTGTGATGCAAAGAGACCAGAGAACAAAGATGAGTTGAGAACTTTCATAGGCATTGTGGTGTATTATGCTAAGTTTGTGCCAAATTTAGCTAGTACATTTGCATCATTATACCAATTGCTCAGAGATGATGTCGAGTGGAATTGGACCACTGAGTGTCAAACTGCTTTTGACAAGGTAAAAGAAGTGTTGTCAAGTGATGTAGTATTGACGCATTATGATCCGAAGAAACCATTGGTTTTGGCTTGTGATGCATCCCCGTATGGGTTAGGAGTAGTGTTGTCTCATCTCATGGAAGATGGAGTAGAAAGACCGGTAGCTTATGCATCACGTACCCTTACCAAATCAGAGCAAAATTATTCGCAGATTGAAAAGGAGTCTTTGGCTATCATCTATGGGGTTACCAAGTTTCACAAGTATTTGTATGGTAGGAAGTTTACATTGTTAACTGATCACCAAGCCCTGACTATCATCTTTGGATCTAAGAAAGGGATTCCATCCCTGGCAGCTGCAAGGCTGCAGAGGTGGGCATTGATTTTGATGGCTCACCAGTATGAAATCAAGTATCGGAAGTCCACAGAACATGCAAACGCAGATGTTTTGTCCAGATTTCCTGTCAAAAAGGAGTCACGTTTGGCTAGTGAATTACCAGTGAACTATTTCACATACACAAATGCTATGCCTTTATCGGCAAAGGATATTAGTGAAGAAACTAGGAAGGACTTGGTGCTCAGTAAGGTGTTGTATCATGTGATGAATGGGTGGCCACAGCATTGTGGTGAGGACAAGTTACAAGAGTATTTCAATAGGAGAAATGAACTATCGGTAGACCAAGGTTGCTTACTATGGGGAATGAGAGTGATAATACCCCCAAAGTTCCGGGAACGATTGTTAGAAGAATTACATCAGGAACACACAGGTATAGTGAGAATGAAAGCTGTTTCAAGGAGTTACTTTTGGTATCCTAAGTTAGATGCAGACATAGAGAAACTATCACAAAGTTGTGAAGCATGTCTCAAGATGAGAAATGACCCCCAAAAGTACCATTTGTGCCGTGGTCGAATGCACGTAAACCATGGGAACGTGTACATGTAGATTTCTTTGAATTGGAAGGAAAGGACTATTTGGTGCTGGTAGACACATATAGTAAATGGGTAAATGTAGAGTTGATGACGAGCACTACTAGTGCAAAAACGATAGAGACTTTGAGAAGTTGGTTCGCCGTTTTTGGCTTACCTGAAACCTAGTGTCCGATAATGGTCCTCAATTTACTTCAGAAGAAATGGAAGTTTTCTTGAGCAAGAATGGGGTAAAACATGTGTTGGTTCCACCGTATCACCCAGCCTCAAATGGGGCAGCAGAGAGAACTGTTCAAATAGTGAAAAGAACATTGCAGAAGTATTTTCTGAGTGATAAGTTGGGAAGAAACCCCCATGTGTCAATTCGACACAGGTTAGATAATTTCTTGTTCTCATATAGAACAACCCCTCAAACGGTTACGGAGTTTCTCCATACGAATTAGTGTTCAAATTCGCTCCAAGGATAAGGTTTAGTTTGCTTAAGCCAGATTTGAATACCAGGGTGACACAAAAACAAGAAAAACGAGACAGTATCATGATACTCCAGGCATGAAACTGAGACAATTTGAATCAGGTGAAAGTGTCATGGTAAAGAACCATAGAGGTGGGAAGGAACGTTATGTTCTAGGAGTGATTGTGAAGAGGCTAGGTTTTTATTCATACCTTGTGAGGATTGGAGGAAGACTACGTCAGTGCCACGTTGATCATTTGTTGGAAAGAGGTCCAGAAAGGTTAGGGAAGGAAGAAAGGGTCTCTGTTAACCAAGACCAATTAAAGTCAGGCACAGCATTGTCTGGATTGCCAAGGTCTGTTGTACCAAATGAGTCTGTGTCTGGAAGTGAGACTAGCAAGTCACCAGTAGAGCCTAGTACATTGAGTGGTACTAGTGGTGGTCAAGGTCAGAGTCGAGGTCAAGATGACCTTCAGGAAGAGAGGGTAGAGGTAAACGAACGTCATGATGAAGAAAGCAATGTTAGAAGGTACCCAGACAGAAAGAGAAAGAAACCAGATCGTTTGGTAGAAAATATGTAAGAAGGAATGTAAGTCCATTCCATATATTTATGTTTATATTTTATGTACCAGTTTGGTATATTATGGTTTTGTCACATTCTCCAGAGTATTGAGAAAGGTGAACAGTGAACATTAATTGTTTCTTGTATTAAGATACTGTATGCAGTATGCATTTGACATGTGCATGATGTATTATAGAAAAAAACAAAAACAACAACAACACATAACACGATTGAATAAGGGTAACTCAGTTTATTGCTGGTCTTACATGTCAGCCTAAACCCATTAGTTTGTTACATGAATGTTCAGTTATGAAGCACAATTACAATCATAGAAAACGGTTTGCAAATGCACTTGTTATTGGAATAGGGTCACACTCACATTAAAGTGTTTTGTTTCTACTTAATGGAACATCAATTTGTTTTTGGAAATGACTCTACAAATATTTTGATAGCAAAATTTAACGTCATCAGTTATTTGGCATAAAGTGGGCTGAATTGCTGAGTCTGTTATTTTATGGAAATGTTGTAATATTAAAAAAGAGGTTGCTTCACATATGTATGTTTCAATGGAAGTATAGTTAACCTCTTATTTTTTTTAGTGGGGGAGGAGTGTAGTGTACATGGTGTTATGCCACCTCGCCAACTGTTATACTGCCATCTGTTGTTGGATAATAAAGAGTGTCTTCAATATGGCCGATATCAGAGTGTAGCTGCTTCATCATTTCGTGTCTCAATACACCACAGGCGGTCTCGCCTGCATTACGCAATTCGGCATTACGCAATTCGATATGATGAAAAATTGAGGTTAATTGGGACATTATTTTTATAGGCAGGGTGGCCCATTTGCAGACCCCCGTAAATGAAATCCTCTGAATATAATAAGCATTTTGAAGTGAATATTGATTATGAATCATCAGAATAATTATTTACTGTATCATAAGAATACAATATAATGAGATTTAGTGTATGGGTAGGACTATAAATGTTTCAATGCTTGTCAGTAATTTACAAATAAAGTTATCTAATAAACTGTTTAAGAAAAGAGGATTTTTCAGCACTTTGTGTAAAAACAATTGGAAGGTAGAGCCCATCTACATCACATCACATCTCATTAGCATAATGAGAACATTATTATGAGATATAGTCCAATATATATTATCCAAACATCAATATTGTCACCTAGCTGTAACTGATCATGTACAGGGTACATACTAGGCCTGGGATCGAATACTAAAATTACTATTAGAATATTCATGGGAAAGTACTCGAATGATTCGAATATTTACTTTCATGAAATATGAACAAATAACAACAATTTATTTATTAATTCTCATATTAAATTTTGAGAACATAATCCAAGTCTACTGACCTAAAATGACCTTTGACCTTGACTTTGTGACCTGGAATTTGTGTCACATGATTTGTGATACTTGATAGCCCTTGGGTACAAGTTTCATGGAATTTGAACAAACACTTTTGAAATTATGCTAAAATTTCAAAATCTTGATGTTGATGCCACAACAAAGTCTAAGTTTCCAGACCTGAAATGACATTTGACCTTTACTTTGTCACCTAAAAGACTAATAACATGATTGGTGATACTTGATAACCCTTATGTTCAAGTTTTATGGAATAGGAATGTATACTTTCAAAATTATGATAACAATTACAAAAATCTTAGCCTGATGCCACAACATAGTTAAGTTTGTTGACCTGAAATGACCTTTGACCTTGACCTAGTGGGCTGAAATTCTACTCACATGATTGGGGATACTTGATAACCCTTTAGTCTCAGTTTCATTGAATAAGAACTTATACTTTCAAAATTATATTACAAATTCAAAAACTTAACCTCAGGTTAAGTTTTTGATGATGATGCCACAACATAGTCTAAGTTTGTTGACCTGAAATGACCTTTGACCTTGACTTTGTGACCTGAAATTTTCCTCACATGATTGGGGATACTTGATAACCCTTTAGTCCAAGTTTCATTTAATAGGACCTTATACTTTCAAAATTATATTAACAATTCAAAAACTTAACCATAGGTTAAGTTTTGATGTTGACGCCGCCGCCGCCGCCGCCGCCGCCGCCGCCGCCACCGGAAAAGCGGCGCCTATGTCTCGCTTTTCGCTACGCAGGCGAGACAAAAATCATAATTGATGGGAGTAAATTGCTCATTTATACAATGTAGTTTATACAGCCATAAACCTCATAGAGAATTTGAAGTTGGGTGTGATGAAATAGAAATAGTGCTAAGTAAAAATATATTTGTTGTCATTGAGCATCATTTTATAAAAAAGTAACTATACACAACATTATTTTTGCTAGGGTTTTATTTTTGCAACTTACTGTATTTGTGAGTTGTTGCAGGGTCATGATGTAAATGATACATGAAATGAGGTAGCAGTGCATGTGGGAACGTTATTGTAAGTACCTTGTTTTAATCTTTACAAAAACAACTTTCAAAATTGTCTTTAAACCCGTCATTCATGAAAATATCTTTACACAAAAACAGCTGCTCATCCAGAGTTCTACATTTCAGAAGTACAGTGTGTGCGTGAAATCATTACTTGCGTCTCATGCGGTAGAAGACTCTGACGTGAAAATGAATATCTTACCGTTTCCTCTCCCAGTCTCCCTCTGAATATCTTCATTTTGTCAGCCGTCTGCCATGTACGGGTGATCACCTCACCGACACGCCCCATTGCCTGAAAATAGAACCAATTTCACTCAATCATGTAACACGCTAGGTATGGAATGATGAGGAGGCGCGATAGCTCAGTGGCAGAGCAGTCGTCTTGTAACCGAGAGGTCCCGGGTTCGAAACCAAGTCAATGTGCTAGTGCCCTTGGGTAAGGCATTAAAGTTGATACTTATAGGAAATAAAATCAAATAAAAATAGTTTATTTTATAATTGAATGAGTTATTAAAACAATTTATGCAGCTAACATGCCATGAAAGTGTGCAGTTTTGTGTTTTATGAAAATCAAATTTCACTAAATTGACTCTATCCTGACCTACGAAATCGCCTAAGGGAAAGTGGCTTTGTGAGTGACGTCAGAGCCGGGATATGCTTCACGCAGCTATAGAGACTAACTGCGATCTACACACAAATGTTCATAGAGTCGATGTTAGTTCCACTCTCTCAAAACGATTGAAATATTGCCTGAATGGTCAATATCTGGCATACAGTTGTCCTCTCCCGTCCTGAAACATATCCTAATGTCAATATTCATGTCATTATTGGCATTGAAAAAGTGACAATATCCGTAAAATAACTGTTTACAACTCAACTTTTTCACCGGCTTTAGCTTGCCAGCTGAGCTGTATGTACACGGAGTATGAAAAATCAACCTAGCTGTGTTTCAAAACAAAATTACCTATAGTAGAATCATGTTCCGAGGTGGAATTTCCTTTGACATAACAATGAATAATGTTTCTTCTCCATTTTCATTTGTCGATAACTATAATTACATAAAATAGTGTATTTCTCGCCGTTTTGTTTTGGTTTGGTTTCGTAAGGGTTTCGTTTATCGCGACTGAAATGCAAGCGTATAGTACTGTGTGTGCGGTGTGCAGTGCAGTCACGTTTACGTGTGTTATGGTGTGCGCGCAGGTAATGTAAATCCGCCAGCGATACTAAATTCAATCAGCGATCAGCCGTGTAGGTAATGCGGCTGCCAAGAGCCGCACTACTCGCAGATGAATCGTAACAACAGCAGAATCGCCTCGATTTTTCCAGCTAATCTAGCCATGATACGATCGACTAAATGAAATATTCTTCGATTTGTTTGAATTTTATTTTATTCATAATAATGATTAAATCAATACTAACTGTTTTTTCCATAGTGGAAGAGGTGAAGTCTCCGACTGATATGTCAAAGTGAAACTACATGGTGGTAAAAATCGCCGGCACCCAAATCCCCATTATGCAGGCTCGCTGTACAACAAAGCCGGGACACAGCCATAGTTTCACCTTCTTTTTCCCCATTTTTTAACGTTTATTTCACAAATAATACATTTCTTAGAATATCAAGATGGAAATATTAATGAGAAGTAACTTACAAACGATGTTGTATTATAATTTATTTTATAGTAAGGGTAAAATAACACATAAGTTGAAGCTGTGTTTTCAGCCTTATAATGTTATACATGCTCTACTAGATACCCGGAAGTGGCACACTAGCCACGCCTCCCTTTTCCTACGTCACAGCTAAAGGCCGTTTCGGATGACAATAGGGCAAATTTGTCCCAGAGAATAGGGTGATTGTTTTCACCCTAATTTCGCTTTTTCGGAAGTGTTATATTGTTTGAATGTCATCCAAGCTCATTGTATGGCTTATAAGCTTTCTGTAGATATGAATATCTTCATATTTAGGGCTCTTCTATGAATATCACCTTTAATCCTCATTACCAAGTCCCTCGGAGAGGACTAAAAACCATTGGTCCCCTGGTTGCTTACTTACAGGCACGTACATGCTTTCTTAGCAGTCACATTAAACAATAATCAACCATGATCACATAACAAACATGATGATTTACCTGAAGTTATGATCAATGTTACTCTCATTTCTCTTTAGCAAAGCATGTTAATGGTAATTATCTCAAAATTAGCCTCATCACCTGAGAAAATATTCAAATGATCTCAATCATTTCTAATATATACATATCATTTTCAACCGCATGATAAATCATTTCTAAACACACCTCATCTGTTGAAATTGTAATCAATTTAACTTTTATCATATTCTTATATTTGCCCATATACAGGTGATGGCTACAGTAAATTTGATAACATCTTCGTTTGATTGAGAGTTGGATTTCTTTTGTACCTGTGAATCAGAGGACACCATACTGATGGCTCCCAGATCGTGGAGGATATCTTCAGCAGCAATGGTTTCGGCTCGGATACGAGACTCTGCAAAGGCGACATCTTCCTTCAGATTCCTGGGGATAAAAGAGGTAATGGGTCAATTCCGTACACCACCCAAATGCCTAACTTCTACCTTGGACCAAACACTAACCCTGACACTAACAATGAACCTAAACCTTGAGGATATCTTCAGCATTTATGGTTTCAGCTTGGATAGGGGACTCTGCCAAAGCCACATCTTCCTTTCGATTCCTGGGGATAAAAGAGGATATTGGTCAATTTCCTACACTAACTAAATACCTAACTTCAAACTTGGACTAGACACTAACTCTAAGCTAGAGCCTAGAGCTTAGAGGATGTCTTCAGAGGAATGGTTTCAGCTCTGACACAAGACTCTCCACAGGTCATGTATTCCTTTAGATTGATGGGAGTGAAGATATGGGTCACTGTCCTACACTAACTGGGGGTGTTTCACAATTGTATATGTTTTTTGCAGAAGCAAAGTCACACACGCGCACAAATGTTCGTTAACAAAAGTGAGTGCATTTGTGATGTCAATTTGCGTTATATATCTTGAGATATCACCTTGTTGACGAACTGGTTTTTGTGCGACGCGTGATATCATTTGTCTTCAGTCCCACTCACTTCATTTAATGCCTGGTCACCCCCGGCCCCGTAAGTCAACACATAACGCGTATTACACTAACAGTAACAACAATCATGTCAATGGAGTTGCGTGATCGACCGGGTGGGGGTGCTGGGTCCGCTAGCAATAAGGACAAGACAAAGACTTGGTCAGTGAGTACGTGTTGTTGAAGAATCTGACTTTGAATCATTTGTTCGTCAGTCACTGAAGTCTATTCTCTCTGGCCAGGACTCGATGAGAGCAAGTATTGAAGAACTGAAAACCAAACAAGTAGAGCTGGAAAACTCTATTGAGTTTCAAGCCGCTAGAACCAGTGTGGTTGAGAGAAAAATCACACCTCTCACAAAGCGCCTGTCTTCATGTGAGGCTGACATACAGCACCTCCAAGACGTCAACAATAAGCTGGAGAGACACTCTCGGAAGTGCAATCTGATCCTCTGTAACTATGGACCAGAGAAAAAAGACGAAATCCCCTCAGGAATAGTGAATAATGTTTTGAAGGACCACCTCAACATCGACGTGAAAGTGGAGATATACTTGGAAAGAGGAAGGATGGTTCAACAAGACCCATCATCTTCAAGGTCGGCTCTGTGGAAGACAGGGATAGGATCATTCGAGCCAAACGCAAGCTGCAAGCAGCAAAGTAAGGTAAAACAGCAACTGAAAAACGTCGCATCTGAAGCATACAACTCAGGCAAGATTTTTTGAATAATTAGCAATTTTCTAGGTGTAAACTTTTTTTGGACTCACACTGTACTAGTATATAGATAAAGACTGCTTTGAGGGGCACGGTTAAAACTATAGCCTAAGGGCTTAAACACCTCTTTCTAATAGCAAAGTATTACTACAAAACGAGAAACTTAAGTGTGCATCAAACGTTTTTCGGAAGTGGTTCAGATTCAATAAAGTTTCACGCCACAGAATAATAGAATCACACCGGCACCACACTGAATAATTCACACATCAAGTTTCTTGCTGTCATTATGTCTGTTGTTTACAATTTGTGAAAGTTTTCTGTCACAAAAGTTTGTGGTTTTACTCTACCTTAGTAATAAACAGACATACATGGGAAGATGTAAAGAGTAGTTGAGTTTACTTGTCAAGATGATGGCAGACCATGAGCATATCTAGGTGCTCATCGATGGTGTTCACTGTGAAGGGGCGGGTTGGGTTGGTAGACGAGGGCAAAACATTGGACACGCCCACTACCTTCATGATGTCAGGGGCGTGGCCTCCTCCTGCACCCTCTGAATGATAGGTGTGGATGGTGCGACCCTAGAGAAAGTAAAAATGATAATAATAATGTTAAATCTATATAGCACTAAGTAAGTGCAAATTAATTCTCTATGCACTTTACAAAATAAAATTGGTTTAACATAAACACACAAAGGACAATATAACACTACTGATAAAAAAGATAGGGCCTTCTTCTAAAGATATAAAATCATTTTTCCAGAAATTAATTGCAGGAGAGGGCATTTTCATTGAACAGTTGTACCCTTTTTGTACACTTTGTGACTTAATACTCATGGGAATGACTCCTGTTTTAAAGGCCAATAATCTTCGAAATAAATTTTCTAACCATCTTTGTACCTTAAAAAGTAGAAGTTTCTCTAAACATAAATCTCATACATAGGTTTTTAAAGCTTTGAATGTGTACATTTGAGCAATGTATAGCCACTACCTGCATCTTCCTGTATCTTTGAATGTAAAGGGTATGTACCTTTTCATATTTTCAACTGAAAATCAATGAATGCTTTGGGATTCCCAAAACGCAATAAAATATAGATATAGTACCTCAAATGCAGCTATGGTATCTTCCACACAGCAAGATTGATTGAGAGTATCCGTATGGATCATGACAATGGAGTGAGGGTTAGGGGTACGGGTATGGATACGGGTACATGCTAGGGCTAGCTAGGGTTAGGTCCGAGGGTCAGGGTTAAGACAAGGGCTACTTTGTGATGGGGTATCCTGAAGGTGTTCCAATAGAGAGTACCTCAAATGCAGCTATGGTATCTTCCACACAGCAAGATTCATTTAGAGTATCCGTATGGATCATGACAATGGAGTGAGGGTTAGGTGCACGGGTGTGGATATGGGTACAGGCTAGGGCTAGGGTTAGGTCCGAGGGTCAGGGTTAAGACAAGGGCTACTTTGTGATGGGGTATCCTGAAGGTGTTCCAATAGAGAATACCTCAAATGCAGCTATGGTATCTTCCATACAGCAAGATTCATTAAGAGTATCCGTATGGATCATGACAATGGAGTGAGGGTTAGGGGCACCGGTATGGGTATGGGTATGGGTACAGGCTAGGGCTAGGGTTAGGTCCGAGGGTCAGGGTTAAGACAAGGACTACTTTGTGATGGGGTATCCTGAAGGTGTTTCAACTAGAAATATCGCAATCTGTATTGCCGCGCAATGCGAATGTATCCCCCAGCAGTGGCAGCGATTTTGTGTCATCCTAATGATCGAAGGAGGGACAAAGATCCCTTCTCCCCTCCCTTAAACAAAAGGATGATGTAGAGATCGCCACTAGTGGCTCGAACTATTGTCAAGACTAGGATAGGAGCAGCATCACCAAACCAATATGTGTGTAGATTAGAGTATAATGCATGCATCTCTGTAGAAAATTTGAAAGAAATCTTTTAAGAAATGTGGCAGTTAGAGCGCACAAAAGACCAAAATATGACCTTTGACCCTATAACAGACGGAACACAGGTGGCAGCATCACCAAACACTAAAGATGTGTAGATTGTACTAAGACACACCTCCATACAACATTTCAAAGTAATTATCCGTCAAGAAATGTGGCATTTAGAGCGCATAAAAGACATATGACCTTTTACCATATAAAAGACGGAACAATGAGGGCAGCATTGCCCAAAAGTGTAGATGTGTAGATTGTACCAAGATACATCTCCTTTCAAAATTTGAAAGAAATCCGTCATGAAATATGTACCTGCAGAGCGCACACTAGACACCACCAAAATATGACCTATGACCCTATAAAAGACAAAACACTGGAGGCAGCAGGCAGCATCAGCAAAATCGTATCAAGATACACCTTCATTCAAAATTTGAACAAAATCCCTTGAGAAATGTGGCCTATAGATCGCACACAAACCATCCACAAAAATATGGCCTTTTACCCTATAGAAGACGGAACAATGGGGGCAGCATCACCAAAAGTTAGAGGTGTGTAGATTATACCAAGATACACCTCCATACTAAACTTGAAAGAAATCCATCAAGAAATGTGGCATTTAGAGCGCATAAAAGACATATGACCTTTTACAATATAAAAGACTGAACAATGAGGGAAGCATCGCCCAAAAGTGTAGATGAGTAGATTGTACCAAGATACATTTCCATACAAAATTTGAAAGAAACCTGTCAAGAAATGTGGCATTTAGAGCGCATAAAAGACATATAACCTTTTACCATATAAAAGACGGAACAATGAGGGCAGCATCGCCCAAAAGTGTAGATGTGTAGATTGTACCAAGATACATCTCCTTTCAAAATTTGAAAGAAATCCGTCATGAAATATGACCTGCAGAGTGCACACTAGACACCCACCAAAATATGACCTTTGACCCTATAAAACATGGGACACTCGTGGCAGCATCACCAAAAACTATAGGTGCGTAGATTTTATCAACATACACTTCCATACTCAATTTGAAAGAAATCTGTTAAGAAATGATGCAGTTAGACCACACACTAGATTGCACACAAGATATCTATCAAAATATGACCTTTGACCCTATAAAGACGGAACACTGGAGGCAGCATCAGCAAAATCTATAGGCTTGTAGATCGTACCAAGATACACCTTTGTTCAAAATTTGAACTTTTACCCTATAGAAGACGGAACAATGGGGGCAGCATCACCAAAAGTTAGAGGTGTGTAGTTTATATACCAAGATACACCTCCATACAAAATTTGAAAGAAATCCGTCGAGAAATGATGCAGTTAGACCGCACACTAGCTAGAGTGCACACAAGACATCTATCAAGATATGACCTTTGACCCTATAAAAGACGGAACACTGGAGGCAGCATCACCAAAATCTATAGGCTTCTAGATCATACCAAGATACACCTTTGTTCAAAATTTGAACAAAATCCCTTGAGAAATGTGGCCTATAGAGCGCACACAAACAATCAACAAAAATATGGCTTTTTACCCTATAGAAGACGGAACACTGAGGGCAGCATCACCAAAAGTTGTAGGTGTGTAGATTATACCAAGATACACCTCCATACAAAATTTGAAAGAAATCCGTCAAGGAATGTGCCAGTTAGAGCGCACACAAGAATATGATGCGGCGGCAGACGCGGCGGCGGCGTAATGCTGCTGAATCCAAAGTACCCCACCGGCATACTGCCGGGGATACAATAAAGAGTACCTCAAATGCAGCTATGGTATCTTCCACACAGCAGGATTCATTGAGAGTGTCCATATGGATCATGACAATGGAGTGAGGGTTAGGCGTACGGGTATGGATATGGGTACAGGCTAGGGCTAGGGTTAGGTCCGAGGGTCAGGGTTAAGACAAGGGCTACTTTGTGATGGGGTATCCTGAAGGTGTTTCAATAGAGAGTACCTCAAATGCAGCTATGGTATCTTCCACACAGCAGGATTCATTGAGAGTGTCCGTATGAATCATGACCTGGACATCGTGTCTCTCAGCAGCAGCGCAGACATGTACTGAATCGCCTCGGGGTCGATCCCCAGTCCTCATGTAGCTTCATTCTGAAATACATTGAAACAAATATCCAAACATAAAGTGTACATTATCACCAAAATATGTTTGTTCTTGATGTAAGGGGTTCCATGTTGCTATACTGTAGTCAAACTATGAACTTCAAATATTTATTCCACAAAGAGATGTTGCAGTTTAAAGTACACTCCTAGTGAACTACAAAATGTCTTGTTGAGTAGACTACTTAACATATACGTGAACACACCCTATACGCAGGGTTTTATTTTATCCTTATTATCTTCACATTCCTTAACCATTTACCTATAGAATGCCTGGGGAGTGTTTCACAAAGACTAAGATCGACTTTAAGTTGGACTTAACTATGGCAGGCCCTTCATGCCACTGTTTTCTCTCACCATTTACTGGCATTGGTCTCTCAAGGGACGTACAAATCATGGTCACAAATCTACAGAATTTACATTTTTTGATAGTTACCGGTAAAAGGAAAAAATATTATCTAAAGTCCAACTTAAAGTCGATCTTAGTCTTTGTGAAACACCCCCCAGGTGAAGTTTTTTTAGGCCGATTTTATAAATTTCTACGTATACATGAATTATTTTTTCAAGTGATTCCCCAAATCAAGGACATTTGCTCTCCACCAGCATTTCAGAGGGATATAGTATCAAGACAATAATTACATGTTTAAGTCGAAGCTATTTTGTCCCATATATTACAGCCCACATCTAAGATTTCAGTTGATCTTTATACACGGTTGTGTATAGCAGTTCCAAACTGTTAGCCCTACTAGAGCTGGAAGCAGACAAAACATTAAAAAAAATGATATTTATCAATTTATGTTCACAATTCTATAACACAAAAATTGTGTGGCTGTGCGTGTATGTGTGCCTGTAAAATATTGTGTATATGTGTTTATCTGTGTAATTTAGTTTCTATGATTAATTTGACTCTGTATTTACTTGGTATTTTGTGTGGGTTTTTTTCCTCTCTCTCTTTCAGGGCCATTCCTCACAAGCAGTTGCTTTTCTATTATGCATTACTGATTGCATGTTTTTATGGTTATGGTTAAATAAAATATCTTGAATCGTGAATACATGTACTTGTAACCTCCACTTGCCCATAATAAACATATAACACAAAGAAGTTTTGCACATTCATTTTGTCATCATGACTGTTGCTAAAGTAAGATATATATTTTTCTTTTCTTGACATAGTCCTTTCATTCTTTCCTTCTTTCCTATCATATTCTCTCCTTTCTGGCCAAGTCTTACTACATGTATATCATGTGGAAAGAGAAAATGAGTGGTTGAACATGCAACAGACACAAAATGGTTTACAAACAAATAGAGGGTGCTACCAGGAAAGGATTAGAAGGACTTTTATTGCTCTGCTAAAATCTCTCCAAATCCACCACAACTAAGCTACTTTTGAACTATCTGCTTACATCATATAAAGGTAAAGTCATACTTGATTATTTGGATTTTCTGCTTTTATTGAACATTTGTGTCCATCTGTGTACTGAAAATGTCAAATACCAGATCTAAATCCATCATCACTACCGGTAAACACAGTGACACGCCCAATTCTAATACGTACGCTACGGAAGAAGCGGTGTCGGAATTCAGAATCAAATTTGACAAATTTTCCGTGATTGTACTTGACAAACTTGATAGTGTTACAACAACTTTACTATCAGAGTAGTGATGAAATGAAAAATATCAAATCTTCTCTTTGTGAAGTTGAAGCATTATCGGCAGATTCAGCAGCTAGAATTGATACACTTGAATGCGTGACCCTCCGTTATGTTAAAAACGCAGGAGGAATATGACCTAAGTATGCGTGACTCATTAGTTGCCATGGGGATCCACAGTTGTAAACAAAACCTTCTGCTTTAAAGATACTATGTCCCTTTTGCAGCCAACATCAAATTCTGTAGAACTTTGCAGGAATTATGAATATGTCATGTATGTCCTATCTGTGAAATTTAAACGTTAGCAGTGTCCTAATATTCAAATTATGCAAGGAAACCCATTTACTTGCTAGACTTCACTGTCAGACACTATTGAGTGACTGACTGGCTTTTTATATCTTTGGTAATAACATACATAAAATGAGCTGTAAAGGGTACATGAGCATTTGTCTACATCAATAACCCACTTCTTGTAATGGCCAAAATTAAACTGATTGAATCTTTGCGCAGCATAAAACGTACGACCATTCGGTACAATGGTCTGAAAAATCAGACTATTACTTACTGGCTCTATAGCTCCTAAGTCGATTCGACAACTAATAGTCGTTATTTTCCCACTTACAGACATTTTCAAGCCCCCTTTTTTTTAGGGAAGTTCTAAATTAGTATTGTCTTTCAAATGCCGTTGGAATTTAACCTTTTCATTTTTTGGGCCTGCAAATGGGACATAGTAACTTTAAGATGTGGTTGAATAGACTGGTTTACTAACATATTCAAATATTGTATGCATAATTTAAAAACAAAGGTTGTTCCTGACAAGGAAAGAAACATCCCTACATTTGACTTACTAAACCGGTCTATTATACAGGATAAAATATGTACATTATAAAAGGCCATTCTTAGCATGTCGATACTTACCCGATAGCTCCTGCTTCAATCTGTTCCTCAAGCTCTCTACAAGATTCTTTGTCAGAATTGGAGGTGTTCCCCTTTCCTACAACAAACATGATTGGTAAAAGAATGTAAAAATAAAATTAACATTCGTTTAAAGAAAAGCACATGTCATTGAATATGCCAAGTTTCTCAATAGGCCCAAAAATATCAATAAGCCCCCAAAACCATGACTGGGTGGGTGTTTCTTGGCCTGATCTACATCAACGTTTGGGTACAATGTTCACAGCATCAATGGTGACAAGATTATCAGGCTTATGATATGTTAAATCCATTGACATTCATTTGCTAATAAACTGTTCGGTTGATAATTGTTAAAATAGGAAGGTAAGTTAAATATTATTGCAAAGTCAGACAAGCTTCTGGCAAGCTTCAGAATCGGAAATACAGTCTTGCATAAAATTTAAATGAATTTGTGAAATGGTCTAGAATTTAAACTCTGTATACCAGTCAGTCACATCGCAAAACCAATACAAAACAGACTCCAAATTAACTTAATATGGGATCATTCAAACTAACTTTATGTACTTGTTGTTCCATAAATTTGTCAGTCTGGTGTCCGCCTTGTCAGTGTAACAGAGGTAATACTCAATAACAATGAAGTAGGCGAAACATACCTGTGAACCCAAAATTGAGAGGGAATGCGTCGGTGCTCTGGATCATATTCTTGATGTGATTTGGTCCTGGGGTGCAGGTGGTCGCACAGGTACCAGTGGCTGGTCCTGGGACATATAAGAAAACAAACCGCAAAACATCTTCACAATAATACTAACTTCTGGTAGCAAAAAGAAACTGAATTTTGTCTGAAAATGTCCTCATATTGGGCCACTTGTATCAAAAAACACAAGCAAGGGATATCTTCCATATCAATGTTGCGTCTATATTTCTGATGAATGTTGGTATACATATTGCAGAGTCCAAGGGTGTTTGGTCATTTGGTATTCTGTATAGTACCTAGTACTGTGGAATTATGAAGATAAAGTCACTCCAAAATTATCATTATACTGAACATTTGGTCTGATTCAATCATGAGGAGAGCCATCAACATAATCTAATCATGAGGTTGTTAATGGACATATGTTCATGGCCATCTCTTGTCTTACAAAAATCTCTCAAAAGGCTGTTGCATGTTACAAACTACATCATCGCCAAAAATGTACAATATTTGGCACCTCTCACTCATGAAATGTTTCTTCAATAGAAAAGAAACAAAATGAATGCGACTGCATCTCAAATATGCAAATAAAATGTTAAGTCAACTTTTTGAACTATTTAGTTTTGATTTGTGAAGTAATGGTATCACTGTCAACAAAGTGGATAATGAAAGGAATGAATTGTCTTGCAAAAATTGTAAACTAAATTGGTCAAAACTTTCCAATGAGTATCTATAAAAATGTCTACAGTCTGCACATCCATTCAAGTCTTTCTGTCTAGCACTACATAAATTTAATTGTTCCTCCACCAAGCATATAGTAGTCAGCTTCCTTGGCTAGCTGAGGACATATGTAGTGCATGGGCATCCAGTCCTCCAGCCGTAAGGATCTTTTCTTCTCGTATCCTCTCTTCCGCTTCCTTCTCTTCTCTTATCCTCTCTTCCCTTCAAATAATCTGCTTCCTCTTTCATCTCTCTTCATGTCTTTTCCCCATGCTTCTTACTCTTCCTTCTTGTCTCTTTTCTCTCTCTCTCTCTCTCTATTCCGTCTCTTACTCTCTTTATCATTCTCTCTCCCTATCTTCTCTCAATCTCTCTCTCTCTCTCTCTCTCTCTCTTCTCTCTCTTACTCCCTTTATCTTTCTCTCTCTCTCTCTCTCTCACATATGTACTGTTTACCTGTTCCTCCACCAAACATAGTAGTCAGTCCAGATGCAATAGCTTCCTTGGCTAGTTGAGGACAGATGAAGTGAATATGGGCATCCAATCCTCCCGCTGTCAGGATCTTCCCTTCTCCAGCGATGGCTTCCGTTTCCACGCCAACTGCCATTCCTGCTGTCACTCCGTCCATCACATCAGGGTTTCCAGCCTTTCCGATCCCAACGATCATGCCATCCTGTAGCAAACGGACAAAAAATAAACATCCTCTTGTTCTTGAATCTTATCTTGATTTCTGATACTGGGATAACATGTTTGATGAGTATGTCTGTGCACCTAACATTTGACTTGAAATTTACAAGGATTTTATTTCATACTCCTTTCATGCTTAATCTGATTGCTTATATTCTAAAGAGTACGCTGCCAAAAATCACATCCAAAATTGACACCCCAAAAATGCAGCCATGTCATTTTGACATAGAAAAAACAAACTAAGGTTCACTATGATATCTGTTCTCTCTCTACATTTCCTTTTTTTTTTCCTTTCTATCTTCCCATTTCCAACCTACAGACAGAGTCTCTTCCGATCATTCAGAATTCAGAAGTCAGAATTTTGTCAATAATAATTCTAACAACAACAACAACAACAGTTTTGGAAATTTTCATAGTTGTCAAATATCCACCAGTCAAGGTAGTTAAGCCACTCCCATAGTACAACAGCTTAGCTACGCCACCAATTTTAGTGCTCACAGCTTTTAAGCCATTCCTTCCTACTGGCACTCATTACAAAACTGGGTGGAGAATAGAAAATGTAGATTAAGTCTTGCCAAATGTACATGCATGTGCAGCAGAAGTAAACAAGATGATTAAAACTATCAACCATACCTTAATGCCGACATCTGCCTTGATGATGCCTGCCACTGCATCAACAATGAGGGCGTTTGTGATGACAGTGTCTAGGGTATCCTTTGATGTAAGATGAGCTGCTTGTCCCATTCCTTCCCGCAAGACCTGAAACAATGAACCAGTTCGTAGATACATTTAGTGCATTCATCTCAATATTTGATTTCTACCTGCACATTGATAGCTCACCTTAACACCTCCAAACCTGCATTCATCTCAATATTTGATATCTACCTGTACATTGATAGCTCACCTTACCACCTCCAAACCTGCATTCATCTCGATATTGAACTCCTACCTGTACATTGATAGCTCACGTACCTTACCACCTCTAAACCTGCATTCATCTCAATATTTGATATCTACCTGTACATTTATAGCTCACCTTACCACCTCTAAACTTGCATTCATCTCAATATTGAACTCCTACCTGTACATTGATAGCTAACTTTACCACATCTAAACTTCATTCATCTCCATATTAAACTCCTACCTGTACATTGATAGCTCACCTTACCACCTCTACACTTGCATTCATCTCCATATTGAACTCCTACCTGTACATTGATAGCTCACCTTACCACCTCCAAACCTGCATTCATCTCAATATTTGATATCTACCTGTACATTGATAGCTCACCTTACCACCTCTAAACTTGCATTCATCTCCATATTGAACTCCTACCTGTACATTGATAGCTCACCTTACCACCTCTTAACTTGCATTCATCTCCATATTAAACTCCTACCTGTACATTGATAGCTCACCTTTCCACCTCCAAACCTTCATTCATCTCGATATTTGATTTCTACCTGTACATTGATAGCTCACCTTACCACCTCCAAACTTGCATTCATCTCCGTATTTGAGCTGTCCACCTAGCACAGAGATCAAATCATGTTCCACTTCAATCACCAGTGATGTATCTCCAAGTCTCACCTACAATTGAATAATAATAATAATAATAATATTGATTATTTAGAAGCGCTAAAAACAGAAAGTACCATAGCAGTTACAAAATAACAGTGTGAAGAGAACTCAAAAGTCATAAAATAGGTGCATCATACAACTGAGGAAAGAAGTATGTTTTAAGGGATCTTTTGAAAGTAGCAAGACAGGTTAATTCTCTTATAGAAAGGGGGATATTTGTTCCATATTTTCGAAACCACCACTTGTTTTATCGATAGATGAGAGTCTGGATGTGGGAAAAATGACTTTATTTTGTCAGTTGTTGAGAGAAGGTATCAAGCTAGCATATACATTTGGCATAAATAAACATTTCATGGTCCCGTGTACTTCACGAAAGAAAACTAAGATTTTTGTATATCTGTTTATTGTGTTACATGTAAGTCAATAGCCATATAGTGGAGCTTAGATCAGAAGAAATATGAAGGAAATAATACACTTGATGACAATTCATGTTCAAAGCTCTACAATACCTGATAATGTATCAAACAACAAGTGACCAAATAATTTAGAATTGACCCATTACTTATAAGTACACGTATGCACTTGGATACAAAAAAGAGGGTTTTCATTTTCATTCATTCTTCCAAGATTCATTTTCCATGTTAACTGCCTAAACTGTATATTAAAATAGGCATGATATACGGTCAAACCTGTCTTAATGGCCACCTCTCTACAAAGGCCACTTGTAAGTTGTCTAAAGTGGCTGTATATTTTGTTTCCCTCGATATTGGAATATGTTATAGAACCCGTCTACAGTGACCACTTGCCGTTTCTCTTGGATGGCCTCTATAGACAGACTTGACTGTATGTTCACATTTTCATTTTAAGGTTTTAACCTTCTTTCAGGACAGGATTTATTTTTAGGACTAACTTGATCACATATTTTCCTTCAAATTGGCAACAATACAAAATTTCTTTTATTGCTACATTAATTGATCTAATAAAATGTAAAGTTTCTTGACATTTGAATACATCGAGGCTAATATCATATCCGACTCAAAGTCAGTACAAGTCGCTATTATTTATTGTCGGCCTTCTTAGACTCTCATCTCTTCACACCAGGTTCGCTCATCATTCAGCCATTCAGCCATTCAGCGATCTCCTGAAATCGCATGGACTTACCCAACGCATCAATGAACCAACACCATGACCACGGACATACACTTGACCTCTTCATTTCACGGCAGTCAGATGACTGCATCTTCTCAGACGTCAGAGTTGCAGGAGATATATCTGATCATGTAGCAATTTTCTGCAAATTCCATAACAAGAAGCCCAAGGCTATATATATTCAGAAAACATTTTCTTCCCGTAATTTCAGTTCAATAGATCTAGCTGCATTCATGCGCAATCTTCAGTCAAAGTCAATTATTGAACACTGCTCCAGTGATGACCCTGCAATAGCGATTGGAAGCTTCAACTCCATTATAGATGAAGTTCTGAACAGTCATGCCCCTGCCAAAGTCAGAGTGGTCAAAATTAGACCCAACACAACGTGGTATAATGTGGAGACAGCTAAAGAAAAACATGTTCGCAAATAGTTAGAAAATCAGTGGCATTCTACAAAACTTGTGATTCACGTACCGTGACCTCTTTACTTCGACAGTGTCAAGTTGTGCAAGCCTGTCTCTGATCTGCCCAACTGACACATTATTCTGGCTGTGTTGAGGATTGCCAAGGTAATTCACGAAAACTGTTTCAGCTTACTGATGAACTCTTGAATAGACAGCAGGACTTGACCCTACCAGAATCTCATCGACAGTCACAATGTCGGATATAATTTCTATGCCGATGATACATAACCTTTTCTCTCTTTTCATCCTTCCGAAGATAATTACCACGAACTGAACAGAAGTAAATCTGAGTTCATATTACTAGGCTCAAAGGTGATGCTGCGTAAGATCCCACAATCTCCTCTAGCAGTCTGCGAGTCCAATATCAATCCAAAGGAGAAATGTCATAATCTCGGCGTGATCATTGATTTGAACATGACACTCAAGTTCACACATCTTCTGTTTCCAAATCCATCAGATTCCAGCTCCGACCCGCAAAGCAACTGAACCCATAGTCCACTCTCTTATCTCATCCCGTCTGAATTTCTGTAACTCTCTTTTCATGAATCTTCCGGACTATCAACTGAGTCGCCTTCAACGTCTTCAAATACTCAGCAGCCAGGCTGGTTACAATGACAAAACCTACATCACACATCTCACCTGTTCTCCGTTCACTACACTGGCTTCCTGTTTGACAGTGCATTCTCTTCAAGACTCTCCTCCTCGCTTTTCATTCTCTTCATGGCACTTCACCTTCATGCATCCAAGAACTCATTCATCCGTACCAACCTACACGACAGCTTCGCTCCACCAACACCAGGCTCTTGCACATTCCACGAACACAACATTTCTGGGGACACCAATCCTTTTCTCTGTCCGGGCCATACCTTTGGAACTCGCTCCCTCCTAGCCTTCGGCAGGAAAGCTCCCTCAATTCAAATCACAACTGAAAACTTTTCTTTTTGTCAACGATTACCGGTATCTTTGTTTGGATAACTCTAATTTGCTTCTTTTCGATTTATGCCAAGACTGTAGGCTAATACTGTAGTATCGAAATCATTTTCTCATAACCTGCGCCAGGAGTGTTAAAGGTATTACAAAGTGTTGGTAAAAATATTGAATTCCTCTGAAACTGTTTGATCTTATAAAAAGATGTTATAGGAATATTTTTAACCAATCTCCACTGCTGAAATACAGATATTTTTTTTATAGTAAATTAAACAGTAATTAATAAATCAATTATTAGTTCCAAGCTGCCTGTATATAAAACAGCCCCTGGTGTTGTTTACTAGCGCCATCTACTGTCGTACATGGTCCTTGGTATAATCGATGTTGAAACTGTGTTACGTCTCGGCGCAAGCCTTGACACCGCGGTGACCTCGCTGAGCGGGGAAGGGACTGTATTCGCATGACTTATATCCATGGTACAGTGTGTGTCTGTGTAGTGTATGAATCAGATACACATCTCCGTTGCCGTTCAATATGCACAATGCATAGACCTACGTGATTAGTAGGTCCATGGTAAAACCCTCTTCGGCAACCGTCTCAATCTAGTCTCAGCTTCGACTCAGCCAGCTCTTGGATCAATTTACATGTATAATAGACAAGTTTCCAGTAGGCCTGAACTCTTATTATTTGTTCAATTCTTATGTCTGAAATGTATTCAGGAAAGAATATCGGAAATAAAGCAATATGAAAATGAATGACCACAAAATCGTTCAGATATAGGCCTACATGTAAGAAATACAAGAAATATGTCTATCTAGATAGTCTCCTCTCTTTCTCTCTCTGCCTCTCTCTTTATTTCTCTCCCTCTCCCTCTCTCTTTCCTAAAACACGGTAGTTTGTTTGGCGCTAGTTCAGAATCATATCTAGACTTCGACCCCTAACTCCGGCGTGAGTAAAACATACCAAAAATCAACTAAATCTTCATCGATTGTTCAAATAATGGTCATGATTTAAAAGCCGTTATGTTTCTTACCTGTTTTTTGTCAATTTTTTTATCTTTTGAGGAGTATTTTTCTGAAAAATGAACACTTTAGTATACACTTTCTCACAGGTTTCACGGCAAACCGCTGCACAATACATGGTGGGTTGCGTGCGGTCGAGCGCCTGCGTGAAGTTATCTACCGTAATACTTAGGGTATCTCCACCCGGAGTTACGGGTCGAAATTTGGATATGATTCTGAACTAGCGTCGTTTGTTTTTTTCCTGTACCGTTTGGATTATAACCAATTATATTTCACCGCGTCTCTCTCTCGATCTCTCTCCGAAATATTATAGGGCCTTATTATCATTGTCATTTATATCATCCTCATCTACATGCATAACCCAAACCCACAAAAATATATGGTCACCATACGCAAATGAGAATTTCTATCGTTTTTGTGATTATATCATTATCCTTGTCATATCATCAACATCTACATAACCCCATCAAAAAAACAAATATGGTTCTTAATTTCAAGGTAATGAGAACGTATATCGTTTTTGTGGATTATCCTTGTCATTATATCATCCAAATAAAATTCAAACATGGTTTATTTCTAATTCGATACCAGTGATTTACAAAATGTTGCTGAAATGACATGTTTTTCCGGGATTTGACCACCGAAATACAATTCAAACGTGGTTTATTTCTAATTCGATACCAGTTATTTACAAATGTTGCTGAAATTACATGATTTTCCTGGATTTTTCGCACTTTTATACTTTTGTATGCGTTTGTTGGAAGATGACTCATTCCCAAATTTACACACGGGCAAAAAATATGCTTATTTAGAAGCATTCATGTCAGGACCTGCGGAACGGCGGTGGTCGGGGTGGGGGTGGGGCTCGAACCCCCCTCACCTTTTTGAAAAAGAGTAATAGAAAGAAAGAATAGCGACCTGCCAGTGCCACAAATGAGATATCAAAATATGCATGCTCATCTTACCGTAATTTATAGCCTGAAACCCCTGAGCTTCTGGGGGTTCCGCCCCCTGTACCCCAAGCCAATTAGTAACCTGCAGGTGTCACAAACTAATAAGGTATCAAAGTAATTATGCTCATCTGACCGTAATTGAATGCGTAAGACCCCTGAGCTTCAGGCGTAGCCAGGGGTGGGGGCAGTCCCCCAAAAAAAAAAAAACGCCGCCAAAAGAGAGAGAGAGAGAAGAGAAAAAATAAGAGGACGTAGGAAGAAAAAGGGAAAAGGAGTCGAAAACGGTACAACGAATCGTCTCCTTTCTCTAATAATTTAATGAAACGTCAAAGCTTGGGTGAAACTGAATTCAGACAAGGGTTAAGAGTTGAGAACGGTACAACGAATTGTTCCTCTCTCTAATAATTTAATGAAACGTCAAAGCTTTCCGCGCTGAGGGGGAACTGAATCGAGAACGGTACAACGGATCGTCTTCTTTCTCTAATAATTTAATGAAACGTCAAAGCTTCCGGGGCCAGAGGCGGCGCTCCCGGGGGGGGGGGGCAGGGGGCACAGTGCCCTTCCACTTTTTCAAGAACCTCAAAAGTGCCCCTTTTACATAGGAAAAATGCCCCTTTATCTTTGTAAAAGTGCCCCTTTTTACATAGGAAAAGTGCCCCTTTTACTTTGACAAGTGCCCCTATTAATTTTTAAAAGTGCCCCTTCCCCTTTCCACCTCTGATAAGTGCCCCTTTTATTTTGACACTTACCCTTTTCCTTCAACAAGTTCCCATTTTCCTTTGCAATATTCTCATAAGTGCCCTTTTTAATCTCTAGTAAGTGCCCCTTTTCAGGTACGAGAAGCGCCCTTTTCACTTTTGATAAGCGCCCTCTTCACCTCTGATAACTGTCCTATTCAAATCTGAGAGGTGCCCATTTTGCTTTGACAGGTGCCCCCTTTCCTCTGTAAGAAGTGCCCTTCCTCTTTTAATAACTACCCCTTTTTAACTCGGATAAACGCACCTTATCTTTTCACATGTGCACCCTTTCCTTTCTAATAAGTGCCTCTTTTCCTTATGATAAGTGCCCCATTAAAAAAGAGCCCCTTCTCATAAATGCCCCTTTTACCTATGAAAATAGTTCCTTTTCATTCTCATAATAAGTGCCCTTTTCATCTCTTGTAAATGACCCTATTCAATTCTGAGAGATACTGTTTTACTTTGACAAGTGCACCTTCCTCCTGATAAGTGCTCTTTTCATCTCTAATAAATGCCCTTTTATTTTGACACGTCCCCTTTTCCTTCCTAATAAAAGCTCTTTTCCTTCTTATAAGTGCCCCTTCCCCTTCTCATGATTACCTCTTTTCATCTCTGATAAGTGCCCCGTTTATTTTAGCATGTGCCTCTTTTTTTTTAATAAGAGCCACTTCCCCTTCTAATAAAAGCCCCCTTTCACCTCCGATAAATGCACCTATTAAAATCTGATCGGTGCCCCTTTTTCAACAAATGCACATTTCCCTTTATTATTAGTGCCCATTTTTCATTCTCATAAGTGCCTCTTTTCATATATGGTCAGTGCCCCTTTTCAGATGCGATAAGTGCTCCTTTTCACCTCTGATAATTACCAGTTTAACAATGATACGTGCCCCTTTCTTTCTAATAAGGAACCTATCCCTTTTCATAAATGCCCCTTTTCACTTCTTATAAAAGCCCCTATCAAAATCTGATGGGTGCCTCTTTTCCGTCGACAAATGCCCATTTTCCATTCTCATAAGTGCCTCTTTGTTTAGGTGTAAGAAGTGCTCCATTTTCACCTCTGGTAATTAGCCTTTGTACTTTGACACGTGCTGCTTTTCTTTTCTAATAAGTGTCTTATCCCTTTTGGTAAGTGTCCCCTTTTCCTCTCATTATTAAACGTGCCCCTAATTTCCAGCGACTAAGAGCAATTTCCCCCAAAGCTCGCTCGCTACGCTCGCTCGCATTATAGATGTTATAATTATGTTACTTATCAAAGGCCTTTTCAGTCTTCCGTTATGAGAATGTGTTTATAATCCCATCAGGATTGGGGTTTTCCTCTTTATAAGATGTACCGGTAATTTTTCGCGCTGCGACCTCACAAATCTTTAACATTTTCCTCGCTCGCTTTGCTTGCTCTCCTTGTGAATTTCAGACCATAGCATCCAACTGCAAAGTATGATGCTTAACCAATATCTTATATGATGTATAAAGAGAAACAAATATTAAAATCACCCCTGATAATGTAATCACAATATAGGGGTATATACCAATGTTTAAAAACTTGTATCTTTTCGCTTTGAGATTTCCCTTTGAAGGTGCCCTTTTTTCCAGAAAGTGCCCTTTTTTGTAAGACTTTGGAAGTCGCTCCGCCGCCTCTGTCCGGGGGGAAGTGAATCGAGAACGGTACAACGAATCGTCTTCTTTCTCTAATAATTTTAATGAAACGTCAAAGCTTCCGCGCGGGAGGGGTTGAAACTGAATTCAGACAAGGAATAAGAGTCGAGAACGGTACAACGAATCGTCCTCTTTCTCTAATATTTAATGAAACCTCAAAGCTTCGCAAGGGAGGGAAACTGAATTCAGACAAGGATTAAGAGTCGAGAACGGTACAACGAATCGTCTTCTTTCTCTAATAATTTAACAAACGTCCCAAACCCAAAAATACGGTCCTATCACGCGAATGAGAACTTCTATCGTTTTTGTGATTATTATTATCCTAGTGATATCATCCTCATCTACATGCCCCCAATAAAAATACGGCCCTTTCACGCGAATGAGATCTTCTATCGTTTTGGTGATTATTATCCTTGCCATACATTATCATCCTCATTTACATGAACCACAACCAAAAAAGGGATAATCATCAGAATATTCATGATGGATTCCGATTTATCAAATTGTCTCCGATGTATTTCAGCGTTATATTAAGAAGAACAAGAATGTATGTCAATACATCCACTGGCGGATCCAGGGGCCCGGGGCCCCCCTCCCCTAGCAAAAAAACAGGTAAAAACACCCTTTTTGAAGAAAAAGAAGATGGGCCCCCTCCCCTGGCGCCCAAGGGGGTAGGGGGTGGCGGTGGAAAAAAAAATCACACTTCCCGAAGGGAATTTTTTTTAGGGATGCCCCCCAAAAAAATTGTGCTCACTACCCCTGGCGCCCAAGGGGTGGTGGTGGTGGAAAAAAATAACTCTTCCCGGATGGAAAACATTTTTTCGGGTGCCAAAAAAAAAAATTGTGCTCACAACCCCCCAGTCTGGACAGCAAAAACAAATGCTTTTCAATATGCGTTTAGTGGGCATACCATAATGGCATTAAAAAATAGTGTGAATTGTTCTACTCACCAGGCTGCATAATAATAGGCCTATCAAATTTGAAAGTTAGATTATTTCGAGCTTCACAATAATATGCAGTTGTTGTTTTTATTTTTATTGTATTTGTGTGCATCCAATTCACTTAGGGCTTAGGCCCAATCTCAATTCAGAAAGAGAGAGAAAGAAAGTTGGAGATAAAGAAAGATGAATGAGTAATAATTGAGAGAGATAGGTCGAGAGAGAGGAAAGAGAGAGAGCGAGGGGAAAGAGAGAGAGAGAGAAGGGATAGAGAAGAGAGAGAGAGGGAGAGGGAGGAGATGAGAAGGGCTAGAGATGAGAGGAGAGAAGGGATAGAGAAGAGAGAGGAGAGAAGGGATATCAAAGAGAGACAGAGAGAGAGAGAGGAGGGGGGAGATGAGAGGGATATAGAAACGAAAGAGAGAGAGAGAGAGAGAGAGAATATCAAGTGAGAGTAACACAGGTCCACGGCTATAGAAAGAGACTCTCTTTCTATAGCCGTATTATATACGGAAAGGGAGATATTAGTCCAAAACACGTGTAGCAATTCACGAATCACTGACCTCTCTGACCTCTACCCGAGGTCACAGTGGCAGAACAACATTCCTCAATAAGGGATGATCTCAAAATAAGAATGTGCAGTACGTGATTGACTGTTGGGGAAAACGTCAAGTCGACCTAATTATTGATTATTAAATCTTTGTTTGTATGATTAAACGTATCTTCTTCTTTTTTAAATAAAGAAATAAAAATAAATAATGTTACGTTCTGTCTATAAATGATTACCCAAAACTGTCCCTGTACAACGACTTTGCGGGGTATTTTGAGATCATCCCCGAAATACATGTGCTCAGAAAATGCAAGCCTGGGATGCGTCTTCGGGCCAAGCCAACGCACATGCTCGACATACTATACTACACTGCACTGGGCCTGGGATCAATGCCAGCGTGTCAATGCACAATCACTCCCACAACATACAGACACGGCCCGTTCGTTCACAGAGCTGGCGAAACAGCATAGCCGAGTCATAACAAATGCATTTCAATTTGAAAACACAGAAACGATAAGAGATGGAAATGGAAAAATAAGTTAAAGAGAACAACACTGAATATTCCGGCAGGACCGAGCAGGAAATGCATAGATTTACGTACTGAATTAAGTACAGTAATTGCAGTAAAGATGGCGGCCTGATCGATTATAAAATTATATATTACGATTACAGTGTACAGACAAGTATTTTTTTTTTTAATTAACGAGACAGTATAAAAATCATACACTAAGGCAACTTGACTTTAAAAATTTATCTTCATGATTATATATATTTGATTAGTCTGGTGATATGATTTGGTGTCAAAACATGTTAATTATTTCACTTTGACAAAAGTGTTATATTTGTGTTATGCTCTTCAGATGACATGTAAATTTTCGAACTGAGAGGGAGCTATACCAAATTTACCGGGAGCACCGGTAAATTTTTTTATTTTAAAATTTTTTTCTCCAAATCAAAAGTGTTTTAGAGCCCAATTTTGTTAGAGTTGAGTGTTCTAACACTAGGCTTCACAATGATAATGAAAATTTTAAATTTCATGATCCACAAAAATTGAAATATTCCCAAAACTTTGTATTACCTTTAAGTTGACAGATCTGGCGCGTTACGAATGGCCACTCTATTATTATTATTAAAACAATATACATAGTGGGGGGGGGTGGAAGTTGTCAAAAAGTTTTTTAAAAATCAAATTTTGATAGAAAAAAAATAATTATGTATTTCTCAATGTGTAGCCAATTTAAGGATTGTAAGGCTTATATTCCTTATATTGGATGCAGTATGAAGCAGAAATGTTTGCCCTTTCTACTCATGCATCTCACATATTTTTCAGGGCTCTGAACCAAAAGATATTGAGCATATAACCTCAAAATGTGGAATGATTGTCGTGAAAGGGTTAAATCATTTATTAAGTTTTTACTAAGGCGATATATGACAAACTAACCTTGTCTCCAACTGTTGGACCGTACGTATGAATGTAGTTGAGTCTTGGCATCAAGCATGTGAAGTTAGAAACAGTCTCTGCAACTGCCTGTGGACATGGTGTTTATAGAAATGGGTTTGAAAAACAAGGAAACTGATGACTGCCTTCATGAATGAGAAACATCGACATGTATACCTACATGGGCTTAGTTAGTTTGACTCAATTAAGCCCCATTTACCAGTAGACATGCCATGGTCATAGCGGAAGTTCACCCTGATATTAAGCTGGTTTTAATAGAAGCAGAAAAATAAGAAAAACTGGTCAGTGGAAGTTTGAGTAAAAACTAATTAAAAATAATAAAGTGTTTGAAGGTGTGATCAATCAAACACAAATTGGCAATTTTATGACGTATCTAGCGAGGTCCACTTTTATTTGCCCTGTACAAAACCTTCAAAAAATGTGTATAGTTTCCCTTAAAGATAAAGACCAGTTCTGGTCATGCGATTGCATTGTGAAAGAAACGTTGTGGAATCGATCAGAAAAGGTTGATCGATCATCTAGCATATAAGTATTGGTGTGTACTGCAAGGTTCTGGAATCATCAAAATGATAAGAAATTTGGCCCAGTCTTGGTAAAGTTACAAGCACTGTACACAGAAAGATGTATATGGGACTACCCGACACGTCGCGCACGTGCGATATCTATTTGGTCCCAATAGATATAATAATTTACCAAATATATCAATTAGTAGGCGGTTTCCCGGCAAAATTTGTATCATCACGTATTAGTCAAAACATATTCTTTCACATGATTGGTAATGAGAGCTTCCATTTCATTTTTTGAGAGGGGGGCGTTTCCAAAACTGGTCTTTACCTTTAAGAAAATTTCAATCATACATTCACCCTATATATAATTATTGCAAATATGATTTTATACAACCCCTGTATGAAAAAAATCTATCCTGTCATTAATAACTATGAAAATAAAAGTTTAAGAAATGTTATGGAGAGAGCAAATTGGAGAGGCCGAGCTCGCAAGATACATACATCGGTGTTGCTGATTAGTGTTTCACTGACGACAACTTCCAAAATTCATAACTTTCCTATTTTGAATCGGATATTGTTCAAACTTTCACTAATTTGTTTCTCTCATTTTTCTGTTTTTAATAAAACCAACTTAATAGCAGGGTGGACTTTCCCTTTAAAAAAAGGAAAAATTGCAACGGCCTTCATGAGTAAGAAACATCTGCATATACCTACATAGACATCAGGTAGTTTGACTCAATTAAGCCCCATTTAAAAGGGGGTTGAGGGGAACAGAGCTACAAGCAACAATGGCCCCTACGTATACTCACTGCTCTGTGTGTTGTAGGATACAGCAATGCGCAGTACACTAAACTAACCATGTAACAAAATGAACACACATAATTAATCTTGTCATGAAATAATAACATTAGAAATTGATTTCAAATTGAAATTATTGTTATTTCTTCAACTTTTTGACATTTTCATGGAACGAGTCAGAGGGTTGGCACTTAGTGCTCCGTAAAAAAAAAAAAAATCTGCCCATTTCAACCTGGACTAAAGTAAGTACACGTTAATGACTACTGGCTTGTGAATGTAACCTGAGATGTAAACAGCATCTACGTCCTACTTCTACTGCATCTTACCTGTGCCTGGTTTCCAAAGGACTGCTGTTGGATCTTTTCTCTCAGTGAGCTCTCAGAGGCTTTGGCAACCGGTCCATCCACCAATCCATTGCCACCTCGTATCACTCTAAAAATATGAACATTAGCAGCAGGATTACAAAATCGTATAATGAAACCTACTTTAGCAACCACCTGTATAGAAATACTACCTGTCATCATAATTGCTCTAAGATATACAGCAAACCTGCTTTAGCCACAACCTGTATAGAAAGACCACCTGTCTTTACAGACCACTTTTATTGTCTCCTTGAGTGGTCTTTATATACATGTGCAGGCTTCACTGCATTAGAAGCAGGATTACAAACTTATACAGTCAAACCTACTTTAGTGACCACCTGTATAGAAAGACAACCTGTCTTTATAATCTATTACCACTTGATATCACTCTAAGAAATATTAGAAGCAAGATTACAAACTTATACAGTGAAACCTGCTTTAGCAACCACCTGTATACAGATAGACATTAAAGTCATATGTACTGCATTTTTATTTCCCTTGATAAGTGTTTCTCATCGGAACCTGTTCAAAAGAAACATAATCAAAGACGAACTGCTTAAGGGGGTATCTCACTGAGCGGCGAATGCTTGCGAACATAGCGAATTTGGGGTTTCGCCAGGGTTATTCGTAAAAGGTTGCAAGAAAGTTCACAAACAGTTTTCATTGTCGCAAACAGTTTTTCTTTGCGAATTTATTTTTCCGCAAACAGTTGCAAGCATTTGCAAAACAGTGATAAGTCTTTGCAAACGGTTGTAAGATGGTGTCGCTGAAGTTCTTTTTGATTCGCCAATGCTAGCGACCTCGTTACCATATGGTCCCTATATAAAATCGACCCATTGAGTACCAGGAGTTAGCAAAAGATCCCAAACATTCACAAATGGTGGCAAAGAATTGGCAAATAGTTGCTAATCTTCGCAAAAACTGTCGCTAACATTTGCTTACAGTCGCTAATAGTTGCCAACTGGCTTTAGCAAATACTTTCACAAACATACGCTCAAATGTTGCTAATTGTCGCTAAACATCGCTAAATGTCGCAGAGGCGGACCCTGATTTTTGCCAACATTCGTCAGAAAAGTTGGCGAATCCATAATTCGCAACGCTCGTATGCATTATCCGCTCAGTGAGATTCACCCTTTATAAAGACCTAATTTCTCCTTTCAGTGTTCTTTTATAATATTATTATGTCATATTATAAGCTCATGCAGTGGCTTTTATACAGACTATGTTACATCAGGAGTAAATTGATTTACAATTTTCTCCTTTGTGATGTTTTTGTTCTTTTAATTTCATATCAAAATACGTTGTATCTAAACATTGATCCTTTTTTTTAATACATTATCTTCACTTCAACGTACTAAATGTTATCTCGCTTTAAATTAAAACTTCAGGGATCCATCTTAAGAGCGATTGATATACAGTACGTAAGTGCTACTGCTATATCCACTCAGCGTCCAGGGAGTAGAGATGGTGCACATGTGCGTGAATGAATCCAATGGCCGTTGTAATAATGTCTGTAAAGCGCTTAGAGACAGTATTTTGTATTAAGCGCTATATAAATCCAGATTATTATTATACGGTGCTCCCAGAAACCATGGAAGAAGAATCGTAACACGTAAACTGTAAATTTGCTACTCAGTACAAGGTACGAGTTACGGAGGGGTGGCAGTACAACGGAAAGTTTGTTTATCCTCTACTGCTCGCTGTGTGGTCAAAACTATACGCATGATTACTTTAGAACATGATGAATAGGAACATTCGGGTGAAAAGGAACAAACACTAGAAAAAATATTTTGTGAGCGATCTTGCCTCAGAGAACGTCTTCCCCTGTATCGTATCTGTGCATGGACTGACCTGCGCAGTGTGGGAGGTAAGTCGCTCTCTACTGTCTATCATCGTATTGGCGGTAGGGTGAATCAATAATGAATGGAGGTATGAAGCATTACTGGGAAAAAGGTTTCAGTGTACGCGTCTAAAACACCTTTTCAAAATGGTAATCTACATTTGCCACTCTACACCAAGGTGTTACATGGGTACCCGGTAGGATGCGAATGTTAATGTAATTTGCTCAGCATTGTGAGCGTCTGTAAAATGGCGCCTGGCTGGAATGCTACCCAGGGAGTGGAGAATGTGCAAACATTGTGTGCAGGCAAGCCTGAATCTGATGACCAGCTAGGGTTATAATATGTAAAGTGCTTAGAGATATCGTTAATGTATTAAGTGCTATATAAATGCAAAATTATTATAATAATTATTATTATTATTATTATTATTATTATTATTATTATTAGAGTAGGACTGCAGAGCATTTGTAACAGGAACATGCATCATAGAACGTGCCGTATCCAGTGTCGCACTATCCATGTGCACCCTAACATCATGACCTCACACATTCCCTTGTACTGACCTCTTTCCAGCAATAGCGACGAGTTTGACCTCTCTTGTCTCTCCAGGACTGAAGCGTACTGCTGTACCAGATGCAATATTCTGTCAAAAACAAACAAATCAGCAGACTTTACTGATGATCAATATTTCTGGCCCAGCGCCACAAAAGCACAAAAAAAGCCTAGAGTATATATATCTTTATGCCTGCGCCCACTAAAGGTGGTGCCGGAGGCCTTATGTTTTGAGGTTGGCCGTCCGTCCCACTTTCTTGTTATCACGATATCTGAAGAACCACTCGAGATATGAACTTCAAACTTGATGATAATATGTATCACCATAGGTAGAACATCTCATTAGATTTTGGAGTAACTACAGTGTATATAGGACAAAGGTAAACTAGATGGAACTTCAACTGCGCGCAGTCGATGATGCCTCCGCCATAGAGCAATTTTACAAACCAAAATGGAAGCAATTTTTAAAATTCAAGTTTGATTGTAATCCATCTGTTGGTTCTAATGATAACGCGATCACGAGCTATTTTAGGATACATAATGAGCCCTGTGACCTTTGACCTCGTGACCCCAAATCTAATCAGTTCATTGGCTCTGCAAGATACATACATGACCCAAGTTTGGCGGTAATCCATCAATCGGTTCTTGAGATAATGTGATCACAAGCTATTTTGCATACATAATGAGCCCTGTGACCTTTGACCTCGTGACCCCAAAATCTAACCAGTTCATTAGCTCTGCAAGATACATACATAACCCAAGTTTGGCGGTAATCCATCAATCGGTTCTTGAGATAACACGATCACGAGCTATTTTTGCATACATAATGAGCCCTGTGACCTTTGACCTTTGACCTCGTGACCCCAAAATCTAATCAGTTCATTAGCTCTGCAAGATACATACATGACCCAAGTTTGGCGGTAATCCATCAATCGGTTCTTGAGATAACGCGATCACAAGCTATTTTTGCATACATAATGAGCCCTGTGACCTTTGACCTTTGACCTCGTGACCCCAAAATCTAATCAGTTCATTAGCTCTGCAAGATACATACATGACCCAAGTTTGGCGGTAATCCATCAATCGGTTCTTGAGATAACGCGATCACGAGCTATTTTTGCATACATAATGAGCCTTGTGACCTTTGACCTTGGACCTCGTGACCCCAAAATCTAATCACTTCATTAGCTCTGCAAGATACATACATGACCCGAGTTTGGCGGTAATCCATCAATCGGTTCTTGAGATAACGCGATCACGAAGACGACGTGCGACGCACGTACGTACGGACGGACGGACAACCAGAAAACATAATGCCTCCGGCTACGTTGTAGCGGAGGCATAAAAATAACAGCAGTCAACTTATGAAATTCCAGGTATTGACTTTTCTCGTTATCGCAATATCTCAACACCACTAGAGACACGAAGCTCAAACTTGTTGACAATATCTTTCATCATATGGAGATGATCTGATTAGATTTTGGGTTAGTAGGTCAAAGGTAAAAGGCCACAGAGGTCAATTTTGAAATTCTAGATGTTAGTCTTGTTATCACGATATTTCAAGAACTACTAGAGATATGAGACTCAAACTTGTAGACAATATCTCTCATCAATGGAAGACAATCTGACTAGATTTTGGTAAGTAGGTCAATGGTTTAGAGGTCATAGAGGTCAATTTATGGAAATTATAGGTTTTATCCTTGTTAACCCAATATCTGAAGAACCATTAGAGGTACTAGCCTCAAACTTGGTGATAGTATGTATCACCATTGGAAGGCAGTCTCATTAGATTTAAGGTATTAAAGTAGGTCAAAGCTCAAAGAGGTCAGTTTCTGAAACTAAAGGTTTTTAGCCTTGCTATCGCAATATCTAAACATGGTGACAGGCGGAGGCATATATATAGGAGACGCAGTCGCATTTGTCTTGTTTTGTTCAGCTTTTATTCTAAAAGAGGAGATTCTCAGCTTAAAACAATATGGAACACATCACAATTGAAAGTTCATAATGTCAAGTCTTAAATTAAGCCCCACTGCACTACTTGTAGCTACTTGCTCCCTCTATATAGACAACAATTAATGCCTATTAAAGCGGTGCCCATTGGTCCCCCATGATCCTCTTTTTCTTATGTTAATTGAGAGCTGAGTTGATAAGATAACCACCTGTCAGTGACCAGCAGGGTAGTCTAATCCCTGCTGGCCAAACTAGTGCAGGATGTTACTTTAGAGAAAAAGGCCACTAGTTTAATGATGGTTATGTATTTAAGGACTCTGACTAACAAGGTATTGCGTAAAGTAACAAAATGAGAATTAGAGCTCTACAAAAATGTCAGTGAAGGATTATCAGATTGCCCTACAATCTGGCGCACCAATTACGCATACCCTGTTCTTTCTTTTGTACAAGCATCAATTTAACTGCTTACTCTATTTCATAGTTATACTGTACATACATGTAGATCAAAGGAGACCAGTACAAATGATACTGGAATGAAAGAAAATCACTGCAGAATAACGGATCCTAGTGTACAAGATTATGATGCCATGTTGATTCGACAGGATAACAATCCCGTTGTTGGCAATGGAACAGCTGATCGCGGCGAAGGTGAAAATCTCCTGCCGTACTAGTAATCTGTCCCGGCATGCTTTGCGGTGAAACAACCGTGAAGGCACCTAATGGCTGACCAGCAAAGACCAGTTGGTTGTCAGAGGTCATAGAAAGGCTTTTGGCAGTCTTGAAAAGGTTGTTATAGGTCGACGACTGGTTGCGCAAGGTTCTGTGTTTGTTCTCGTTACACTGGTAAGTACAGTTGAGTATTTTTGTATAGTAATTGCACTTACAATTAATATTATTATTATTTGGGTGGCATGTACTCACCAATCTCATACCAAGGGAAGCCAGCCGGTCAAAGGTCAAATACTTGTTTGCTTCAATGAAATGGTAATGGCTGCCAATCTGAATGGGACGATCACAGGTGGAGGTGACTTTTAACCTTTTGGTTGCCCGGCCAGCGTTGAGCGTGATAGGTTCATCCGACGCTGCAAAGTATTCTCCGGGATGTACAGCCAGAGGTGCATCAGCTGGACCATTCTAAACAGAACACGGTAATATAATAAATCATCATCATTGTCACAATTTTTCTCATCTTACGGTCTGAATATAAAGCCTATGCCAGGAAGTTCTCTATAATGTTGATAAAGGTAAAAGAACCCGTCTTGCAGTTGGAATCAATATCAACTATAAATCGCAGCTCATAAAATAGGCAATTGAATGAATTGCAATCACTGAATTTGTATTCACCTTAGTGGCATTCAAACCACAATGTTATATGTATACTGGCCTGGGCTGGGCAAATCACTCTTTTTATTCGGTCTGCAGCCAACTCATGGAGAGTCTGGGCAGAACTCATCCTGTAGACTAACAGAGTCAAACGCATTCCATATTGCAACATTACTTTTATTATTTACGGGGGCAGTAAAAGTGTAAATATACTGTGAAAATCATCATAATCGTTAAATGTTTGTTTTTACCACACTGTGAATTCAGAGGATTTATTTTCTTGATGGACATTCTCTAAGGCTTCTGGGCCCTGTCTTACAAAAAGTTGCGATTGGTCCAAATCAATCGCAAGTCTCATATCTCTTATATACATGTACATAGTTGCGATTGATATCAACTCTTTGTAAGACGGGGCCCAGGTCTTCAGTATCCACCTGGGTGAGGCCAGCCTGAAACATACTCTCATATGTTTTCTATTGTCTCCTTTCAAGTTTTGTGAGAATGGCCACTTGGTTTTGAGCTGCATGGCCACAGGGAAATTCATTTTTTCCCACAATAAGGAACTTTTTTCAAATTAACAATGGGAATCCAACATTTAGTTTAGGCTTTCAGAAAGAGAGAGAGAATGCAAAAGACAAAGAGAGGGAAAGAAGCATATACAGATAGAGAAACATAGAGCAATAGAGAACAAACTAGAAAAGTCAACGCAAAGCGTCGCATCCCTTCGCAGGGTACAAATGTCCTATATACGTCAGAACAAGTTACCTCCATTAGACTATACTATTATATTACTAGGCAAGGAAGTTAACCACATTTTCACATATATAATTAGGTGTTTTTGCATATTTAATGAGCTATGACCTTTCACCTTTGTCCTATATACTCCGAAATCGAACTTAGGCTGTGTTTTGATCCTATGTACCTTCATATCAAATTTCATTAAAATCCGTCAAACATTACTAAAGTTATCAATCGGAAACCAGATTCGCATATTTAATTAGCTATGACCTTTGACCTACATACTCGGAAATTGAACTTAGGCTGTGTGTTGATACCATGTACCTTCATATCAAATTTCATTAAAATCTGTCAAACATTACTGAAATTATCGATCGGAAACCAGATTCGCATATTTAATGAGCTATGACCTTTGACCTACATACCCGGAAAATGAACTTAAGCTGTGTTTTGATACCATGTACCTTCATATCAAATTTGATTAAAATCCATCAAACATTACTAAAATTATCGATCGGAAACCAGATTCGCATATTTAATGAGCTATGACCTTTGACCTTTGACCTACATACTCCGAAATCGAACTTAGCCTGTATTTTGATACCATGAACCTTCATATCAAACTTCATTAAAATTCGTCAAACATTACTGAAGTTAACAAATGGAAACCAGATGTGTATTTTTTCGCATATTTAATGAGCTATGACCTTTGACCTTTGACCTACATACTCCAAAATCGCACTTAGCCTGTATTTTGATACCATGTACCTTCATATCAAACTTCATTAAAATCCGTCGGACGACGCACGCACGAAGGAAGGAAGGACGGACAGCGGCGTTTATATCCCCTCCGACTTCGCCGGCAAGGGGATAATTACAAAAAAGCAACCATAAAAAGCAAAGAGAAGAATATGGAATTATGACAATGATTCTTTCCCCATAGATTAACCCATTGACTCCTGAGTTATCCCATTCCCAACAGCTCTAACCCATAGCTATGACCTTTGACCTTTGACCTACATACTCCGAAATCGAACTTAGCCTGTATTTTGATACCATGAACCTTCATATCAAACTTCATTAAAATTCGTCAAACATTACTGAAGTTAACAAACGGAAACCAGATGTGTATTTTTTCGCATATTTAATGAGCTATGACCTTTGACCTTTGACCTACATACTCGAAATCGCACTTAGCCTGTATTTTGATACCATGTACCTTCATATCAAACTTCATTAAAATCCGTCGGACGACGCACGCACGAAGGAAGGAAGGACGGACAGCGGCGTTTCTATATCCCCTCCGACTTCGTCGGCAAGGGGATAATTACAAAAAAGCAACCATAAAAAGCAAAGAGAAGAATATGGAATTATGACAATGATTCTTTCCCCATAGATTAACCCATTGACTCCTGAGTTATCCCATTCCCAACAGCTCTAACCCATAGCAGTACAGTGTCTCCTTTTTGAGAAGTTTTTGCATTATCTTCTGATCCAGAATGCTAGGAATAACACACTATACATAAGTAGAAAGAGCATAATCAAAGATTTTTTTTTACTTCGGATGCAGTATCTTGTGCTGTTCTCAAATAAAAGTGATTTAATTGTAACTAATCATTAAAGTTTCTCTATTGGCAAGTGGTGTAAAATATTAAATCACTACCTTCATGTACAAATTGGCAATTTTTTGGTTAAATTTTGAAGTTTCCTTTATATTTTCTTACATTTTTGTATTTTTCAAACTATGAAGGAGTGGAAAATAAGCAAAATCCTTGCTATTTCGAGGAGGGAACGCTGATTAAGAAAATAAGAACATTCTGAACTAACTGGGTTAAACAGTCCTATACCTGTGACAGATGTGGCTGGTCAAAGACAGACAGATCAGGCACTGGCAAGAAGCTGCCATAGAGGGCAAGGTTGAGGTCTCCGTTCTCTCTAGCAACAGGTTGATGGATCGTGACAAGCTTGGTGCCGTCCGGGAAGGTGGCCTCAATCTGTACCTCAGGGATCATCTCTGCAACACCAGGCAAGACTTGCCGCACGCCTGATAATTTATAATGATGACCATAGTCACATTTTTATAGCACTTAATACTACACTTTTAAGTGGTTTCTATTGACATCATTATTACTCCAATCACTGGATTCTCTTGCTATTCCGCATATTATAGTGCACATGCTTTGCTACCTGGGGAGTACTCCGGCCAGGTGCCATTTTACAGGAGCATGCGTGCCAATATAAACCAGATTAACGATCATATCATACCAGATATCCAATTAACACCTGGGTGGAGAGAAGCAAAGTAGATCAAATGCCTTGCTCATCAGGACATACAAGGACATATAAGGACATTTATGCCTTGCCGGGGATCGGACCCACGATCTTTGCATCTCCATTCCTTAAAACCACCCTGACACCTCAATGATGAGCATACAAATATAAAACTGAGTACTGGTTATGCGATCACATTGTTCAAAAAGAAAAATAATGTTTTTCGGGTGCCAAAAAAAAAAATTGTGCTCACTACCCTGGTGCTCAAGGGGTGGTGGTGGAAAAAATTACCCTTCCCGGAGGGAAAAAGATTTTCGGTGCCAAATTTTTTTTTGCTCACTACCCCCCACTGAGCGAAAATCGACCGGCACGATTTTCAAATTTTCGCACGAAGTGGGCCCCTTTTTGGGCCCCCTCCCTTGCCGCCGACTGGATCCGCCCCTGCTGGAAGCAATTGGGAGGGGAGGATTATGGAGTACATCAGAATTGGTAAGGCTTTTGAAGCAACAAAATGAGAACTGCCAAGCATAGATCGGCATTCCTTTTTACTAAGAATAATATTTAAGCAAACATATCACATACCCTAGCTACTGTCTAATGGTTTGGGCACTAAAGTCTAAGAAAGGGAAGCTGTCCAACGCCAGATCAGGTGTTTGCCATGGTGATATTGTCTGGTTCCATAGCCACTGCAAAAATATCGGGAAGCTATCGGGAGCAACCCAAACATCTACCGAATGGAAGCAGAAGCGTCCCGAAACACTCAAACACAACAATGCCTAAACAGTTAGGCAGTAGCGTAAGTCTAACAAATGACAAAACAAGACATTTTACCACACCACAAAAAGGGGGAGGGGGCTTTGCTACTCAGTTACTGATTTTAAGAAGCAGAATCTGCACTCTGTATGTACCTACCTAATAACTGTCTCCCAATGTTCATCAATTCAGAAACTGGTTTTCCATCTCTCACAAACTCCTGCATCTATAATTTAAAAAAATTAAAGAAAAGGAACTCCTAAAAAAAATGGCAAGTATTGTATTCCTGCATAAAACAGAATTGACAAGTGACTTTTATTCCCAGAACACAGTGACACAGCATTAAATAACTTGACATGAGTTTCCCAAAAGAACACAGCTTTTCAACTGGAATTATCTTCACGAACAGACCAAAATAAGATACAAAATCAACTTAGGATTTAATTAGGACATTCACAATAAATGGTGACTTTCTTAAAACTACTGAGTTATTGATTCAAGCATTCCATCACAAATTACCTTTATGTAAGTCAAGTTTAGTTTTGTCCTAAAAATCATTAGATCAGGTTGCCTCGATTTTCACTCATTGATTTCTCACAATGCATCCCCTTTCCGGAAAGCAAACAGGGGAGTATGACTTGTCCTTTTATGGATTTCATTAGACCAATAGGACTTGGACTAGGTCTAGGACCATTGGGCAAAACATTTAAGTGTACCAACCACCAAAACTATTTCTTCTACTAAGAGATATTGCACTTTAACTACACTCCTAGTGAACTGTATTAACGTCTTGTTGAGTTGACTACTAAATACACGCATACAAACTCGCATAGAATAAGGTGCGCTCTGAACCGAATTCCGATTTAGGTTCCGTGCGCACCCTATAGGTTTTATTTTAACCTTTATGTTCTTCATACTCCTTAACTGTTTTTACTACAAAATATACCTACACATTCTACCGATACACAAATTATTTTTCAGGTGATGATCGGTACACTTTAATTGAGCTATAGCTGGCATTGGTGGGGATACATCCTTGTGGTATCTATAGTGGTTCATTCACTTGACTCTTAATCAAAGGATTGAGGGTTCAAAGATCATCATTTGCCACTCTGCATCCAGAATGTGGGCCAAAGAAACTTGCTACACATGGTTCACTTATCCTACCTGAGATGCAATGAGTGCTACAGTTTCTGGGTGATTCAGCTTCAGACCTCTCGCAAGTCGCTTCTGAGCAAGGACGCCTGCTTCATGAACCAACAGGCTCTCCTGCTCTCTTGGACTCAACCGCATTCTGGATCACAAGTAGTGCAGGCCAAGGCAACAAGCAGTCCAGGTCCAACAGGTAGTCCAGGTCTAAAAAGAAAACCAGAGAAACACATAAACGTCATTGGTTTAGTATAAATACAGCATGCATGTGTGAGCTTGGGTTGATGTATGGTGGTGTTGGTGGGATTGCAATGAGACCGCGCAAGATGTGATATATAGCCCCGATATAGCATGATGACTTTTGCCTGTGCTCTCCTTTCTTGCAGGGTTTGCATTCCTGGAGTTTGAAGCAACTGGAAGACACCATGTCTTGAGTGGTAGTCCCTCATGACAAAGCGGGCTGCTCAGCGCTGGACCATCTCAATCTTCCAGGCTTGTTCTTGTGTGTGTGGGTCCCAGCAGGATGAAGCATACTCCAAGATGGGATGGATATATGCTGTGTAGACCTGTTCCTTGACTGCTTGTGTACAGCCATGTAAGTTCCTAGAAAGAAAGGCTCTTGTGCTATTAGCTTTCTGGCACACGCTGTTGACATGGGGTTTCCAGCCGAGCATTGAGTTGATAGTAACCCCAAGATATTTTGCATTGTCAACAGTGGTGAGTAATTCAGTGTCATGAAGAGTGTACTAACTGGAGATGATGTTGTTTCTCTTGTTGCTCACTCTCAGAACTTCACATTTGGTCGGGTTGAAAGTCATCTGGCACTTTGTTTCCCATGCTTGAAGGTGGTTATAAGGTCATCCTGAGGAGTGATGGCATCTTTCTGGAAATGGATTGGTCAATAAACCCAGGTGCAACACCAAACTCAGGCAAGACTCGTTTAGCCACAGGGTCCTCAACGACTGGAACTCCCTCTCTGAGTCGGTAGTATCTGAAACCTTGGTGAACAGCTTTAAAGCCAGACTTGACAAACACTGGAAGAAGGCCGGAACAATATACAATTCACCCTTCTCCCAGTAGACACTCCAACTATGACAATCCTGCATGATATGACCCAGCAAGCAAGAAACTAATGTAAAATGACCATGGTGCAAGACCTGGAAGCTGGGACATCCCCACCCCCTTGAAGTTAGATCTCAAGCTTGACAGCTGGAGACGTATACGGCTTTCAGGTATTCAAAGTATCAGTGAATAGCCTGACTCCTGATGATACACACTCTGGCAGATCATTGATGTAGACCAGGAAGAGAAGAGGACCAGAAATTAGCCTGGGAAGGTCCAAAATATATACACGTTTCAAAACAGCTTTGAGTTTATCATCTCTCAGAAACGTGATTCGTTGGCTCATAGTGGGTATCAAAACGCACTTTTTCAGCGTTTCATTATACCAGTACACATATATACAAAGACCGTATGAAAACGTGCTTGCGTTCATCAACATGCACACTTGCCTGAAACACGTTTGAAAACGCTGATTGTAGGCTAGAATAAAGTTGATAAACGCACCCTTATAGCCAAACAGGGGCTATAGTATAGTAGTACACTTTACTACTACAGCATATTGCACTGTTAATAATTGTAGAGCCTGCCCAGGTCAAAAAAACAGTTGAAACCAGTTGGATTTTCAACTGGTATCAACTGGAATCAACTGGTACCAGTTGAATCCAGTTGACGGAACTGGAATATGTGCCAGTTTATTCTACTGGTTTCAACTGGATTCAACTGGTACCAGTTGTACCAGTTGAAACCAGTTGACACAACTGGTAAACTTCACATGCACCAGTATATCCCAGTTGAAACCCATTGACTCTACTGGCACATGCTGAAAACAAACCAGTTGATTCCAGTTGAAACCAATTGACCATACTGGTATATTGTTACACCAGTTGATACCAGTTAAAAACAATAGGCGTTACTGGTACATCTACCAGTTGATTCCAGTTTAAAACCCATATACAACCAAAGTGGACCATTTGAGACCAGTTGTTTCCGATTGGAACATATTGAAACCCAATGGGTGTTTCCAGCTGATTCCATTTGAAAACTATAAGCGTATACTGGTATATTATTAGCCTAGTTGATACCAGTTAAAACCAATGTGCCTTACTGGTAAATCTACTAGTTCTTAACTTCATTCCAGTTGCAGCACAGTGGCCAAACTGGACCATTTGATACCAGCTGATTCCAGTTGGAAACCAGTAGATGATTACCAGTTGATTTACCAGTTGAAAACCAGTAGATGATTACCAGTTGCTTTACCAGTTGAAAACCAAAATATGATTACCACTTGAATTACCAGTTGAAACCAGTAGATGATTACCAGATGATTTACCAGTTGAAACCAATTGAAGATTGCCAGTTGATTTACCAGTTAAAACCAGTAGAATACCAGTTGAAAACCAGTTCAATGTATCTATTGCATATTCATGATTAATTTGCATGTTTTCACAGAAAATGTAATTATATCATGATCTAACAAGCAAATGTGACAATGCACATCAATTTTGTGATTTATAGTTTCTTAGTCAATCATTGACAAGTATATTATATATGTCTGATCATGTTTTACATCTAATTTAAGACGTAAAAATATATAAATACTGATATATGTAATTAATAACCAGTAAAAACATGTACAATTTTGTATATATGTATGTACGAACTCTTCATCACTCATTTATATACACAACTGTAATTCACTTCAAATGATCTATGTGATGGAGCAATTGCAAGAGTCTATATAAATATGGTTCAGTTGGTCGCCAGATGCCATGCAATAAAGATTATTGATTATTGATTGATTATCAGTTGATTGCTGGAAGTTACTAAATGATCAACTGGTTTTCAACTGGTAAATCAAATGGAAATATCTACTCACGGTTTTTCAACTGGTACCAGTTCACAACTGGTGGTTTCAACTGGTCCTAACTGGTACCAGTTGACAACTGGTATTCCAACTGGTACCAGTTGATTCCACTATACCAATTTCCATATTGAAACCAGTTCACTTAACTGGAATCAACTGGTACCAGTTCAGAACTGGTGGTTTCAACTAGTCCTAACTGGTACAAGTACCAGTTGATTCCAGTTGATTCCACTATACCAATTTCCATATTAAACCAGTTCACTAAACTGGAATCAACTGGTGGTTTCAACTGGTCCTAACTGGTACCAGTTGACAACTTGTATTCCAACTGGTACCAGTACCAGTTGATTCCAGTTGATTCCACTATACCAATTTCCATATTGAAACCCGCTCACTTAACTGGAATCAACTGGTACCAGCTAGTACCAGTTGCTTTCAACTGGTCCCCAACTGTTTTTTTGACCTGGGTGAATCATGCAAACACATTAAACCATGCAATGTAGTCAATTGTCATGGATGAAAGGGCTTTTAAAAGCTAAACAAACAGCCTGCAACAAAGGGCTATTCCATTCACAAGGGCCTAGTGCTGGAGTATCAGTTCAAAACACATCTGACAATATTTCTTGTTATTTATTTAATTCTGATAAACGCCTGATCTGCAAGACTATACGTAAAAAGCATTTTTATTTAATTTTCTATCTGTTTCAATTTTGATTATTTCAATTTAAACGACTTAATTGTATTTCTACTCCTTAAATTCCATTATAGACCTGATAAGGAAGACTAGAAGGCGGTACTCCAAACTCAACGCACCCTTTCGAGACAAGCGGGGCTTTCTCGAAAGAGTGCATTAATTGAACACACCACACCACACCGCGCTGCAATACCGCACTCTTTCGAGACAATTAAGCCTAATATTATTGTAGAGCCTGAATACTGCAAACACATCAAACCACACAATGAAGTCAATTGTCGCGGATGAAAGCTTAGGGCTTTTTAACGCTAAACAAAGAGCCTGCAACAAAGGGCTAAACAAATTCCATTCAAAACACATCTGACAATATATGAAGCAAACAACAGAACGAAATGCACTTACAAGTCAAGGTTAGGTGTACTATATAGCCAAGCTTCCTCCCATAACTTCCGCTATAGCTATTTATCCACAGATCGATCTTTTACTCATGTAGAAGTCCCACTTTGTGTATTTTAGAATAATCAATGCCAAAGTCATGTGCTTCAAGAATAGCTTTTGTTTGCCCTCTTGTATCTTAGAATGTACCGTAGGTGCACAAATGAATAATGCTGATTACATGACATGAGCATGCATCATCTCCGTGGGTTTTACAATTCTATAAATCACAAATGACCTTTATCGGCTCATGATCATGCGCAGATATACGAACTGCGCATGGTCTATTAGCTTTCCACTGTACATAATTTTCACCATATGGATTGTGGGAGTACATATTCATTTCAATTCAATTCAATTCAAATTAGGTTTTATTCATACTCGTCAAAAAGTCCAAGGACATGCAATTATATAAAAAACATTCAAAAACATATATTATATAAAGAAAAACATAGAAAATGGGAGAAAATATATCAAAATAAATAAATGTTTACATGAAAACATCAAAAGCATTAACAAGACAGCTCAACAGCTAGATCACTATATAGCAGAGGCGTATACTTCGATCACCAAAGCCCTTAGATTACAAGAGGGAGAAGATCTTAAAACATTCCCGTCTCCATAGGTTAACAACTTAATACATAATTAATTCCCCTAGTATGACTTTGAAATTGAGTCAAATGTAACCTATATGAAATTTGAAGACACAGACTACCATAATACAATCACGAAAAGCTGAGGAGACTTTGCATAAATTTGCAGCAATATATGGGCGCTTTTGACCTCCGCAACAAAATTCACTCTGCCATAGGTAGTCAGGTGGCTTAGCGAAATTATCGTTACTTGCCGGATAAAAGCACCATTTTTGGTACAGGGCTCCTTAGGACCTACTAAACGATATTAGGCTAGGAGCCCCCGGCAAAAATATCAATTTAAGGGAGTGGGGGCGGGGGGCGTCTTTTGGAGCCCCTCAATAATTTTATGACATTGATTTGTTGTTGTACAAATTTTATTTTTGGTACAGGGCTTCCTTAGGACCTACTGAACGATATTAGGTAGAAGCACCGGACAAAATATCATATAAGGGCATGGGGCGGGCGTGGCCTTGTAACCCCCAAATAATTTAGAAGGTAATATAACATGTATATGTTGTTGTACAAATGCCATTTTTGGTACAGGGCTTCCTTAGGACCTACTGAACGATATTAGGGTAGAGCCACCGGCAAGAATATCAGATAAGGGTGTGGGGCGGGGGTGTCGCTTCGTAGCCCTAAATAATTTAGAAGGTAATATAACATTTATTTGCTGTTGTACAAATTCCATTTTGGGTACAGGGCTTCCTTAGGACCTACTGAGATATCATATAAGGGTGTGGGACAGGGCGTCACCTCGTAGCCCACAAATAATTTGTAAGGTAATAAAACATTGATTTGTTGTTGTACAAACGCCATTTTGGTACAGGGCTTCATTAGGACCTGCTGAATGAGGGTAGGAGCCCCCGGCATACATATTCATAAATATGTGATTGGGGGCCCATGGCGTTTGTACAACAACAAATCAATGTTATATTACCTTACAAATTATTTGTGAACTAGCAGGGGACACCCCCGCCCCACACCCTTATCTGATATTCTTGCCGAGGGCTCCTACCCTAATATCGTTCAGTAGGTCCTAAGCCCTGTACCAAAAATGGCATTTGTACAACAACAAATAAATGTTATATTACCTTCTAAATTATTTAGGGGCTACGACGCGACGCCCCGTCACACCCTTATATGATATTCTTGCCGGCTCCTACCCTAATATCGTTCAGTAGGTCCTCAGGAAGCCCTGTACCAAAAATGGCATTTGTACAACAACAAATAAATGTTATATTACCTTCTAAATTATTTGGGGGCTACGAGGCCACGCCCCCACACCCTTAAATTGAATTTTTTGCCGGGGGCTCCCACCGTAATATCGTTCAGTAAGTCCTAAGGAAGCCCTGTACCAAAAATAGCATTTGTATAACAACAAATCAATGTTATCAAATTAATTTGGGCCCCAAAAAGACGCCCCCGCCCCCACACCCTTAAAATGATTTTTTTTCCCGGGGGCTCCTAGCCTAATATCGCTTAGTAAGTCCTAAGGAAGCCCTGTACCAAAAATGGTGCTTTTATCCGGCAAGTAATGATAATCGATAAATTTGACGCTAATTAAGCCACCTGACTAAGGTTAACACGCATAGACCAGTTTTTTAAGAATGATTGTCCTACGCTTACCCCTAGAATCTTTTGAAAGGCTGTGAATTTGGATTTATATCAAAGACCTTGCATAAATTTGCAGCAATATGCCTCCTTTTTGTCTTCCCAACCACTTGACAAGGGCCAAGTCACCAAGGCGATTGCCTTTTGAACAAAACTGTGCATGCGCATTCCTCTGAAAGAAACAACTCGGCTCCCTCCATAGATTAAAAGGGAAAAACAAGGTTCTTGAGAAGGGTTTTAATTCCCTTGGTATGTCTTCGAACTTGCATCAGTATATGCCTCATAAGAAATTTAAAGACCTGGACTACCATAAAATAATCTTGAAAAGCCGAGGAGAGCTAGCTAGACCTCACATAAATTTACAGCAATATATGGCTGCTTTTGGCCATCGAAAAAATGGAAACTATCGGACCCTTTCATATAAAGAAGTGCTCCTTACAGCCTCTCATAAGTGTCCCATTTACCTCTGATAATTGCCGCTATTCAAATCTGAGAGATGCCCCTTTTACTTTGACAAGTGCCCCTTTTCCTTTTTAATAAGGGCCCCTTTCCCTTTTAATAAGTGCTCCTTTTCACCTCTAATAAGTGCCCCTTTATTTTGACACATGTCCTTTTCTTTTAAATAAGAGCCCCTCCCCTTCTCACCTCTGATACATGCCTGTTAAAATCCGATTTCCTTTGACAATAGCCCCATATCCTTTGTAATAAGTGCCTCTTTTCTATTCTCATAAGTGTCCATTTTAATGAGGGGGAAGTGCCCCTTTTCACCTCTAATAATAGCCCTTTCTACTTATTTACTTACTTTGCTCCATTTCTTTTCTAATAAGTGTCATTTTCCCTTCATTCCAAGCAACTAAGAGCAATTTTATTCTCGAATTTCCTCCAACGCTCACTAGCTATGACCTCTAGAATTCATAGTTCATGTATTATGTAACTTATTTATTGTATTTTCAGTCTTTCATTGTGAGATTAATTGTGCTTAAGACCCCATTAGATTGTTCCCTCTTTATGAGATCTAATTGGTCGCAATGTGATCTCACAAATTTGAAGAAAACAAAATTTCCCGCCCGCAAATGAATATTAAGACCATCGCATCTAACTGTAAACTACATATGAATTTGTAACCCCCGATTTCTTTCACCTAATTTGAAGCTTTTAATCAGCCCGGGTCAGCTGTGGCACAGAACCGACTACGCGTACAATGTCCGCGCAGCTGTGCGGCTGAATCTGATTGGCTCTGATTGGATCACTCTATAGGTTCGCGACTGTTCTATTTAGAGCACGGGTGATTGAATAAAAAAGGGAGTCTAATACTTAGTAATGGAGGTCTTAAAGATGATGAATCAGTAATATGGCCAATACACACATACACACAGTTCAATTCGATTATTATTTTCCGTATGCAATGCAAGAGAGTAAGCGCAATTATGAGACACGTTAAAAACCCCTTGATTTCTGAGCAAGAATGGTACGACCCGGTCCGCTAGCTACCTACAGATTTGAGCGATCAAGAGGCACACACGTTAATCAATGGAGAAAATGGAGTT
>CP137682.1:10138338-10463034 GCA_037976565.1 Mesocentrotus franciscanus | reverse complement strand
CTCGATAACAGTCATCAAAAATCAACCATATTTGGTATACATCAATTTTAGGTCAAATGTCAACAAAAAATCGACAAAATCCGCGCGCACCTCGACGCGCATACGCGCATCAAAATTTCAAAATGCTCCAATTCGTCCCAAATTTTGTTTGCACACGTTTCAGGCCATTTAAGCATTTTCAAAATTTGCGCGCGCGCTTATGCGCGCGCGTTTTCGCGCGTTCTGGCATTTTGCAACATCGAATCACCAAATTTTTCTGTCATCATATTTGGCACATTTTTCCAAGCATTTTGATACCTTGTTTAACTTTTTCTGACCAGTAATAACGCAATGAGCGTCCGTCAAAGTATAACAGCACCCGCGGACGCGCTATCTCTATCCACAATACATAGGCAAAAACATGCCTATACAAAACTCATTGTAACTCTTCAGAATGGATGGATACCCCCAATTTTTTTCATATTTGGATAGATTATGAGTCGGAGATATGATTTCATGTCTCATTTGACCCTCAATCAACTCATGACGTCATCATATCGGCCTCCGAACTCAAAATTTCAATTTGCATATTATGACGTCAGCATATTTTTGGAAAATTGATTGTATCTCTGTAAATATTGATCGATTTTCTTCCAAATTTTGATATGTTCTAGCTGAGACAATTCTCTACAAATGCAGTCACCACGATTTTCATTTTGACAAAGGCATCATGACGTATTTTGGGATTAAAGGAGGCATGTCAATTTTCACATTTTGCGTGTATTCTCTATGGGACATGACTTTTTTCTAAACTGGATTCTACATTCCCGTCTTTCGCGAGCAATATCTCCGTCGTTTTAGCTTTGTTTTCGCCGAGCTTTGAGTATGTTGTAGCTGAGACAATAAGCTATCGTAAGTGTGCCCTTTATTTTTCGATCAGATGCCGGGATCAAGCTCATATTTCACTTGCAAAGTGGGATTTGAGAATTCCATTTTCCGTTCACGTGTAATGTCTATGTGGATTATTTTGGTATAGTGGTCATAGCACTTGCCTCCCATTCCGGCGACCCAAGTTCGATTCCTGGTGGGACATTTTTTTTTTTTTTGCCGTCGTTTTAAATTTGATTTTATGATCTTCTTCGACTATTATAACATATTATCATATAAAATCACAAACAATGTAATAAAATGCCCAATTTTGCGTGTTATATCTATGGGAGAAGAATGTCAATCGTTTGAGTACAACCCTATGGGAAATCTGATTCCTTGTCGTGTATTAAACCTATAGGGTTAATCTCCTAAGTCTCTTGGAATATATCAAATCATCCCATTTTTATGATGTTTAGTCTCCTTCCCAGACGTTTATACTTTCCAGTTATTCAGCCCAGGTATATGCAATCTATACGTCTCTCCCGGACATAGAATTGTTTACATGTCTATAACTTCTCTTCTCTATAATATAGTAAATATTCAATTCTATTTATGCTGGAAATATTAAAAGCATCGTTCTCCATTGCATCTCTTTCTCTTGCTCTGTCTCTCCTCTCTGTTGCTCTGTTTCCCTTCCTCTCTTGATCTGCCCTCTATCCTTCTCTTGCTCTCTCATTGCATCTCTCTCTCTACTCTTTCACTCTCTCCCTATCTCTGTCTCCCTCTCTTGCTCTGCCTAGCTCCCCCTGTCTCTGCCTCTCATTGTATACTCTCACCCTCTCCCTTTCCCGGCCTCTGGTTCTCGTTCTCCCTCCGATATCTATTGTAATTTTCTTTAATTTCCACTAGCTCTTCATTTTGCCCTCTGTATTCTTATTTCACCCCTACCATGTATCCTTATACTATCCTCTCTTTCAAAGTGTATGCATTCTGATTCCTCTTTCTTCCCTCGGTCCAGCTCATGTATTTTTACATGTCAATAACTCTTCTCCCTCTCTCCTTCTCTATATCTATATTTTCATTAAATTTCATTATGATCATGATTTTGATCATAATCATTTCTCAATTTTGTTCATCAGTTAAGTTATCACTTCAGTTCAGGTCACAGTTCAATCTATCAGTTCATTCATCAGTTCATCAGTTTAGCTCATCAATTCAGTTCATTTCACATCAGTTCAATCTATCAGTTCATCAGTTCATCAGTACTTCATTCATCAATTCATATCTTAATACATCATTTTACATTAACATCATTAAATTGGATCATTGAATTGAAGATGAGCATGATCATAAGATTGAAGACAGATCACCTAATTCGTCCTGATGACGAATTACATTTCTAGTTATTTATTTATTTTATTTCATCCGTACACTTTTTGTGTAAACGTTTACTCGAAATCGACATGGTCAATTTCCTTCAATTTCTGTCAGTCATCAGGCCCTATAATATCAAGTTCTAGTAACTTTCTCAAGGTCATGGGGTCATCGTGACGTCATCCAGGCGCCATTTTGTAAACATCAGGTCATTATCTTATCTCGATAACGAGTCATCAAAAATCAACCATATTTGGTATACATCAATTTTAGGTCAAAGGTCAACAAAAATGTCGACAAAATCCGCGTGCACCTCGACGCGCGCGTACGCGCGCATCAAAATTTCAAAATGCTCCAATTCGTCCCAAATTTTGTTTGCACACGTTTCAGGCCATTTTAAGCATTTTCAAAATTTGCGCGCGCACTATGCGCGCGCGTTTTCGCGCGTATTGGCATTTTGCAACATCAAATCACCAAATTTTTCTGCATCATATTTGGCACATTTTTCCAAGCATTTTGATACCTTGTTCACTTTTTCTGACCAGTAATAACGCAATGAGCGTCCGTCAAAGTATAACAGCACCCGCGGACCGCGCTATCTCTATCCACAATACATAGGCAAAAACATGCCTATACAAAACTCATTGTAACTCTTCAGAATGGATGGATACCCCAATTTTTTTCATATTTGGATAGATTATGAGTCGGAGATATGATTTCATGTCTCATTTGACCCTCAATTAACTCATGACGTCATCATAATGGCCTCCGAACTCAAAATTTCAATTTGCATATTATGACGTCAGCATATTTTTGGAAAATTGATTGTATCTCTGTAAATATTGATCGATTTTCTTCCAAATTTTGATATGTTCTAGCTGAGACAATTCTCTACAAATGCAGTCACCACGATTTTTCATTTTGACAAAGGCATCATGGCGTATTTTTGCGATTAAAGGAGGCATGTCAATTTTTCACATTTTGCGTGTATTCTCTATGGGACATGACTTTTTCAAAACTGGATTCTACATTCCGTCTTTCGCGAGCAATATCTCCGTCGTTTTAGTTTTGTTTTCGCTGAGCTTTGAGTATGTTGTAGCTGAGACAATAAGCTATCACAAGTGTGCCCTTTATTTTTCGATCAGATGCCGGGATCATGCTCATATTTCACTTGCAAAGTGGGATTTGAGAATTCCATTTTCCGTTCACGTGTAATGTCTATGTGGATTATTTTGGTATAGTGGTCATAGCACTTGCCTCCCATTCCGGCGACCCAAGTTCGATTCCTGGTGGGTCATTTTTTTTTTTTTTTTTGCCGTCGTTTTAAATTTGATTTTATGATCTTCTTCGACTATTATAACATATTATCATATACAATCACAAACAATGTAATAAAATGCCTAATTTTGCGTGTTATATCTATGGGAGAAGAATGTCAATCGTTTGAGTACAACCCTATGGGAAATCTGATTCCTTGTCGTGTATTAAACCTATAGGGTTAATCTCCCAAGTCTGTTGGAATATATCAAATCATCCCATTTTCATGATGTTTAGTCTCCTTCCCAGACGTTTATACTTTCCAGTAATTCAGCCCAGGTATATGCAATCTTTACGTCTCTCCCGCGGACATAGAATTGTTTACATGTCTATAACTTCTCTCTTTCTCTATAATATAGTAAATATTCAATTCTATTTATGCTGGAAATATTAAAAGCATCGTTCTCCATTGCATCTCTTTCTCTTGCTCTCTCTTGCTCTGTTTCCCTTCCCCTCTCTTGATCTGCCCTCTATCCTTCTCTTGCTCTCTCATTGCATCTCTCTCTCTACTCTTTCACTCTCTCCCTATCTCTGTCTCCCTCTCTTGCTCTGCCTAGCTCCCTCTGTCTCTGCCTCTCATTGTATACTCTCTCACCCTCTCCCTTTCCCGGCCTCTGGTTCTCGTTCTCCCTCCGATATCTATTGTAATTTTCTTTAATTTCCTCTAGCTCTTCATTTTGCCCTTTGTATTCTTATTTCACCCCTACCATGTCCTCTCTCCTTCAAAGTGTATGCATTCTGATTCCTCTTTCTTCCCTCGGTCCAGCTCATGTATTTTTACATGTCAATAACTCGTCTCCCTCTCTCCTTCTCTATATCTATATTTTCATTAAATTTCATTATGATCATGATTTTGATCATAATCATTTCTCAATATTTTGTTCATCAGTTAAGTTATCACTTCAGTTCAGGTCACAGTTCAATCTATCAGTTCATTCATCAGTTCATCAGTTTAGCTCATCAATTCAGTTCATTTCACATCAGTTCAATCTATCAGTTCATCAGTACTTCATTCATCAGTTCATATCTTAATACATCATTTTACATTAACATCATTAAATTGGATCATTGAATTGAAGATTAGCATGATCATAAGAATTGAAGACAGATCACCTAATTCGTCCTGATGACGAATTACTTTTCTAGTTATTTCTTTATTTTTATTTATTTCTCCGCACTTTTTTGTGTATTAGATAACTCCAGATTGGTTTTGTCAATTTCTTTCAATTTTGGCACAGTCATAGGTCATTGTCATGAGACGTGACAGGAACATTTTCAAGGTCATCAAGTCTTCATGACGTCATCCAGGCGCCATTTTGTGTTTTTTTGTACTTTCAACTCATGATCATATCTTCATAACGGAAAGTCATTTCTCATTCATATTTATCATGATCAAGGTCAATATCCGTCCGGTCAATTTCAGGTCAAAAACGCGCGCGCATGCGTACGTCCGCGCGTCAGCGCGCGCGCAAATTTCAAAATGCTCCAAATCGTCTCAAATTCATTTTGGATACGTTTCAGGCCATTTTAAGCATTTCGCAAAAAACGCGCACACGCACATGCGCGCGCGTTTTCGCGCGTAACACCATTACACAACATAAAATCGCCATTTTTTTCTTTCATGATATTTCCCATATTTTTTCAAACAATTTGATACCATGTTTATCTCTTATTGACCATTAATAACAAGATGAGCGTCCATTCAATATAAATGTCCGTGCGCGCGAGCTCTTGTAATACATAGCATATATGGGCAAAAACATGCCTATACAAAATTCATTGTAACTCTTCAGAATGGATGGGAACTCCCAATTTTTTTCATATTTGGATAGATTATGAGTCGGAGATATGATTTCATGTCTCATTTGACCCTCAATTAACTCATGACGTCATCATAATGGCCTCCGAACTCAAAATTTCAATTTGCATATTATGACGTCAGCATATTTTGGAAAATTGATTGTATCTCTGTAAATATTGATCGATTTTCTTCCAAATTTTGATATGTTCTAGCTGAGACAATTCTCTACAAATGCAGTCACCACGATTTTTCATTTTGACAAAGGCATCATGGCGTATTTTTGCGATTAAAGGAGGCATGTCAATTTTTCACATTTTGCGTGTATTCTCTATGGGACATGACTTTTCTCAAAACTGGATTCTACATTACCGTCTTTCGCGAGCAATATCTCCGTCGTTTTAGTTTTGTTTTTGCTGAGCTTTGAGTATGTTGTAGCTGAGACAATAAGCTATCACAAGTGTGCCCTTTATTTTTCGATCAGATGCCGGGATCATGCTCATATTTCACTTGCAAAGTGAGATTTGAGAATTCCATTTTCCGTTCACGTGTAATGTCTATGTGGATTATTTTGGTATAGTGGTCATAGCACTTGCCTCCCATTCCGGCGACCCAAGTTCGATTCCTGGTGGGTCATTTTTTTTTTTTTTTTTTGCCGTCGTTTTAAATTTGATTTTATGATCTTCTTCGACTATACAATCACAAACAATGTAATAAAATGCCTAATTTTGCGTGTTATATCTATGGGAGAAGAATGTCAATCGTTTGAGTACAACCCTATGGGAAATCTGGTATTAAACCTAATATAGGGTGTATCTCCCAACTCTGCTACAATATCAAATCACCTTGCTAGTCTCCTTCCCAGACGTTTTTACTTTTTCCAGTTATTCAGCCCAAGGTATATGCATGTTTACGTCTCTCCCGTGGACATAGAATTGTTTACTTGTCTATACTTCTCTCTTTCTCTATATTAAATTCTATTTATGCTGGATATATTGAATGCATCGTTCTCCATTGCATCTCTCTCTTGCTCTGTTTCCCTTCTCTCTTATTTTGCCCCTCTCCTTCTCTTGCTCTGTCTCTGCATATATATCTCTCTCTACTCTTTTACCCTCTCCCTCTCTCTCTGCCTCCCTCTACCTCGACCTCTTGCCTTGCCTCCCTCTTATTCTCTTGCTCTGTCTCCCTCTGCCTCTGCCCTTCTCTTTTTCTTCTCTCTCACCCTCTACCTCTCCCGCCTCTGGTTCTCGTTCTCCTTCTATTATGTCTTGTAATGTTCCTTAATTTTCTACAGCTCTGCCCTTTGCCCTTTGGCCTTGGAACTCAAAATACGAATTTGCATATTATGACGTCAGCATATTTATGGAAAATTGATTGTATCTCTGTAAATATGGATCGATTTTCTTCCAAATTTTGATATGTTGTAGCTAAGACAATTTTCTACAAGATCAGTTATTCAGATTACATAACAGACCATATCTTCATAACGGAAAGTCATTTCTCATTCATATTTATCATGATTAAGGTCAATATCCGTCCGGTCAATTTCAGGTCAAAAAAACGCGCGCACATGCGTACGTCCGCGCGTGAGCGCGCGCGCAAGATTTCAAACTGTTCAAAATCACTTTTTATTCAAATGAGAGTACGTTTCAGGCCATTTTAAGCATTTCGCAAAAAACGCGCACGCGCGCATGCGCGTGCGTTTTCGCGCGTACTGGCATTTTGCAACATAGAATCGCCAAATTTTCTCTGTCATCATATTTGGCATATTTTTCCAAGCATTTTGATACCTTGATCACTTTTTTCTGACCAGTAATAACGCAATGAGCGTCCGTCAAAGTTGACAGCACGCGCGGACTGCGCTATCTGTATCCACAATACATGGGCAAAAACATGCCTATACAAAATTCATTGTTACTCTTCAGAATGGATAGGAACTCCCAATTTTTTTTCATATTTGGATAGATTATGAGTCGGAGATATGATTTCATGTCTCATTTGACCCTCAATTAACTCATGACGTCATCATAATGGCCTCCGAACTCAAAATTTCAATTTGCATATTATGACGTCAGCATATTTTTGGAAAATTGATTGTATCTCTGTAAATATTGATCGATTTTCTTCCAAATTTTGATATGTTCTAGCTGAGACAATTTTCTACAAATGCAGTTGCCACGATTTTTCATTTTGACAAAGGCATCATGGCGTATTTTTGCGATTAAAGGAGGCATGTCAATTTTTCACATTTTGCGTGTATTCTCTATGGGACATGACTTTTCTCAAAACTGGATTCTACATTCCCGTCTTTCGCGAGCAATATCTCCGTTGTTTTAGTTTTGTTTTCGCTGAGCTTTGAGTATGTTGTAGCTGAGACAATAAGCTATCACAAGTGTGCCCTTTATTTTTCGATCAGATGCCGGGATCATGCTCATATTTCACTTGCAAAGTGGGATTTGAGAATTCCATTTTCCGTTCACGTGTAATCGCTATGGGAAATGTTTTGGGAAATGTTTTGTATATCGGTAACGCACTTGTTCATTTTTATTTTCCCACCACTTTATTGTGAGCGTGATTGCTCGAATTCGGCTCCATCAATTTTCATCAAATTTTTGTCAGTCATCAGGCTTATCAAATTCAAGTGCCACCATTTTTTCAAGGTCATCAGGTCATCGTGACGTCATCCAGGCGCCATTTTGTGAAATCACATTATCAATCATATCTTCATGATGCGTCATCAAAGGTTATTTATATTCATATCACATATATATTAGGTCAAGGGTCAACAAGTCATGTCATCAAAGGTCACAAAGGTCATGACGCGCGCGTACGCGCGTCAATATTTTAAATGCTCAAAATCACTTAACTATTAAACGAGAGTACGAATCAGGTCATTTTAAGCATTTCAAAAATTTCCGTCCGTGCGCGTCCGCGCGCGCGTTATGCGCAGCACGTTCACATCGTAAACACGCCGTTTTTTGCATGGTTTGTATTTCTGACACTATTTTTGACAATTTCCAACTATTTCCAGTCATTCTCGACCTTCTATAATGCCACACGCGTGCGTCAAACTTTAAAATTCGTGCGCGCGTCAATGGGCAATATAATGTAAAAAGTGATAAAACATGTCTATATAAAATCCGCCATAGCTCGTCAGAATGCCTGAATTCCTCTCCATTTTTTTCATATTTGGATAGAGTATGAATTGGAGATATGATTTCATGTCTCATTTTGCCAGTACATATATCGTGACGTCATCATAAAGGCCTTGGAACTCAAAATACGAATTTGCATATTATGACGTCCGCATATTTATGGAAAATTGATTGTATCTCTGTAAATATTAATTGTTTTTCTTCCAAATTTAGATATGTTGTAGCTAAGACAATTCCCTACAAGATAAGTTACCCTCACTTTTCGTTTTGATGACGTCATCAAAGCGAAAATTTCAATTAAAGGCGACATGTCAGAATTTTCTTAACGTGCGTGTTATCTACGAAAGTCGAATTTCGTTCACATCATGAATCTACGTAACATTAATCTTTGAGCACTATCTAGCTTATTTAAGCTCTTTTTTCTTCCAAATTTTGATATGTTGTAGCTAAGACAATTTTCTACAAGATCAGTTATTCAGATTACATAACAGACCACCTAATTCGTCCTCATGACGAATTACATTTCTAGTCTAGTTAGGTGATCTGTCATTGACAGATCACCTATTGATTTCGTCAGAATTTTCTTTCTTTATTTATTTATTTATTTATTTATTTATTAGGTGGTCTGTCAACGACAGACTACCTATTGATTTCGTCAGAATTTTCTTTCTTTATTATTTCTTCCGTACACTTTTTTGTGTAAACGTTTACTCGAAATCGACATGGTCAATTTCCTATAATATCAAGTTCAAGTAACCTTCTCAAGGTCATGGAGTCATCGTGACGTCATCCAGGCGCCATTTTGTGATATTTTCTGAAAATCACAAACGATCATATCTTCATAACAGAAAGTCATTTCTCATTCATATTTATCATGATCAAGGTCAATATCCGTCCGGTCAATTTCAGGTCAATAAACGCGCGCGCGCGCGCGTACGTCCGCGCGTCAGTGCGCGCGCAAATTTAAAAATGCTCAAAATCGTCTCAAATTCATTTTGGATACGTTTCAGGCCATTTTAAGCATTTCGCAAAAACGCGCAAACGCGAATTTTCGCGCGTTTTCGTTCGTGACGGCCGAACGCAACATAATTCCTCCTATTTTTTTTGGCATGATATTCCTCATTTTTTCTGAACAATTTGATACCATGTTTATCCTTTTATGACCAGTAATAACGGAATGAGCGTCCGTTCAAGAAACATGTCCGTGCGCGCGATCTCTTGTAATACATAGCATATATGGGCAAAAACATGCCTATACAAAATTCATTGTAACTCTTCAGAATGGATTGGAACTCCCAATTTTTTTCATATTTGGATAGATTATGAGTCGGAGATATGATTTCATGTCTCATTTGACCCTCAATTAACTCATGACGTCATCATAATGGCCTCCGAACTCAAAATTTCAATTTGCATATTATGACGTCAGCATATTTTTGGAAAATTGATTGTATCTCTGTAAATATTGATTGATTTTCTTCCAAATTTTGATATGTTCTAGCTGAGACAATTCTCTACAAATGCAGTCACCACGATTTTTCATTTTGACAAAGGCATCATGGCGTATTTTTGCGATTAAAGGAGGCATGTCAATTTTTCACATTTTGCGTGTATTCTCTATGGGACATGACTTTTACTCAAAACTGGATTCTACATTCCCGTCTTTCGCGAGCAATATCTCCGTCGTTTTAGTTTTGTTTTTGCTGAGCTTTGAGTATGTTGTAGCTGAGACAATAAGCTATCACAAGTGTGCCCTTTATTTTTCGATCAGATGCCGGGATCATGCTCATATTTCACTTGCAAAGTGAGATTTGAGAATTCCATTTTCCGTTCACGTGTAATGTCTATGTGGATTATTTTGGTATAGTGGTCATAGCACTTGCCTCCCATTCCGGCGACCCAAGTTCGATTCCTGGTGGGTCATTTTTTTTTTTTTTTTTGCCGTCGTTTTAGATTTGATTTTATGATCTTCTTCGACTATTATAACATATTATCATATACAATCACAAACAATGTAATAAAATGCCTAATTTTGCGTGTTATATCTATGGGAGAAGAATGTCAATCGTTTGAGTACAACCCTATGGGAAATCTGGTATTAAACCTAATATAGGGTGTATCTCCCAACTCTGCTACAATATCAAATCACCTTGCTAGTCTCCTTCCCAGACGTTTTTACTTTTTCCAGTTATTCAGCCCAAGGTATATGCATGTTTACGTCTCTCCCGTGGACATAGAATTGTTTACTTGTCTATACTTCTCTCTTTCTCTATATTAAATTCTATTTATGCTGGATATATTGAATGCATCGTTCTCCATTGCATCTCTCTCTTTCTCCTCTCTCTTGCTCTGTTTCCCTTCTCCTCTCTTATTTTGCCCCTCTCCTTCTCTTGCTCTGTCTCTGCATTTATATCTCTCTCTACTCTTTAACCCTCTCCCTCTCTCTCTGCCTCCCTCTACCTCGACCTCTTGCCTTGCCTCCCTCTTATTCTCTTGCTCTGTCTCCCTCTGCCTCTGCCCTTCTCTTTTTCTTCTCTCTCACCCTCTACCTCTCCCGCCTCTGGTTCTCGTTCTCCTTCTATTATGTCTTGTAATGTTCCTTAATTTTCTACAGCTCTGCCCTTTGCCCTTTGGCCTTGGAACTCAAAATACGAATTTGCATATTATGACGTCAGCATATTTATGGAAAATTGATTGTATCTCTGTAAATATGGATCGATTTTCTTCCAAATTTTGATATGTTGTAGCTAAGACAATTTTCTACAAGATCAGTTATTCAGATTACATAACAGACCACCTAATTCGTCCTCATGACGAATTACATTTCTAGTTATTATTATTATTATTATAAATGGTCACCAAAAGCTAGAATTGCTGATTTATGTTGTAGATCACCGGATGATATTGTTGAGGAAACGAGGGGGAGAAAGGTTGTAAAATGGAGAAACATGAGTAGACAAAATAGGTGCATCAGAATGGAGCCTAAGAGAAAGTGGAAGGGAGAGCGAGAAAGATTTTGTTTAAAGGTGAGAGAGCGGTACAGACAGGAAAGGAGAGAAGAGAAGAAAGAGAAGAGAAGGGAAAACAAATTAGAGAGATAGAGACAGGATAGGAGAGGAGAGAAGAGGGAAAAGAGTAAACAAGTGAGAGAGGGAGAGAGAGAGAGAGCGACATGATAGGAGAGAATAGAAGAAAAGAAAGAGAGGGGAGAGAGAATGAGAGTCAAAGAGAAAACAACTGAGAGAGAGAGAGAGAGATAGAGATAGGAGAGAAGAGAAGAGAAGAAAGAGAGAGAGAAGGAGAGGAAATGGGTGTCAAAGAGAAAACAAGTGAGAGAGATAGACATAAGACAGAAGAGAAGAGAAGAGAGAGAAACATGGAGAGAAAGAAAGAGAGAGAGCTAGAGAGAAGTTCGAGAAAATATAATACTTCAGTTAGTAGTATACAAGGCTGCACAGTGCCTAACCCTTTGTTTTTATTTTCCTCTTACGACTAGAGGATATGATTCATATCGCTTTTGTGCGAATCTTACATCTTACATTTGGGTTTCCTTTTTATTGGGATGCTTATACATGATATAGGAACACATGGTTTAACGGCCTTAAAAGGGAAGTCCACCGTGATAATAAGTTGGTTATAATTATAAAAGCAGGAAAATGAGAGGAACAGTTCAGTGAAAGTTTGAGCAAAAACCGATTAGAAATAGGAACGTTATGATTGTTTGAAGTTGTTATCAGTGGAACACAACTTGGCAACACTGTGGCGTATCTTGCAAGCTCATCCCCATTTTTTTGCTCTGTATAAACAGTTTCATAAACTTTCTTTTTCTTAGTTATTGATGACGAAATAGATTTGTTTCATACAGGGGTTGTATATCATATATATAAAAACATTATTATTTGCAATACTTATATTTAGGGTGAATATTATGATTGAACATTTTCTTAAGGGAAGATATAGATTATTGACGTTTTTAAGTACACGGTAAACGGTATGGGAACTCACAAGAAACGACACAGGGTTACCAATTTGTGTTTGATTGATTGCACCTTCTAAATTCATAACTTTCTTATTTGTAATCGGTTTTGCTCAATCTTTACTTATTTTTTCTCTCGTTTTTCTGCTTTTATTAATACCAGCTAATTATTAGGTTGGACTTTCCCTTTAAGAGTGCATGCAGTGCGCATCGATTCATTAAAATGATCCGTTGTATAGTTTTGAAACATATGCAATTGTAAAGTAATTAGGATAAGTAGCTGTTAATCAATGGGGAGAACGTCTCAGTCTAGAATCTGGCCGATTTTTAATCTTCACCACCGCGATCTCCCCTATTTACTGCAAGCCGAAGATAACGTGATCCCCGAATTTCTACGCCTGGCGAAAACAATCTTAGGCTGGGGGTACGAGGGGGGTATCTTCAGCGGCTTGCAGCAAATGTAGGGAATATTAAAGAGATAAAATATAAGAACCCGCTAGATTTTGGACTAAGGATATCCATGAGTTGGTAGAACATGAAACTGCACCAAAATTATTGCACATTGAATATGAATTACACTGGTGTGCATCCAAATCGCCTCTTGAAAATTACAGTAATTTGGGGACACTGAAAATTAAATAATACTTTGCAATTGCAGATTCTCTGCTCGGTGCTACATGCTTGGGCAAGGTGTCTCGCCCGTGTGTGTCACTCTAAACTTAGGTGTGTTAAAAGGATACCTAGTAACGATGGGGTAACAGTTGCAGGGTCAGAAGTAAAAGCAGTATTAGTACTAATGTGGTAAATAACACCCAGTTGTTAAGATCATCTTTACCATATAAGTGAAAAACGGCCTTTCCTTGGAAACACTCTTTTTGATTCTTTTTTCTTCACAAAATGGTATTCCTCTTTTTGTTTCGATCTCCTAACAAATAATTCACAAGAATTTACTGAAATTATAGAAAAATTGATAGGGCAAATAACTATAGAAAAATCGAAATTACAAATATCTATAGAAAAATACATTTGTTGTTTAATTATAACAAAAGAAAGAACAAATCCATCGCAACAAGAAAATTTATTATAAACCTGATTAAGTCCTGTAAACCTGTTGGTAATTTACAATATAAAGTAATTCAAATAATCTAGATTAAAGTAAAAGAAAGAAAAGGTGGATGAGTCTACTTTAAAAAAAACAGCTTGTTTTTCATAGGCCTCTGTCTTTAACAGTTTAGTTACAATTTAGATTATAATAGAAACAAATATTACGAGAAAGTGTGTATTATACTGCCAAGATGTAGAAAATAACATCTATACAGCTGGTTTTGCATCACTTTGAACTGTTTCTTCTTAAATTGTGCAAATTAGTTCCACACTATCAATGCCATAATGACCTACATAGTGTATTTAATTCCTTTCTTTCCACTTGAGTCATTTTTCCTTGAGGTGAAATGAAATAGAAAGCGTTCTAGACTGTAGGGCAAGTCACTGTATTGTGTTGTTTCGTAGTCCCATCAGTGGCAGTAGACCAAATCAGTATGAAAATGTACAGAAAATTATTACAAACATATTTACATTTTGTTCTCCTCGTTTCATTTGCGCGTTTTTGAGAAAATTAATTAAAATTAATAATTATGTTGCCTCCTAATCGTGGGTAATGTGCCGGGAAATCGAAGGAGTGTCTAATTCAACCAATCACGAGGCGGAATTTTCGCTACGTCATTGTCCTCGTTAGCCCGACTCCATAGCAACGCCGCCGTCTCATGCACGTTTTCACCGACAATGTTATCAGAAATTTACGGACAAAAGGAAGCTCGAACAAGCACAGAGAAAACGTAAAATACCTCGAGATTCTGACAAGACTGAATTTGAAGGTGAGTTTCAATCTCTTTGTCTGCAATAACCATGATAACCCAGCAGAAATTAATAAGGCCCTGTCTTCAGGCTTCACAAACGTCATTATCATTTATTAATATTATTTATGAAATTATGGTTATGACTCATGGCCAAATCAGCATTATTTTAAACTGGTTTATATTTTCTGCTGGGGTGTGACGTGTGATGTGTTGTTTACATTTTTAAAATCGGTGTGTATATTATATTTTATAATTATATAGATCTCTAGACTAGTCTAGATCTAGGCCTACACCAGTGCCCGGCCCAGCCTAGCCCAGGCCTCAAAATACAAGGCATTATTTAGACAAGGGGCACTTTTAACATAAAAATAGAACTGGCACAAAAGTGGCAGCCTGCATAGTCAAGCTATCACCAATTTTAATATGGACTTTGTTTTAGAAAAGCCTGCAAAGCTATCGCCAATTTTTTAAATGACAGCGAAGCTATCACCAATTTTTTTAATTACGGCGGACACGGCGAAGCTATAGGCCTAGCCAATTTTTGAAATGACGGCAAAGTTATCGCCAACTTTTTAAGTTGACATTTTTTCCAAAACAATTAAGTGGTTGGTTCTGTGGCTGCCGTAGGTCGACTTTGTTATTGAAATTTTTCCGAGAAATTAACAAATACAGCAGAGCTAGTTCTCGCCAATTCTTAAAATGATGGTGAAGCTATCGCCAACTTTTATGTTGACATTTTGTCCAAAACAATTGAGAATTGGTGGTTGGTTGTGGGGCTGCCGTAAGTCGACTTCATTTGTGACATTTTTCATAGAAATTAACAAATACAGCGATTGGAAGCTCACGCCACTTTTTAAAATGACGGTGAAGCTAGCTATCTTCAATTTTTGGAATGACGGCGAAGCTATCGCCAACTTTTTACGTTGACATTTTTTCCAAAACAATTAAGTGGTTGGTTCTGTGGCTGCCGTAGGTCGACTTTGTTATTGAAATTTTTCTGAGAAATTAACAAATATACCGAAGCTCTCGCCAATTTTTAAAATGATGGTGAAGCTATCGCAAACTTTAATGTTGACATTTTGTCCAAAACAATTAAGAATTGGTGGTTGGTTGTGGGGCTGCCGTAAGTCGATTTCATTTTTGAAATTCTTCAGAGAAATTAACAAATACAGCGAAGCTCACGCCAATTTTTAAAATGACGGTGAAGCTATCTTCAATTTTTGGAATGACGGCAAAGCTATCGCCAACTTTTAGTATGGACTTAGTTTCTGAAACATTTTAGAGAAATTTGAAAAGATGGCAAAGCTATCGCCAATTTTTGAAATGACGGCGAAGCTATCGCCAACATTTAATATGAATTTTTTTTTGGAAACATTTTAGAGAAATTTGAAAAGACGCCAAAGCTATCTGAAAATTTTGAAATGACGGCGAAGCTATCGCCAATTTTGATATGAACTTTGTTTTTGACCTAGTGTTTTATCTTCTTTTTTCCAGAACCATCTGATATCCCTCAGCAACCTAAGAAGCCGTGTAGGAGTCTACAATCTCGGCGCTCATCTACCAGCTTTAGACGATCAGAACATGTGCTTCCATCTGAGTGTATCATATGCCAAAAAGTCATTAAAGATGTGTACAAGCACGGAAAGAGGACCAAAGAAACTCTGACTTCATGCCAGTATGTTGACGGTGGCAAATTACTACAACAAGCAATCAATGAACAGAACACTAGGATTCTCAGACTGATCCAAAAGCAAGACTGTGTAGCCATAGAGGTGAAAACCAGCAACCTCAGCCAGACAGATTGTACAGTTTGTCTTTCAACAAGTTTTGCAAAGATGTAATAGAAGACAAACTAATAGCTGACAAGAAGGTTTTGGAGCTCATCGCATTGAAAAGAAAATTTGTCAAAACTGTAAAAGAAGTTGAGGGTAAGGATATTGCCTCATACAAAACCTACAATCTAAAGCAGCGTCTTCAAAATCTGTACCCTTCACTTCGCTTTGTGCAGCCCAAAAACAGGAATGAAAGTGAAATTGTCTTTATAAATGACCTTTCAACAGAGTCACTTTTCACAGATGACAGAGCATGCATTGATGAGCCATCAGATAGGTTTGACACAGACACCGACTCTGAAGAGGACAGCTATTTCCTGCCAAGAGCCAGGGACTCGGAGCCAAATCTAAGTGATCGCTACACATCTGCCATTGTGCTCAAGAAAGAGATAGATGACATTCTGAAGGAGACCATGCCATGGCCACCAAATTCATTTCATCTTAATCAAGACAAAGCTGAGAGTATTGTACCCATGAAACTCTATAATTTTCTTGCGTGGATGACAGGTCTTTCAGAAGAACCCACAGATGAGAAATTTGTACATGTGTCTGAAGACAAACATCGTCGCATCCTTTCGATATCTCAAGACGTGATATACTTGGCTTCAAAGGGAAGAAAACCAATGCCAAAACACACCTCCCTTGCCATGGCTGTTCGACATCTCACCGGCTCGGCCCAACTGATTGGTCTTCTTAATGGTTTTGGTCATGCAACATCTCATACTTCGGCACTTGAACATGACACTGCATTGGCCAAGCAGGAAATCCGTACTGGTGGATCCAAGTTGCCGTCATGCCTCCAAGAAAGTGTTTTTACAACACTTGTGTGGGATAACAATGACTTTGGTGAGGAGACACTCTCAGGAAGGGGCACTACACACAATACCAACGGCATTGCAATTCAGCACAGACCAGCTGCAAGTTCATGTCCCATGGACTCAACAAACGACAGGCAAAAGACAGTAAAAAAGACCAGAGAGCGCACTCTACAGGCTCCTGAGGAAAGGCTTGTACCATTTTTGGGAAGAAGAAGGCCAGTCCAAGCAGTTTGGGTTCCAACACAAAGCTAGAGAAGACCCAGCATGCCGCACCAGTCATTCGAGCAAGAAAATCAGATGATGGTTACTTTATAACCAAGTCTTCAGCTTCAGATGATGGTCGTCTGCTGCCGGGATGGACTGGTTATAACCAGATGCTGATCACGCTTGTTCCCCCGAAGGCTACAATTGCATATCTGCCCGTAATAGATGCATCGCCAACTGAAATGAATGCAGTTAACACCATCTTGCACAGAAGCATAGAGATTGCAGATTCGCTGAAGTTAGGCTCCGTCGTGGTAGTTGTGGACCAAGCCATATATGCCAAAGCTCAGTCAGTCAGATGGCAAACACCTCTCTTCATGGAACGAATTGTGCTAAGGTTGGGTGCATTTCACACAGCTATGACTTTCCTCGCTTGCATTGGTACAAGGTTTAGAGATGCAGGTCTTGAGGATATCCTGATAGAGTCGGAAGTGCTTGCTGCTGGTTCAGTAAACGGAGTAATGAATGGGAGACATTACAACAGAAGTATCAGATGTCACAAACTGATGTCTGAAGCGCTTCACCTACTACGTTGGCAATCATTCATAGATTCAGTAACAGAGGATGAGGCTAAAGTCTACAGAGACTTCATCGGGAGACTGCAAGATTCATTCCCAAGCCAAATCTATGCAGATAAACTGGACAGTGATGAATTTGATGAGCTGATGAAAGCGTATGCCGAATACGTTGAAGAGAAGAAGAAGACGAGTGGAACATTTGCTTGTTGGTGTTCATATTTAGATATGGTCGACACACTGTTGCAATTTACAAGAGCAACTAGAGAAGGAAATTGGGATTTACATCTAGCAGCCATCAGAGCAATGTTGCCGTGGATGTTCAGCTACAATCGGACCAATTACTCCCGATACTTACCCATCTACTGGATGGAGATGCATGAGCTGGCTCGTACTCATCCGGACATTCACAAGGAATTCCAAGACGGAAACTTTGCAGTGCAACGGCAGGAGGCCTATGGTTTTGCGGGAGTTCCATGTGACCAAACCATAGAGCAAACCGTGAACAGAGATTCAAAGACAAGAGGGGGATTGAAAGGTTTCACAGTGAATAAAGGAGCAGTCGGCAGGTGGACAGTGGGACATCATGAAAGAGCAGCAATCATGAGACAGTGCGAGGAGATGGCAGGAAAAGGGCAGCGAGCTGCGTTAAGATCTGACAGAACGTCGCATGAAAAGAGATAAGGAAGATGTGCGGCGCATCATGGAAACCGTTACCAGCCTCGCCAATCCATTTGAAGATGTTACATGTACATGTAGTGAGATCGTTCATCTAGCTTCAGGTGTTGTGGCATCATCAGATGTTTCCACAGATCTGATGGTAGCAGAAGTTAAAGGAGATGCAGCTTTTACAAGCTACTGTCAAGAGCGACTGCAAGGCAATGATAAATCCATTCAAGACACGCTGCCCAAGTCAAAACTGAAAACCTTCAGCAATTTGGCGAAGAGATCTGTATCAAGAGTCAATGGAAAAGAAGTGGTACTGAAGAGCGACAGAGATCTATTTGCCCGCCTTGTTATAATTGGGAAAACAAGGCAAATTGATTTGCGAAACATGATGACCTATTCTCTCGGCCCACTGCCACTAGCATTAGCCAAAAACGATGGATGCTTGATGAAAACAAATAAAGCAAGGCTTCTTCACATCCTAGAAGATTTGTCTCCTCCATTAGATGAAACTGCGTCTGACATAGAACCATGTCAGCCACCTAAAGGCGGCATTTGGATCGTTGATGGCATGGCACTCCTTCAGCAGATGAATACCAAGAATATGCCAAAGACCGTAGGTCAAGTTGCTGCCAAAATCATGAATCGGCTAATCAATATGTGTTAACAAAACCAGTCATCGTGCATTCATTTTGTCACCGACACATATCCAGAGCATAGTATCAAGAACGCTGAGAGGAAAAGAAGAGCTGCAAGCGGATCACAAAGGGTTAAAATAACAAGATCAGACCAGAACACACCGAAACAGTGGAAAAAGTTTTTGGCAAATAGTCAAAATAAACAGCAGTGGGTCAACTTCCTGATTACAGAGTGGCAGAAATACAATGCAGAACAACTCAAAGGCATTCAGTTAGTTGTTGCACACGACGATAGATGCCACATGATTGCTGCAGATACCAATGGAACTGTGATGTGTACGCAAGTTGATGCATTGTGTTGTGACCATGAAGAGGCTGATACACGCATGTTATTGCACGCAAAATACATCGCTGACACAACTAGCAGTACTCCTGCCATTATCCGGTCTCCAGACACAGATGTCTTTGTTTTGGCTGTAGCTCTGTCACGACAGATTAGTTCTCCACTCTACTTCTATACAGGCAAGGAAGATAAGGCAAGAACCATAGATGTAAGAGCAGTGCAACAGCAACTTGGGGATGAGCTGACTGATGCGCTTATTAGTTTCCATGCTTTTACAGGATGTGATTCTGTAAGCTCGTTTTATGGCAAAGGGAAGCAGATGGCATTTAATTTGCTGCAGAAGAACACAGGTTATGCTCAAGCATTTAAGGAGCTTGGCAATGAGCTTGATGTCCCCGCAGATGTGTCCAGTGGTTTGGAGCGTTTCCTGTGTGTACTTTATGGGCACAAGGATGTGACATCAGTCAACGAGGTGCGGTACCTTATGCTAAAGACAGCTACCAGAACGGAGAGCATTATGCCACCGAACCAGGACTCACTGAAGAAACACATACAGCGTGCAAATTTCCAAACCAGTATATTCAAGAAGAGCCTTGAACCACTCCAAGATATGCCATCTCCTGTAACCAACGGATGGAAAATGGATGGTAATGATCTCGTAATTGATTGGATGGACCTTGCACCGGCACCTGATAGTGTGCTGGAACTGGCATTTTGTAAGTGCAAGAAATCTAAGTGCATCTTGGGCAAAGCTGATGAAGAGTGCTGCGTTAATCAGGGTCTTGTGTGCACAGATCTGTGCCAATGTAACAAATGTGACAATATGGAACGGCATCCCAATGAAAATGTGGAGGATGAAGAAGCTGGTGATGAAGCTGAGGAAAACGAAAATGAGGAAGATTAATTGAAAGTATTGGTACAGGAGTGTAGACCCCTAATGTTGTAGTTTACATGTCATTCCCAGTTCATGAGCATCTTGCATGTACCAGTACATGTATGTAAACAGTAATTTTAAGGTGTTACAAGTTTCAGGCCACACATTATTTGGTGCAGACACATGGTACGGTACTTGGATTAAAAGCTCTTACTTTAGGGAGTTTACGTTATGCTAATCCTTGCATTGAGTTTCGTCGTAATGTAAATGCATATTTGTAATGAGCGAACAAGTAAAAGCCAGGTGCTGATTGACTTTATGTCCAAACTACTAGCAAGAAGCATGTAGCAGTTTAAACCAAGTGTTTATATTTGTGGAACCTAATTCAATTTAATTCACAATTGTGGAGGCAACCCAGGAAGGCAATTGGCAGATCATGAATACAATATTTTCAATTGTACAATGTTAATAATCTAATTTATAACACATTATTGTCCTGACTATATGCGGTCAGGTAACTCAGTTGATTCACAAGAAGCAAACACGAAAAAGATCTTTTGATGTCAGGGATATCTTTATTATTTTATTATCAATGCTATAGGTACTGAACTATCCACAATTTCATGTAATTGAAATAGTTAGTATTCTTATTTTCATATAATGATTTGTTGGACCTATTTGAGACCATCAGTATAACATTTCCGCCGTTCATATTGAGCATTAAATGTATGCAATATTTTTCAACATTAACAGGCTCTATAGATAACAACAAATATATATAACAAAGTTAAAATGAACAAAAGCCCGATCATTGTGAAACTTTTTTTGGTCAACTTCTCTAATATTTCTTATTCAATTTGGGAATTAAAAAAAAATTATGAGCATGATTTTTATATCCCTATGCTTCCTTTGCAAATTATGTTCAAAATAACCAACCTTTCATGAATAGACATATACAAATGTATGGGTTTGACTGGGGTGTTTTACATTTACATTATGTGTACCTGTAATATAAAAATATACTAAATATATGTAAAGATATAATTTGAGAGCTGGAAAAGTGTTTTTATTTCCTAGGAATACAATAAAAATTTCTCTCCAGGATGCCAAAATTTAATCTCCCAAGGTTTGAATGTCAATAAATTTTCCACTTTTTATTTTATCAAGAGGCAAACATTTCCCTTCAAATGTCAAGGGACGATGTCCCACAGTTCCCAATTTATTCCAGACCTGATAATTATATTGATTAATTGAGAAGAATTGTATCAAGGAAAGCAAAATGAATAATTTCGCTAACAGTAATATTACCAGTAACGTACTATTGTACTTGCATTGGATTCTCATTTGTTTCATGCATATTTTGCAATTTTGAAGCATTGCCAAGATTTCTAGTCAAAATAAAACTTTATTAAGTTCAAATGTATGGGTCATTCCAAACTTTCCATCACACTCTTTGGACACTTGGTCTAATCCAAATATTTAAAATCTATGAATTCCTCAACAAACTTTATCATAGCTTTTTTGGCCATTTTCCTATCAACATATTTTAGAACATTTTCTCTGAACCAAAAGATTTTTTTTTTAAACATAAGATAACAAATGACTTGACAAATCTTATCAATGTTTCATAATCATTTTAATTCCATCAATATTTATGTAAAAACTTTGTTTACAATCTTTGCAATTCAAGTTCATTGCATTTGTAAATTACAACATAGGCCTACCATAGTTCTGACTTCACTGGCAAGTATTAGAAAAAGTACCCGGTCATAAGTTATTTGTAGATAAATGTCATTGACAAAATGGTAGTAATACATTTTACATAATGAATGAAATTAAAGTAAACAAAGAAGAATATAATTTATTTGTGATTTTGGTATAAATTTGTTGTTAGGTTTCTCCTTGAAATTTCCTCATTCCACCAAAATTGTTTGTATTGTTCTAAACTGGTGCTATGCAGACCATGAGCAGTGTTGCTGTCTAGTAGCCTATTAACAAAGTTTTGAACAGCAATATATTTTTGTGGGAAGTGGAGAATAAACTAATAGCAACAATAATGATGATTTAATTGGAAGGAGTTAATTTGCACAGTTGAGGAAACTCAATAAGACATGTTGAATTAAATAAGGTAAAATATGACGAAAGAGGGAAAAGGAAATATCCAACAATGATGAAGGAGAGAGGGAAAGGAAGGAGAAAACAAAAGGGGGAAAAAAGATTTCAAAAAGGAGACATGAAGAGAGAAGAAAAAACGTGTGCGTGATGAGAGAGATGGAGATAGATAAGAGAGAGAGAAGGAGAGAGAGAGAGAAAAAAGGATAGAGAGAGAAGGAGATAGATGAGAGAGAGAGAAAAAAAGATAGAGAGAGAAGGAGATAGAGAGAGAGGAGAGAAAAGGGAAGAGTTAAAGGAGTGACATAAATATACAAACGGATGGTAACTTAACAAGATGCAAGAAATAACATAATTGGGGCTTTACAGGACTCGTCTTGATGACATGCTGAAATAGAAAAACATGGGAAATTGCAATTAGTGTTTTCAAGTTCATCAACAGCATAACAAATAAATTAATTGCACAAGAAAAATCACACCTGACCAGTCTCATAGAGGTCTGAAATAAATATTTTGCAAAAAATAATCAAGAAATAGCAACTTTGAATCCCTTTTGAATCAGCAATAGCTCATTTTACCATAGTTGGCGCTAGTCTTTTTCAAGGAATTCTTGTTAAAATGCTAAAAAACTAATTAGCGGATTATCTCATTAACGGGTGTACGAAATTTGGAGAACAAAGCTTTTTTCTCATCAGCAACTTCATCACAATCAATTAGTATAGTTAGTTTTCTCTGCCAATGATGGGACTACGAAACTTCTTTTTTGAATGGTTAACTTGCCCCTGCCCCACAGTCTATTCCTTTTACTTGGGCATAATTACTCCCATATAGAGCCATGGGGTAATTGGTATATATTCGTACCGATCATGCTTGACCAACTATCCGGTGTTAATCAGCATCCCCCTCAAACACGTTCAGTTTAATGAGATACAGTAATATGCACTAGCTGACAGAAGCAATAATTAAATTCTAGTTTTAATTAATTTTGAAAGTGGGTTCACCGGGTTTGCCTTGACCATGGAGGTCGTCAGCCATGCAGAACACCGTGAGCGTCCGCATATGGCGCGCCGTTTGACCAATAATTCAGATAAACACTGTTTATCGCCGATAAACACTGTTTATCGTCGAAAAACAGTGTTTATCGACCGATAAACACTGTTTATCAAGCGATAAACACTGTTTATCGAGAGAAACTATGTTTATCGACTGAAAAACACAGTTTCTCTCGATAAACAGTGTTTATCGGCGATAAACAGTGTTTATCGGCGATAAACATTGTTTATCAAGCGATAAACACTGTTTATCGAGAGAAACTATGTTTTTCGACTGATAAACACAGTTTCTCTCGATAAACAGTGTTTATCGGCGATAAACAGTGTTTTTCGGCGATAAACACTGTTTATCGAGAGAAACTGTGTTTTTCAGTCGATAAACAGTGTTTATCGCCGAAAAACACTGTTTATCGCCGATAAACAGTGTTTATCGGCGATAAACAGTGTTTATCGGCGATAAACATTGTTTATCAAGCGATAAACACTGTTTATCGAGAGAAACTATGTTTTTCGACTGATAAACACAGTTTCTCTCGATAAACAGTGTTTATCGGCGATAAACAGTGTTTTCGGCGATAAACACTGTTTATCGAGAGAAACTGTGTTTTTCAGTCGATAAACATAGTTTCTCTCGATAAACAGTGTTTATCGCTTGATAAACAGTGTTTATCGGTCGATAAACACTGTTTTTCGACGATAAACAGTGTTTATCGGCGATAAACAGTGTTTATCTGAATTATTGGTCAAACGGCGCGCCATAGTAGGCAGCACATTGTAGAATTAATTAAGGCATATAGACTTGCTCAAGATATGAACAAATGGTTTGAATATGTTTGTGGAGCCAACGTTATTAGGGACACGGTGACATATGCAGATAAGCTTATATAGCTTAGTGCCTGCATGGGTATTTGGAAGCATGAACAAAATTGTTATCGTGTCTTTATCATTGCATGAGATCTAAATATTTTATCGATTCCGTAAGAAAATACATCTGAGTGATGATGGGAATTTTACATTATGCTCAGTGGTCTGTTATGTTCCTTGACGAATTGTTTTCATTGTTTATTTGAAATTCAATCCAGCGACATTTTCTTCTTATTCTCATAATAATACTTATCTGGGTGGAAACAGTTTGTCTACGAATTACAGCATTATAAAAGTAGAGTGGGTTTAACTGCATACAATTATTCTTGTACGACTTCAATGTGCTCTGTTCAGGCTGACATATGGTTCAAACTAGTCCAGCTTCTGGCCATTTTTAAATTTTTATTCTTCTATCACACGCATCGATCCCACACACAGCGTGGTGTCTCCACTCAGGAAATGGCAAGGTCTACTCTCAACGTTGAGATTATGTTATTTTATCAGCTGATTGGGCGAGCGACACGGAAACGGGTCAAAGGCTGGACTATGGTAGGGTCCATTGTTAAACAAACATCGTTCTAACGGTATTTGTTCGTTTATGGCATCAGACATGAATATCATCTGGCCTTGGATTGGAAGAAGCTCAGTCAGTTCATGTCGATAACCGGCGTATAGACACGACCTCTAAACGCGATGCCAATAAAACATTGATCTATTCAAACGTAGAGAAGAAAGATAAAGCTATATACCAGCTAGTCTATCAATATCTCTTGGCAATATTGGAACGTGAGCTCAACGAATGCAATGCGTGACACAGCATAGCCCCTAATTCTCAGTGTATCTAATCTCGATGTATATAGAGAGGATCAAATGATTTCAAATCTGTGATCATTTCCAAACTGAGACATTGTCAAGACCTAACAGTTTTAACTGAAAGGAGCATCATTGCATCCAGCAACACTAGTTTCACACCTGGTCTCCAAGTGTCCTAATCTATCGGCATACTTCGACGTCGAACGTGACTACGAAACGATCGTCTTCCTCGAAAAATGATGTCGGGCTTTAAACGATTCTTTTCGCTTTGGCGGGTGTCGATGGCGATGTTCACATGCCTCTTCTTTGAAGGTGTTTTTGGGTGCTTGCCGGTGGTCATCGACGATATCGCAGAAGACCTTCATACGACCACGGCCTTAATCGGAATTACGATGGCGATCTTCGTCGTTCCTTTCGGTATTTCAGGTTAGATTGTCTTAATTTTTTTCTTGCCAAACTATTCCATAATAAAACAGCAATATGAACATCGATATGACTTCTTCCCAACGATTGCATGATATAGGGGACCTATAGCTTTAAGAGTATTGTACTTGAGGACACTGTACGGGCACGAGGGGGACTGACACCTTTTGCTCGAATACAAGGGCGGTTCCAGGGGCGTGGGGCGCACGCCCCTTTTTTCCTTTCGAATTTTTTTTTTTTAAAAGCAAAGAAATATTCACATAAATGTTCAGTTTACGCATACAGAAATGCCTTTGTTAAGTGGGGAACTTACTTTTATTTTATATGGAAAATATCAACCCAGAAAAAAAGTTAAACCAGAAGTAAACCGAAAAGGAACACCAAAAGTTAGTCAAAAATTTGAATAATTTTATATGTCATTGTTTTATCCTCTCTCGATCACAATGCAGGTCCTCTGATATCATACGCCCTCGACGTTTTAGGATGTCGTACGGTGATCATGATAGGTGGTGTTCTCCTATCTTCAGGCATATTCCTCATGGCGTTCGCACGACATATTGCCTTAATTTGGGTTGGATTCAGTTTGCTTGGAGGTAAAAATTAATTTGGCTGAATTACACTTTTTTCTATCAAACGAGAAGGAACGTAAGAAGAGAGGGAGGGAGAGAGAGGGAGAAAAAGAGAGGGAGAGGGGGTAGAAGGGAAGAAGGGAGAGGGAGGGAGGGAGATATATATATATATATATATGTCAGAGTTGAGAATTCTCGCACTTTTATATATATATATATATATATATATATACATGTATAGAGAGAGAGAGAGAGAGAGAAAGAGAAAGATAGATAGATACAAGGGGAGAGGAGGCCATATGTTTAAAGGGCAAGTCCACTCCAACAAAATAACATACTTTCAATAGAAGCAGAAAAATCAGACAAACCAATCACAAACACTTTGAGCAAAATCGGATAACTGATAAGAAAGTTATGAATTTTTAATGACATAAACAACTTTGAAAATCACAAGACAAATTGGCAACTCACTCAGTGACTTATGAGTCTGTGACGTCATTGCCTCACTATCCACTAATTGTTTTCTTTATATTGATAATATAAATTTCCAATATTCCCCCTAAAAATCTTATTTCCTCACACCAGCATCCAAGTTATATTGATAGTAATATGTTTTTGTGTGGATGCACTAATATAGAGTAATTTTTTCAGTTAAATCATGAAAAATGTAAATTTTGATATACTATTTATATAAAAATCAATGATTATGAAAATACAATATTCAGAAAATAGTATAAATTTATTCTTCAAAGTTCATAAAAGATTTTGTAAAATGTCATGCACGCAATATAATACAAATCATATAACCTGGGCAGAGGCATGGGGAAATCAAGTTTTGGGGGATAAAATGGGAAATTAATGGGATAAAAATAATATCAAAATATATATAAATATATAAAAATCAAATGGTTTTCATTTTGGTGAATTTAATGTAGAACAATATAAAGAAATCACATGGTCTAATCAGTTTGTAAAAACACTCGGGGTTTATTTTAGTAAGAATATGAAACTAGCTTATGAAAAAACATGGAAGGAAAAGGTAAAACAAATTGAAAACCAAATTAAACAGTGGAAATGTAGAAAGTTGACATACTTTGGTAAAATAACTGTATTGGAATCTCTTGTATTGTCAAATATTACTTATATTATGTCAGTTTTTCCAAATATCGATTTTATAAATAAAAAAATTGAAAAACTCATTTACAATTTTGTATGGGACGGTTTAGATAGAGTAAAGAGAAAAACTATAATCGGGTTAACTGATAAAGGAGGTTTGAATATGCCAGATTTTGTTTTGCAAAGTTTTGCTTTAAAAGTAAACTGGCTTTATAAAATAATGGAAAATAAAGATCATAATTTTAGATGGAAGATTCTCCTATATTATTATTTGAACTACCTTGGTCCCAACTTTTTAGTGCTCAAGATGAGTTTCTTAAAAAACGAAGATTTAAAAGTTCGAAAAGATATACCTTTATTTTATCAACAATGTATTTCGGCATGGAAAAAATGTCAATGTGTAAATAAATCATGTAATGAGATCATTAATATTAGAATGCAGCTGTTATGTGGAAACACATATTTAAAAGACAAAAAATTATGTTTATGGTGGAAACATTGGCTAAAATCTGAAATATTATTTATTGGGGACATCATAGACGCCAAAGGGGATGTGGATATAAATCGGGCAAAAGAATTACTTTGTATTAAAAATAATATTTTATGTGAGGTTAAATTACTTTGGAGTTGTATACCTCGTGACTGGAAAAGTCATATGAAAATACACGTCTTCATGATCTTGAATTGACACCAAAAGTATGTCATAATATATCAGTTACAAAATTAAAGATGTCACAAATTATATATAAGGTATTAGTTGATAGAACTTTTATAAATCCAAATGTTCAAATTTATTGGGAATATTTTTTGGAAAAAAGTTATCCTGGGCAAATATTTGGAAAATGAATTTGACATACGTCAAAGAAATACGATTAAAACTCTATAAGTTATTAGCATGTGGGTTTCAAAAAATCTGATCATGATTATTGTTTGAAGTGCAAATGCACAGAAAATTATTATCATTTATTTTATGATTGTGTTTACTCAAAAATATTTTGGAACAAAGTCTTAATTTTTCTCAGAAATACAGAAGTATTGTTTGATAATGAAAACATTGATTACAGTGACATAATTGTAGGCAAGCAATGTGATTATATAAATTCTAAATATGTAGTTTTTAAAAACCTTTTAATTAATTTAGCTTCTTATGTTTTATATACACAAAAAAGAAAATGTAATTTTACAAACATATTCGACATTTATTTAAAAGAAATATTATGGAGGGCAAATGTTGAAAAGTATCACCTCTGGAAAAAAATGTTAATTATGTTTAAAAAGTTTAATTAATTTTGTGATATAAGTATAATTCATATGTTTTTCTTTGTATTCAGAATAATTATGTGTTTTTATGTCAGTATTATTCAATTAATAAATGATGTTTAAAAAAGCTATTGATAAATAGTGAGGCAATGACGTCACAAACTGATAACCAAGTTGGCAATTTGTGTAGTGATTTTCTAAGTTCCATAGTTTTTTATACTTTTAAACAAATTAATAACTTCCTTTGTCGGTGTCCGATTTTACTCAAATGTTGTTTGCTCTGTTTCTATTGTTTTTCTGCATCTATTAAAAGCAAATTATTTTTGGAGTGGACTTAGCCTTTAAGTTGGCCCGGGCTTATTATTTCGTTACTTGCGCTAAGCAAGGCTATCATGAGAAAACGAGTGCATGCGCCAGTACTTTCCAGGCAATGTTTACATTGTTAACTTTGCCTTTTCTCACATGGCGCGTCAAAGGCCGCGAAATAAAATCACATTTTCACCTATTGGAAATAAGTATCTTTAGCAGTCATTTTCACGCGGCGCAAAAATGACCGCACTAATCGCTGACGCAGTAGCTATGGGGCGCCACGTGTTACCCTAGTTTTTCGATATAAAAGCACCTCATTTTGTCACAGAATTCATTCAAAACCGTCTTTTGTAAAAAAATTACGTTAAACAATTTATTTTGTTACAAAATGAACTAAAAACAATTATTTTGTTACAAAATGAACTAAAAACAATTATTTAGTAACAAAATTATGTTAAACAATTTATTTTGTTACAAAATGACTTTGTGCCGAATTCATTCTGTAATACAAAATGTTGTTTAATTTGTGGACGGAACAAATTCTCGTACGCGTAACTTTTGTTACGAAATGCGCGGAATGCACCTTTTTTCTGGCTCGACACAAAAATAAATGCACGGACTATAATTCCGTGAACAGAATGAAAATGAGTACGCGTACGAAATTTATTCCGTCCACAAAACAACATTTTGTATTACAGAATTAATTCGGTACAAAGTCATTTTGTATTACATTTTGTATTACAGAATGAATTCGGTACAAAATTGAAAATGAGTACGCGTACCAAATTTATTCCGTTTTGAGTGTATTCTGTGACAAATTTAAATGAGGTGATTTTATACCGAAACACCTGGGGGCGTTTCATCAACATTTGTCCACCGACAATTGTCGGTGCTGACTAAATTTGACCAATCAGAGGCTTGGAAAATAGTCGGTGACAATACAATTGTCGGTGAAAATGATATTAGTCAGTGAAAACCACCGACTAATTGTTTCATGACACGCCCCCCAGGGTAACACTTGGCGCCCCAAGGCGCAAAGTGTTACCAAAAAACCAGGGTAACACTTGGCGTCCCAAGGCGCCAAGTGTAACCCTGGTTTTTTGGTACAAAATGTATTCGATACAAAGTCATTTTGTAACAAAATGAATTCGGTACAAATCATTTTGTAACAAAATGAATTCGGTAAAAGTCATTTTGTAACAAAATAAATTCGGTACAAATCATTTTGTAACAAAATGAATTCGGTAAAAGTCATTTTGTAACAAAATGAATTCGCTAAAAATGATTTTGTAACAAAATGAATTCGGTACAAATCATTTTGTAACAAAAATTAATTCGGTACAAATCATTTTGTAACAAAATGAATTCGGTAAAAATCATTTTGTAACAAAAATTAATTCGGTACAAATCATTTTGTAACAAAATGAATTCGGTAAAAATCATTTTGTAACAAAATGAATTCGTAAAAGTCATTTTGTAACAAAATGAATTCGGTACAAATCATTTTGTAACAAATGAATTTGGTACAAATTTTGTAACAAAATGGATTCGGTACAAATCATTTTGTAACAAAATGAATTCGGTAAAAAATCATTTGGTAACAAAATGAATTCGGTACAAATCATTTGGTAACAAAATAGATTCGGTACAAATCATTTGGTAACAAAATGATTTCGGTACAAATCATTTTGTAACAAAATGGATTCGGTACAAATCATTTTGTAACAAAATGAATTCGGTACAAATCATTTGGTAACAAAATGAATTCGGTACAAATCATTTGGTAACAAAATGGATTCGGTACAAATCATTTGGTAACAAAATGAATTCGGTACAAATCATTTTGTAACAAAATGGATTCGGTACAAATCATTTGGTAACAAAATGAATTCGGTACAAATCATTTTGTAACAAATGAATTCGGTACAAATTTTGTAACAAAATGGATTCGGTAAAAATCATTTTGTAACAAAATGAATTCGGTAAAAATCATTTTGTAACAAAATTAATTCGGTACAAATCATTTTGTAACAAAATGAATTCAGTACAAATTTTGTAACAAAATGAATTCGGTACAAATCATTATGTAACAAAATTTATTTTGTAATTTATTTTGTTACAAAAGTTTTATTTTGTTGCAAATTAATTTTTTTAGTTCATTTTGTAACAAAATAAATTGTTTGACATAATTTGTTACAAAAGACAGTTTTGAGTGAATTCTGTGACAAAATGAGGTGATTTTATACCGAAAAACTAGGGTATAGAAACATCTATGCCTCGAATACTAAAGCAGTCCATATATCTTTTATATACCGAATTCACAAAAAAAATCTACAAAGAATTCTTGCCTTATCCTGTTCTTGAGTAAAGATTGGTTAAAACATCACAGAAAATCTGAGACACTATCTGTTAATCTTCGCTGGAAAGTTGCCTGAATGTTACGATCATTCGGGTATCGCACACACGCTGTATGGTATCCGCGCTCGCACAAAGAAACTTTTTACACGTAAACCAATGGGGATCTCAGCAAAATTTAAGTATGCGGCCCGTTACCCGGGCAACGGGCATCTTTCTCATTAACTATTGACCGTTACACGGGAAATTGTTCGTTTCTTTACGGGCGTGGCTAAAATCATGCCTCCAATTTCGACCAATCAGATGCCAAGATTTATTCAAGCTACTAAAGAGAGGTATATAAAGAAATTTAGCGCATGTGCCTATTCCACCCAATGTTTGCATCGTTTATTTTGCATTCACTATTGTTTCATTTTTACACGATGCGTCAAAGATCGCGCCAGTTGCTGACGCAGTCTTATGTCAGTGTCACGAGCAACGTGCATTACTCTCTTTGGCGTCATCAGGAAGGATTGCTATAAATTTATTGTGTTCTTCAACTTACTATTTGATTTTACATTTATATGCGATTTTTAGGGATTGGAGGGAGTGCTCTCTACACAGCATCTACAGCTACCATTCGACAGCACTACTCTGACCGTCACTACGCCCTAGCTAATGGAGCTGCAATAACTGGCATCCCGATGTCGATGTTTGTGTTCTCCCCAGTATTCCGGGCCCTTGCTTTTGCTTACGGATGGAGAGGGGCTTTAGTCATTGGCTCGGCCATATCGCTCAACACTGTCGTCATTGGCGCACTCATGAAACCCGATGTCGTCAGAAAGCGAGGGCCCGTGGTCGGTGATGAGGGCATCAAAGTATGCAAAGTCAATGACCACGACGACGATGAAGGTGATGTTGACAATGGGACTAATGAGCTGCTGCTTCGATCATCCCCGTCTGACCATCAACCTACTGCTACCGTTCTGGAGTTTCCAGAATCACACGACCAAGGAAGTTCTACAGGAGTTGGCAAAGACTGTAGTGGATCACTGAACAACCAAAGTTGTTATCCGCGAGCAGCAATGGGCATTACAGTCCCATGTGATGATCAAGAGCAACATGGTGATTCGGATGAAGATATCGACGAGAAAAAGACTGAGATTCAAAGTCTTGCGACTTTTAATACAAATGGCGACATCCATTCAGGAGTCTCTATCTCGAATGACAAAGAACGTCCTCAATCCACATTCTCTGGAATAGACCATGTTTCTAATTGTAGTCCATCTAGTGTGAATGAGATGCAAAATGATGACAAATATAATAGCATCGAGAATGCAAGGGTTGTTAAATCTACATTTAGAATATCCAATCTTTTCAAGTTTAGTGCCAAACCCCTCACGAGGACAAACAAAATGTGTCATGTGGCACTCCTTGTCGCCATATTTTTCCTTGCAGCTACCTACATAACTGCTAACATCTTCATCGCCTCTGCTGGGACTCATGGAGGACTCTCTCCTATGCAAGCAGCCACACTTTTCTCCGTCTTCGGGGGGTCTCAGGCTGTTGGTCGTTTCTTCAATGGCATCCTTGTGACGAAGGGTTACGTGAAAGCCGTGCATCTCTTCATAGGCGCGCAGATACTGATGGCATCAGCCTCTTTGGTCCTCGGACTTCTGATGAGGGTTTACGTGGTCGCCATGTTGGCATCATTGGCGTTGGGAGTGTCCGCCGGGGCTATCATCTCACTCAACATCGTCATGCAGAGGGTGATCGATGACAGTGCGACGTCGATCTCGTTGGGATGGCTAGTATTCGTCGAGGGTGCCGGTGGCCTCTTCGGCAATTATGCATTAGGTAAGTCCTTTCTCCGATTGACAACATTATCAATTTCATTTGTCTTATTCTTGAAGATTTTGTTATGCCTTTGTACTTGTAGTGACGATGTTGTTTACACATGCATTTTAAATCTCGCGTACGTCTAATAGTTTTCTAAGGATGGATTTGATAAGACTATGATGAGAAGCAATAATGTAGCCTGGGTTCAGCCATTCAGGGGCTCTGGTGTCACGGGGGAGGGGCCTCCGGTCTTACGACTCTGGGGGTCGTGAGCACCGTTGAGGCCATCAAGTATAGGGGAGGGTGTTTGAGATGATTATGTCATATTTTCCTAGTGCTATCCCCATCTTGTTTGCTTTCCCTCTCGCCTCCTCTCTATCCTCTTTCTTTCCTTCTTTCTTTCTTTTTCCATTCGCTTGGTGATACAGGTGCCTCCGTCTCTCCTGTAAAGGCTGTTGCTACACCACTGGTTAGAAACTATTATTAACATTCATGAAAATTCTTTCAAATGAAAAGATACATAATTCTCATTATTCTTACAGGATGTTCGTAATGCAAGTATTGTTGGTTCGTCCGATAATTCCTTTATGAACTTTTGTTTTTCTGTAGGTTACTTGACTGATAGCTTTATGCTCATGTTCATTCTGGCTGCAGTCTTCACATCCCTGTCTGTTGCCCTCAGTGTTATCATCCTTATACTCAAGAAGCGTGAAGCGGTGTCCAACAAAGCAATCTAGACTTCCTGGCCGATTCAGCCTTTAGAGAAAAGATACAGTTTTCCAGGATATTAACCCTACTATATGATACAACTTATTAAGAACGCATGTGCCATTCAATTAACTATAGCTGATGTAGTGTTTTTATAAATTAAAACAAGTATTGTGTTATCGTCTTTATCTGTAGCAATCGTCACCAATATAAAACTAGAATATGCCTATTCTAATTATTCATTAATGATTAAACAAAAGTAATTCAACCGGGAAGTGAAATTTGTGACAACATTTCTAGCAGTGGCGTAGGTGAAGGGGGCATGACGGGGAGAGAGGGGCACGTATCCCCAATTAAATAATGAACAAAAGAATATAAAGAGAAAAAAATGAGGAGGGAAAAGACAGGGAAAGGGGGATAGATGACGAGAAAAGATAATTGAAGGACCCTCTTAATTCCACTGACCCTCTCCCTAATCAATGGCCTTTAACAAAAAAATGATAATATAATCTGGATTTATATAGCGCTTAATACGAAATACTGTCGCTAAGCGCTTTACAGATATTAAATTAGCACTATACACAATCTATACTGCCATCATTATTTTGTGGCAAATGTCACTGTTATTAAACATATATATCGAATAACCAAGTTCAGTAACTGAATCAAAATGCCATTTCTAAGATACGATTAGTAGCATTGAAAAGCATTTGCATGCGTTCATCTTTTCACATGTGTGTGAAAAAAATTAATGATAAAGGTAAATTGTGATTTCTACTGAAATCGCTACAATTTCAATCCCCCATTGCCCACACCCCCATGATTATTGGAATTGTAGGGCACAACATTATTATTTAGATGTGACAGAATGATGTTTTTTCAGAAACCTTTTCTATATTCTACCTTGGAGACATGGGTGTCGATCCCGGGGTGGCCTGTACAATCATCCCCCCAATAATTCACCATCAAAAAAAAAAAAAAAAATGAAGAGAAAAATTAATGATGAGAGCCCGATGAGAGTAGTTAAAGCTAAACTAGAGTACTGGTAGTAAAAGCGTATTGACAACAAAACTGGTAATTTATGGTCATAAAATGTTCGATGAACACTAAAATAGTAAATGTAATCAATATTTCTCTATTATCATGACGCATTTAGAAGAATTCGGGTGTTAAAACAACCCTCGTCGTATACCCTTTTCGCGAGGAAACCGTTGAATGACTTGTTTGAATCTCCTAACGGTCTAACGCCCTCTCTCGGTTGGAACGTAAGTTTTATATTATGTTTTTAAGAAACAGACAGTTTGTATGAGATCAGGAGTGGAAATTTTCTGTCATTTTGAGAACCAAATTTTGCTTCAGTGATATTCTGTTTCATTGAATTGAGTTTCCTGCAGAGAGGATTCAGGTTGTTTAATTAAAGAAGGAAGAGAGTCAAATGAAGAACCAAAAGCAATATGTTTTTCATTTACTAATGAGAACTATTTTTTTTTGAGATCTCCTTACACAGAATATTGGAATGGGTTTTTCACGATGAATGTTGTTTGGAGACATCAACTCCGTTTTCGCATCCTATAACACCTTATAAATTCAGACCTACTTTTTGTGTTACTCAGTACGGGAGCCTATTCACATACAAGCTATGCTTTTTATTTAGGCTCCCCACATTTTACATTGTTTTACCTTACCTGGCATAACTATACATTTCGAAACTTCGTACCTATTTTCCATACATTATACTTGATTTGAAATCTTAATTTTTTTTTCGTGTGTTTGTAATCTACGCCTATACGCTTGTATAAAAAGAAGAATTTAAATTGTTTTTGATGTAAATGTGGAACAAATAGACTTCAAACTTCAAACTTCAATATGCATAAAATGTATGTTTCTATCACCAGGAAATAAAGAATTTTCTGTCTACATGAACCTTTCCTGGTTGCTTATTAATGCATTTGCCCGCTGGTAACATAATACTTTCACAAGTTGATATCCCTCACCATTGGATTTTTGTTTTGGTAATGTCTAAATTTCGTTTAAAAATAGATGATATCAGTCTGGTAGGCCTACACTGCAGACAAGAGTCAGGACTAACATTTAGCATATTATTCATTTTATTACCACTCTTATATTCTCTGAAATGTTATCTTTATTGAGGGTGACTTGAAAATGTTATGGAAGGGAGGGGGTGCAACCTGCCACACGCTTCTACCTCTTGGTTGCTTTGATCCACTGCCGAAAATATTTTGGCACCTATCATCCCCCCAACCACGGATACAAATCGACACCCCTGCTTGGAGATACGAATGTATATTATCTCCATGATTCTACCATAAAGGCCTATTCTGTAATCAAACTCCTCTAAATGATCTGATATCAGGGGTGTGGGTACCTCCTGGAACATGCTGCGTAAAAATCTTTTGGGAATCTGACATCCTTGTGATCGGATATAATAACGTCTCCGAACGAAATCTGGTCATCTCATAAAAGCTGGACTTTGTATCAATTAAGATCGAGGTTTCTGCCTCTATATTTAGACATTTTATCCAACATATTTCCGCAGGAAAATCTGAAATATTTCCACTTTCCTATCGGCAGCTGGAAATCCGATAAGAGATCATGCCAATTTGACAATAACTCTATTTTCTTTCTTTTCGCTTTTAGACTGCTGTATATACGCTGTAAACTACATTGTTTATCACGATTCTGCTTCGCGTAGCAAATGAATGTCGTCAATATTTAGTAAGCTATATATAATGCAATTATCCCCATCTCATTAATGATCTAAAGACACTAAACGAAATACTTTCTTTCATTGTTCCGTTACCTTGGTAACGATGCTCCCAGGGACCAGTAAAGTGGCGTAGGTCTCTACCGTGCCCTAATTAAGTTGCTTTTAACTCTAAAGACACTTCTGCATGGACTATGCTTATTCAAAATTTTGATTGACTGTAATGAATATTGTATAGAAATTAATAGTCTTGCCAATGGTATCATTTGTAATGTATATTATCATAAATTTTGAGATTATCAACTATACATTTTGTATCAAGTTTTCGTTTAGAAGGGTTATACCTCTTTTATCTAATACTTTGTTATGTGAATCGTGATTGATGTCCACGCCATTATCATGTTCTGTGGGATTACGCAAAAGTGTACGACCAGGCTCATCTTCCTCGTCAGAGTCAGGGGGTCCATCACAAGTTCTCGTAGCAGTGAAAAGAGGCAAAAGGGAAAATGTCAATGTCAATGTACCGTTACTACGTACAATAGAATTAAATGCGTAAGTTAATGTTGCTTTTAATAGAGCAGGAAATGAGAGAAACGGGTCAGTGAAAGTTTGAGCAAAAACTGATTATAAATAAGAAAGTTATGAAATGTTGAAGGCGCGATTAATAATCAAACACAATTGGCAACAAAATGTATATTTTCCCTTAAGAAAATGTTCAATCATACATTAACCTTATATACAATTATTCCAAATCTTTTTTTCTACAACCCCTGTAAGAAATAAATATATTCCGTCATCACTAACTAAGAAAATGAAAGTATATGTAATTTTCTGTCACGAGAAAGCATATTGGACAGGAGCTCGCAAGATACGTCACAGCTTTGCCACTGTGTGTTTGTTTTATCGCAACTTAAAAAACTCATAACTATACCTATTTTTCATCGAATTTTGCTCAAACTTTCACCGATCTGTTTCTCCCAATTTTCTACTAAATCTATTAAAACCAATTTGATAGTATAGAGTCTCTATTGAAACCTACTCTTGATCTACATTCATTATTATGAGAGTTAAGTTATAACAACTAGCCAGAAATTTATTTTCTAGGTGACGCAAATTGCCATTATTAATTTTTGGTCTATCCATGGAAGGGTCCATGGTCTATCTATGGCCGTGAAACTCGATCTGACTGGACATAGCAAATATCTAAATCATCTATTCTGTCCGGATAAATTGCAGGGAGACCGACGCCACTATAATGTATACTCGGACGTTTAGTGTCCGGACAGTAATTTGAGGAAGTTTACATGCAAAATTTCATAAATCGGTTAAGACTTCTGATGGAAAATGATTATTATATAGGACGAAAATTTATGATGGTTAGCGCTATTTGAAACATACTTTTCAAAATACTAATTTCCAGATTCTCTACCAACAAGTATTCTGGAAAATTATAACCGTCATGTGATTGAAAGATCGTCTTGTAAACCTTAATTTTGCAGGATTTAGACCCAAACGAAGGCTTACCGTCTTAGTAAGCAAGCAAGAAGAAGAAGAAAACGTAGAAGAAGAAGAAAAAAGAAGAAGAAGAAGAAAAAAGAAGAAGAAGAAGAAGAACTGATCTAAAATCTCTCTTGTTTTCAAATTTTGTATGAGATGTTTCCAAGTATCACGATGTTGATGTCATCATAAGCCTTTTGTAATTGATTGACTGATTGATTGAATTGTATTTCTGCGTTGAATAACATTATACAAAAATATATAAACACATTTTCAGACACTAACTAATTACTTTCAAACACATATTTTTTTTTTCAAAAGAAGATGTACGTACATTATTGAAACCATATACAAGGAAAGAGGGAATCCGTTGGAAGCGATAGACCGAGAAAAGGTGGAGGAGGAGGAAGAAGAGGAGGAAGAAGAGGAGAAGAAGGAGAAAGATGATAGAGAGAAAGATAGAGAGAGAGAGAGAGAGAGAGAGAGAGATGGAAGCTCAAGAGGAGGGATCACAGGGGCGGGTCCAGGGGGGGATATATGTTCAAATAAATGTTCAGTTTATGCCTCAGAATGTAACATAGAGCATCCTAAGGTTTAACATTTTCCGGGGCCCTTAAGCGCACCCGAACCCCACGCCATAAAGGCTTCGCGCTCGCAATTTCGTACATTTCACGCCCCCTTTAAAATCCTGGATCTGCCCCTGGATCAATTATGGCAGATGATTGGAAGAGGGAGAGATAGAGAAGGGAGAAAGAGTAAGAAATAAAGAGAGAAAGAGAAAGATAGATAGAGAGAAAGAGAGAGAGAGAGGGGGGCGGGGATAGACCTCACAGTTAAAGTGGCCATGGAGAAAAAGCATCAGTAGCACAAGCCTGTAGGGGGTGCTAGCAGCTTTTTATGGCTCATCAATATATGTTTGTGTTTTGCTTCACCAAAATAAAACTAATAAAAACAGTTGCAATCATTTTTTTGTTTCCTCTTTTATTGTGCCGCCTTTACAGTAGTCAATGCTGTCAAGGCAACGTAAAAATACCAGTTCAAAGAAACATTAATTTTATACCAGTTATTTCTTCCACAGTTTCTCCACATTCGTGTGTATTTCATCCTCCTAGTAAGCCCTGTGCCCCCCCTCCTGAGTGCCCCCTCAATAATGGACCCTGCCATGCACTGCTTAACAAAAATATTAGCGTGTCTGTAACATTGCAAGGTCTAAATATTTTATCGATTCCGTAAGAAAACACCTCTTTATGATAATATGAATTTTACATCAAGCTCAGTGGTCTCTTATGTTCCTTAAAGAATTGTTTTCATTGTTGATTTGCAATTCAATCCAGCGACATTTAGGAAGCAATTATATTTCTTCCAAGCAAGGACTTATGATGATAATGCTTATCTAAGAGGAAACAGCTTGTCTACGAATTACAGCATTAGAAAACTAGAGCGGTTTCAACTGTATGCAATAGGGACTTTTAGATTTTACACGGCGAGAACGTGGACTGCCACGGTGACATCCTTTTAACGTAATGTGACGTCCTTTTAAGGCACTGCCGGGCACGGGCCAGTGCCTTGAAAGAGTGACACACGTTGCAGTCCACTACGTCGACGTGCAAATCTAAAAGTCCCTATTATCCCCATTATACGACTTCGATGTGCTCTGCTCAGGTTCACATGGTTCAACAGACATGTTTTAAAGGTGTTTGTTTGTTTAGTGAACATGGTGAATGCACAGGCAACAACAATTTATTTTTCTAAAGCCATTTGCTGGTTTGTATCGGTTGTTATTGCAAGTTACGCCATATTGTATTCTGTCGTGCATTCGTGTTGTTATTCTGTGGCCGTCTCAATTTCTCAGGGGATTTTCCTATTTCATATTTTTAGTGAGCCTTATTTCCAGTCCGTCCGCTACGGTTCGCTGGCTATAGACAGAGTGATATTTGAATAGATTTTGATCAAGGAGCTTCATGATTTGGTTTAATTTGATTTGATTTGAAGCTGTATTTATTTTGATAATTGTCTGAATAATAATTGTTTGTTATTAAGCGCTTTTACAGAATACTGTTCAGAGCGCTGATACAACACAAACAAAAAATGTACTAGGAACAATAACATTTATACACATAGTACTTAGCAGTAAACATAGTGATTATCAATTAACAACGATAATCAGGCGCGGATCCAGGATTTCTTAGGGGGGGGGCCCAAATTTGAAATTATGCGAGCCAAATTTTGGTACGTTATGGTGACCAGCAGTGGCGTAATGAGCAAAAACGTTTGGGGGGGGGGCAGACAAAAAATCTGCATCACCCCACTTTTACATGCAGGCCCCGCTGAACGTTTTTCTAAGTGGGTGGGGGGAGGCTAAAGTATTTACGATCAGGTAGAGCGTAGCGTAAATTGGCATGGCCGGGTCTAGGGGCAAAGCCCCGGCGGGGTCAGGGGTGATGGCTGAGCCCCTGAAACTCAGTGATTTGAGGCATTTTATAACGGTCAGATAAGCATTCAGGGGCCCGCCTGATTCCCCTGGTGGGGTTGAGGGCGGAGCCCCCAGAAGCTCAGGGGTTTTAGGCATTTAATTACGGTCAGATGAGCATATTTTGATACCTTATTTGTGACACTGGCAGGACACTAATTGGCGTGTGGTCCAGGGGGCGGAGCCCCCAGCTGCTCAGGGTTTTTTGGCATTAAATTACCGTCAGATGAGCATTTTTAATACCTTATTTGTGACACTGACAGGACACTAATTGGCGTGGGGTCCAGGGGGCGGAGCCCCCAGAAGCTCAGGGAATTTTGGCATTAAACTACCGTCAGATGAGCATCTCGGGGCCCGCCCTAGGGCCCTAGGTGGGGTCCAGGGGCAGAGCCCCCGGAAGCTCAGGGGTTTTAGGCATTTACTTACGATCAGATAAGCATATTTTGATACCTTTTTGGTTACACTGGCAGGACACTAATTGGCGTGGGTTCCAGGGGGCGGAGCCCCCAGAAGCTCAAGGGGTTTTAGGCAATAAATTACAGTCAGATGAGCATCCAGGGGCCCGCTTTAGGGCCATTGGTTGGGTCCAGGGGGCGGAGCCCCCAGAAGCTCAGGGGTTTTAGGCAATAAATTACAGTCAGATGAGCATCCAGGGGCCCGCTTTAGGGCCATTGGTTGGGTCCAGGGGGCAGAGCCCCCAGAAGCTCAGGGGTTTTAGGCATTTACTTACGGTTACATGAGCATATTTTTATACCTTATTTGTGACACTTGCAGGTCACTAATTTGCGTGGGGTCCAGGGGGCAGACTCCCTGAAGCTCAAGGGGGGCGGGGGGGGGGGAAGGGAGAGGCAAAGGCCTTTTAGCCCGCCCGATCCACAACTTGTTAGCGGGAAAATTGCAACTGATATCCCCCTTCTTTTCTTTTTCCTCTTTTTTTCCTTCCCTTTATCTCCTCTTTTCCTTTTTTCTTTGCCTTTCCTTCCTCCTCTGTTATTTTTTTGATGGGGGAGGGGGAGGTAACAGCCTGGAATGCAAGGCCCTTTCGGCCCGATCTCCTTCTTCCCCCACTTCTTTTCTCTTCTTCCTCTTTTTTCTTTCCCTTTTTCTCCTTTTCCTCTTTTCCTTCTCTCTCTCTCTCTCTCTCTCTTTTTTGTGGGGGCCAAGGCCCGCTCGGCCCCCCCCCCTAGATCCGCGCCTGACGATAATAAATAATATTCATAACAATGTTACAAAGGATAAGGATATAACAATAGGAATGACATCAGACATGAATATCATCTGGCCTTGGATTGGGATTAACTCAGTCAGTTCATATCGATAACCGGCGTATAGACACGTATGGCGCGCCGTTTGACCAATAATTCAGATAAACACTGTTTATCGCCGATAAACACTGTTTATCGTCGAAAAACAGTGTTTATCGACCGATAAACACTGTTTATCAAGCGATAAACACTGTTTATCGACTGAAAAACACAGTTTCTCTCGATAAACAGTGTTTATCGCTTGATAAACAATGTTTATCGCCGATAAACACTGTTTATCGAGAGAAACTGTGTTTATCAGTCGAAAAACATAGTTTCTCTCGATAAACAGTGTTTATCGCTTGATAAACAGTGTTTATCGCCGATAAACAGTGTATATCGAGAGAAACTGTGTTTTTCAGTCGATAAACATAGTTTATTGGTCAAACGGCGCGTATGCGCGCCGTTTGACCAATAATTCAGATAAACACTGTTTATCGCCGATAAACACTGTTTATCGTCGAAAAACACTGTTTATCGACCGATAAACAGTGTTTATCGCTTGATAAACAGTGTTTATCGGTCGATAAACACTGTTTTTCGACGATAAACAGTGTTTATCGGCGATAAACAGTGTTTATCTGAATTATTGGTCAAACGGCGCGCCATAGGCGCGCCATAAATGCGCGCCATTTGCCCAATAAATCAGATAAACAGTGTTTATCGGTCGATAAACAGTGTTTATCTGAATTATTGGTCAAACAGTGCGCCATAAGTGCGCGCCATTTGCCCAATAAATCAGATAAACAGTGTTTATCGCCGAAAAACACTGTTTATCGACCGATAAACACTGTTTATCGAGAGAAACTATGTTTATCGACTGAAAAACACAGTTTCTCTCGATAAACAGTGTTTATCGGCGATAAACACTGTTTATCAAGCGATAAACACTGTTTATCGAGAGAAACTATGTTTTTCGACTGATAAACACAGTTTCTCTCGATAAACAGTGTTTATTGGCGATAAACAGTGTTTTTCGGTGATAAACACTGTTTATCGAGAGAAACTGTGTTTTTCAGTCGATAAACATAGTTTCTCTTGATAAACAGTGTTTATCGCTTGATAAACAGTGTTTATCGGTCGATAAACACTGTTTTTCGACGATAAACAGTGTTTATCGGCGATAAACAGTGTTTATCTGAATTATTGGTCAAACGGCGCGCCATATCCGCATCATCATAACCCAGCAGCTGCCAAGGCAACAAGTTGCTACTGTTTATCCGCACTTATGGTTATTTTCAGGCTTTGGCATCCATGATCGTTTTTGTTGGTGTAACCCTTCAAGCAAATAAGAGTATTTTCTCTCATCTAGCTAGCTACTCAATTCCACCTTGAACAGCCGCCGTACATCTGTCAGTCCGGAGCACTCCGGAGGCATCTAATGCTCTTATCCCATAAACTTGCATTTGTCTTCATCACACCGCTTGCAATCTTTAGTTCATCTTTATGATAGGCTGCACAATTACATGTCGCTCTTTCCGACCGGTCAGAATCCCGAAGGTTCGTGTTTGCGAAGATGAAATAGGGTTCGTGAGTAATTCTGAAATTGAAATAGGGTTCGTAATTCGGAAAATGACATAAAACCCTATATCGTTTTTTTTCTCGGAATTACGAACCTTCAGCTTCGGAATAACGGACCCTCTTTCATTTGTGGAATAATAGACCTTATTTCACTTTCGAAATTTTGAACCTTTGGATAAAGGAATTTTTGGAGTAACGCAACACATTTTTGGAATTATGAACCCTATTTTCATTTCCCGAACTATGGACCTCTGATCTGGGAGATTTGTGTTCCGGAAAAGGTGCAAATTTTTACATCTATCTGGCTTTTGTTTTCATCCAAGTGCTCGCTCGCTCAGTAGTGTCAGAAGTGTTAAATGGCATTCACGTTTTTTTTTTCAATCTGATTTGATTTGAAGATTTAATTAATGATACATGCGTGTAGGTAAGCGACCAGAGGACCGACGGCTTTAGGTCCTCTCCGAGGGACTTGGTATTTGAGAAGCTATTTGTCTAGCGTATCGACTTGGTTTCGAACCCGAGACCTTCCGATCACGAGACCACTGCTCTACCACTGAGTCATCGCGCCTCCTCTTTTTTTTTATGTGTATTTACTAGATAGACTTCGGTGACTTTTGTTTGCAGAAGAAAGTGTTTTTGGTTCGTTCTACTTCACAAAAGATAATATTTTGAGAACCTTTTAAGTGGAAATGATGCCAATGGTAAGTAATTTTGAAAGTATTACTATCTAAGATAATGTATTTCATTTCAAATTAATATTCTTGTAATAGTCATTCACAGTTTGTATTATGTTGTTGGTAAATGCCACGTTTCATCCTTTTTCTCTTACAGTATAGGGGAGAATGGCGAAGTGGAACAAAAATCATATCATGCTAATTTTTACTTTGTAAATTGATAATCTTGTATAGGTTCTTAATTTACACTATGGCATAATTATGATACTTATAATAGGCTACACATTGAATTACAGTCATTATTCCTATTTTCCTGAATTTTATTCAACTAATCATCTGAAAAGAGGTCACAAACGAGGAGTAGTGGGCAATTCTTAGGATAAAATGAGACTCATGCCATAGGTGAAATGGCATTTAATTTTCTTCCAAATTATAAATAAACGATGTTTACACGTAAATGCCTCGTATAGTGGGTTCCTAGGGTGTATTAACATTTTCGTAAGAGAAAATCAGTGCAGTAACCCTCGATTTAATTAAGCTCATTTTCGACGGTGATTTCCTTACTAATCACGACAGTTAGGCTGGTTATTTGTTATTTCTAAATCTCAGGGAAAGGAAGCGAAGCCATATTGGAGGTTCAGGTCCGGCATCATAACCTGCATGTTTCTCGGTATGTATAATATACCGGACCGATACTGACGTACTGGTGGGGAGGAGGGGTAGGGGAGGTGGGGTAAGGATGGGGGGCTTTGGACGGTTCCCCCACATGTTCCACGCCCAACCCATCCCGAAGGGAAAAAAATGTTATTTTTGTTTTTGTTTTGTGTAACGTTCAAACATACCACTTCCTAGGTTTCTACTGACACATTGGGTAAGATAGGGATGCAGTCGACCCGATTTTTGAAGCTGTTTCTGGGGCTGAATCCGAATGCTACGGTTAGGCTGACAACCTCGTTTTTGTCAATGAGTTATATGGTCTTACTTCCAAGTAACTTTGAGGGGTTCGCATCGTATAAATAGAATCGGTTGACTATTTCGGGTCAGGCTAACAGAAAGAATAGATTATCAACCAATCGGATGCCCTATGAAGTTTGGCTGCCCTATTTTATAGACCCTATGGTCATGTTTTATTTACTCTTTTTGTGACACCCACATTTTGAACAAAAGGAAGGGGGCGGGCATATTTGTGTTTACAAATTTGTCACAATAATTACAGCGAAGCTCGTCCAGTGGAGGGGATGGTGGGGGTGGATAATACCCATTGCTTTGCCCAAAAGCAACAACAACGACGACAGCAACACCAATAGAGTAAAACGAATCCCTCTTCTCCTCTCTACCCTCCATGTTTCTCTCACTTTCGTTTATTATCTTTCCCCCTTTCCCCTCTCACATTATATCTTTACTTTCTCTCTTTCTTATTCCCTCCTTCCCACATTTATTTTCTCACTCCCTTTCGCTTCGATCCTCTCTCTCATATTTTTTTGCCCCTATCATTCACCCTGCCTCTCCTGTATCGCTTCTCCCTCACTCAATCAATCAATCCACCCATCCATTCATCAATCCATCCATCCATCCATCAATCAATTAATAAACAATATGATAAATCACTAAATAATTAATGAACAAATGAATAAATAAACATCCACTTCGAAATTGTGTGTTACAACGAACTATTGTTTTCCGTAACACTCAGTCACAGCATTAACATTTATCTCTCTGGATGCGGGCGAGGCGGCCAGTAACGATGGGTTAAACCTGAACTACACCTTACCCATGCTGAACAAGTGTAAGGAGATAATGCTTCCCAATGGCAGCAGGGTGCAGACCATCCCCAAAATCGTCTTATCGCCCGAAGTAGCAGCTTTCCTCGATGGAAAGGGTCAACCCTGTAGTAGGACTGAACAGAGTGTGTGCAGATTCCCTGGTAAGTAATTTAATCTATTTTCATTTCCTTTTGCAGCTTTGTTCCATTACAGTTTCAAGATTCAAGACAATTTCAAAACACTTTTAATAGCGTTGTCGATCACCTTTCGGGGGGCTGGAGCCCCACCCCCCCCCCCCGAACCGCTAATGCTCTTAAACGATTAACCTAAATGCCCATTCATCTAATTCTTTGCCTGTAAATTAGTTATTTGAATACATTTCATGCGAACCTGATTTAATTCCACTTTCTCTTAGTTCATGTACGTCATAGATGCATGTCGAGCCTTCATTTGTTTTTGTAGACTGTTATAGTAATCCATGTGAAAACGGCTGGTGTGAGGAGACTATGCAAGGTTACCACTGCCATTGCTCGACTGGGTTTCAAGGACACAATTGCGATGAAGGTGAGTAGGTCCTGCAACACTAAAGGTTTCGTTCAGATATGGCGCGGTAGACCGGAGAAGAAAAAAAACCGCCGCGGTAAAAAAAACAACGTGTAATTGAATGGCAACTGCGCGCAATAAAGGTCTTGGGCGTATTCACTGCGCTCTGCAGTGGTATGAGATACAGATATGAGAAGAGTATTATACTTTGCGTTATCATAAAAACCCTGCCGCGGTTTTACCTTCGCGGTTTTGCTGCGTCATAAATTATCTAAAAGCGTCTTAACCCTTTGTTGGATGTTTCCTTTTTTCTGGGACACACTATAGAGACATTTAACCTAAGTCTGGATGTTTACACCACTCTAAATTATATCGTCCCTTAACTTGTTGAGACTGGTAGAATTTTTTTCAACGAGAAAAACAATGAAAGGGCTGCAACCAGATTCGGATTCAACACTTTGTAATGTACTTATGAAAATATAAACAGGAAAATATGCATGTGGAGGGATGTAAGGATTGAAACTAAAAGGATTATAAAGTGCATATTTCGCCAGCAAACACAAACTAAAACAATACATATAATACCAAGGGAGGAATTCCATCCAAAACATATAGCATATGATTAAAAATGAAATTCCACTTGCAGGACTCCAAAGGATCCTTAGTTAGAGCGCTTTCGCAAGCACGACGGAAGAATTACGGCGATACAGCTCCTCCGTCGTGTTTAGAGAACGAACGCTATCATGGCCGCGTACGGTCTAGCCTCTTGTCGATGGCCCTGGCGCTGTTGAAGTCCGTAAATTCTGGCTCGCTTCGCTCGCCAGATACGAGGCGAGGGCCTCTTAACAAGTGATCTGAATTATATATTCATGAGACCCGATTTCCTACTGAATTATGCATGTATACGTGAATAATGTAACCACCGCAGCGATTGCCCAACACAGACCCGGCCAGTCTCACTGCTCTCACGGAGGAAATCCGCACAGAGCGGTAGATATTACGTCATATTAGCTCTCTCTGATTGGATGATTTTCACCGAACTTCAGTTGGGTCGGAATATTCGCCAAACAAGGAAAAACATAAGAAATTCAGATCACTTGTTAAGAGGCCCTCGGCGCAAGCGCCTCGTATCTGGCTCGCTTCGCTCGCCAGAATTTACGGACTCCAACACCGCCAGGGCCATCGACAAGAGGCTACGTACGGTCGGGAAAATCAACAAGACGGAGAAAATTCTGGTTCGCGCATGCGCAGATCGTTTTTTCGCTTGCGTTACCGTCGTCTTTGCCTTTCGTCGTGTTTGCGAAAGCGCCCTAATAGGGACTTTTAGATTTACACGAGAACGTGGACTGCCACGTGTGCCATTCTTTCAAGGCACTGGCCCGTGCCCGGCAGTGCCTTAAAAGGACGTCACATTACCTTAAAAGGATGTCACCGTGGCAGTCAACGTTCTCGTCGTGTAAAATCTAAAAGTCCCTAATAACAGATCCAGGCCAGTCAGAAGGGGGGTGATTTTTTTCCTGACTTAAATTTGTTCTTGATCGCTGTTCTCAGGAATGTGGCAGGCTCGATTTAGGCTTTCCCAGGTGAAGAGAGCCTTCTACTTTTTCTCTCTTCCCATTTTTCCTCTTTTTTTTAGGTGTGGAAGTACCTGTGAGAACAATTTTAACCATTTATTTTTCTCCCCTCCCCCATTCTACCCCCTTACTTAACCGTTTTTTATATAGAGGTGTGGGTTGGGGGCTGTTCCACATTTTATCACTATTTAGCATTCTTTGCGTTTCTCATTTTTGAATGTCAGTGTCCCTCCGTTCTAACGTCAAAAAAAATGTTATGTCAAAGAAGTAGACCATCGATATTGACTGTTATTGTTTTTACCCCACCGAACATTTTACATATGTCAATGAATATGAAAATCTATTAACTTTTAAACTATTGAATTTGAACATTCCTTTTTGAATTTGGTGTTATTCAGCAGAATTACCTACAACAAGACGTGATGAAACAGCTGTGTCTACATCGGAAACCACTGTGTCATCATCAACATCAACATCAGATCCACCAACAACTACAACGACTAGTGGTATGCAATAATTTATTCTTATACAATGAACCACTCCCTCTCTCTCCTTCCCTTCCTCTCTCTCTCCGTCTCCCCTCCCCAGGGGTGTCGATTTGTATCCGTGGTTGGGGGGGATGATAGGATCCAAAATATTTTCGGCAATGGATCAAAGCAACCAAGAGGTAGAAGCGTGTGGCAGGTTGCACCCCCTCCCTTCCAAGTTATTAACTTTTTCAAGTCACCCTCAATAAAGATAAAATTTCAGAGAATATAAGAGTGGTAATAAAATTAATAACATGCTAAATGTTAGTCCTGACTCTTGCCTGCAGTGTAGGCCTACCAGACTGATATCATCTATTTTTAAACGAAATTTAGTTACCAGTTTATTTATGTTACCAGTGGGCAAATGCATTAATAAGCAACCAGGAAAGGTTCATGTAGACAGAAAATTCTTTATTTCCTGGTGATAGAAACATACATTTTATGAATATTGATGTCTCCAAACAACATTCATCGTGAAAAACCCATTCCAATATTCTGTGTAAGGAGATCTAAAAAAAACAACATAGTTCTCATTAGTAAATGAAAAACATATTGCTTTTGGTTCTTCATTTGACTCTCTTCCTTCTTTAATTAAACCAACTGAATCCTCTCAATTCAATGAAACAGAATATCACTGATGCAAAATTTGGATCTCAAAATGACAGAAAATTTCCACTCCTGATCTCATACAAACTGTCTGTTTCTTAAAAACATAATATAAAACTTACGTTCCAACTACCAAACAACAAACTTCCATTATCTCCTTCTTCACCCAGATATACTTATCATACCAGATACGCTCTAAAATATAAGCATAATATTCCCCTAAGGCCCTGACCAGAGCACTATTTGTTTTTCAAAAACTATAACCAGTCTTAGAAGGTGCATTATTATTGGAAGGGTGTTATAAACAAAAAGTCCCAAATTTCATTCAATCTTTTTTGTTTCTTGTTTTTTCTTTTCACTTTCCTTTTAAGCCCTGTCAATAATAAAGAACTCCTACATAGGTGAAATAAATCATTACCATTCTTGAATATTATTACTTGTTTTAGAACATGTTGGCCCTGTCTCACATTGCCTTCCATCATTCCATGGCAATTTTCCATGTTTCTTTCAGCTTATTTCTCACTTCTTTTCCATCCACTCAACTAATTCCTGATCGTGCATTAACCTCATACCTACCATCACCCATGCCTAAGCTTTTTAGGGAGGGGGGTCTCGTAAAGTAATTTTGACATTGTAAGAAATAAACATGAGCAATATTTCATTGTAGGTTACTTTAAAGTCAACCTTTTTTTTCATCGCCCATTCACATCAGTTCCCTGAAAGAAATGCTGGAATATATATGTCCCTCTTTCTCTTGTCTTTCTTCCTTTTCTCTTCCCCCTTCCTTTTTTCTTCTGCCCGTTTCTTCCCCTTTTCCCTTTTTCCCAGGTAGCAAGCCCATATGGGGCCCATATGGGGATGATCTGGGTCACTTGTGCCATCTGGGCTATTAAATGGAACCCATTATGTATCCCATATTGGGCCAATATTTAGTAACCCATATGCGATCTATCCGGGCCAGCCCTTATGGGTTCCAGATGGGAATGAGCTGGGCGTACACATATGGGTAGAAAATGAATATGCCCATATAGGTAACACATGGGGAAAATCTGGGTTAACCCACATGGGATATATCTGGGTTAACCAATATGGGTACCAGATGGGATTAAGCTGGGCATACCCATTTGGGCCCAGTTTGGTATGGGTCCCATCAGTCTTATATGGGTCCCATATGCTTCTTGGGTGCAGATGCCTTAGGGCCCCAGATGGTTTTCCATATGGGGCCATGTTTCAGAGAATATGGGATCCATGCGGGTCCCACATGGGCTTGCTACCTGGGTTATTATCCTCCATGTCTCTCATTATCTCTCTCTCCCACTCTCTACTTTTTTTTTTGAACTTTTGCGCTTCGCGCTTAACATTTGCTTTTTAACGCTGCGGCTTTGCATTTGGCGCACTGCATTTCTATGATGCTGTTGATTGAATAAATTGAATAAATTCATCAATTCCTGATGAAGCCGTATGAGCGAGAATTCAATTGATTCTTGTCTCATATACGGTTTTCTCATTTACTTCGTTTTCTATTTATATATGTATGTATTATGAAAATGAGATAGCAAAATGTGTATTTGATGGTCATCTTGCGAGTAATAACCATTAACTACTCTCATCGGGCTCTCATCATTAATTTTTCTCTTCATTTTTTTTTTTTTGATGGTGAATTATTGGGGGGGAGTTGATTGTACAGGCCACCCCCCACCTGAAATATTGGGGGATATATCCCCCCATCCCCCCGTGATCGACACCCATGCCCCTCCCTCATCTTTCCTTCCCTCTCTCTCCCTTCTTTCTTCCGATTATAGCACGTACTAGCAGGGCCCGTGGAAAATCCACGGGATTCTAGGGAGGGTGGGAGGGGGTTGTAAATAGATAATGTGATATCGATTTTTTTTTTTTTTTTTTTTTTTTTTTTTTTAATTATAATTATTATTATATTTTTTTAAAAGATAATTTCTGTGCTAGATGATATTATTTCTCTTCATTGTATAGGCCTACTTTTTATCATTTTATAATTTTTTTAATTCATTTATATTTTACTCGTTAGAATACCAACCTTTTGTTTGCTGTCCCATCATGTATCGTTTTGAATTTTTTAATTTTTATCTGAATCATGTAACAAAACTTGAAAACTGGAAGAAAACAGTGAAATCAATAATTTGTAATCAAAATTGATGCAGATATTTTAGACTTTACTTTCGTTTTCATTTTCGTTATTTACGATTATTGTCGTCACTTCGTTCCAATTATTCTCACTATCCCTTTCCCGGATCAAGGGCGTCATTGCAATCCGAGTTTGAGCATGGGGGACACAATTACATGTCACTCTCTCTCTATATAGTTATGCTGTTTCACGGCATGTACTTTCATTGGTGACCGGTTCATTTATTGTCTTTTTTATCTTTGACGTTTCATTAAATTTTTAGAGAAAGAAGACGATTGGTTGTACCGTTCTCGACTCTTTTGAGTTTACACCCTCTCGCGCGTAGCGCGTAAGCTTTGACGTTTCATTAAATTATTTTTAAAAGAAGACGATTCGTTGTACCGTTCTTGACTCTTAATTTTTGTTTAAATTCAGTTTCCCCCTCCCGCGCGAACGCGGAAGCTGTGAAGTTTCATTAAATTATAAGAGAAAGAAGATGATTCGTTCTACCGTTCTGGAATCTTAATCCTTGTCTGAATTCAGTTTCCACCCTCTCGCGCGTAGCGCGGAAGCTTTGACGTTTCATTAAATTATTTTAAAAAGAAGACGATTTGTTGTACCGTTTTTACTCTTAATCTTTGTTTGTATCCAGTTTCCTCCTCGCGCGCGAAGCGCGGAAGCTGTGACGTTTCATTAAATTATAAGAGAACGAAGACGATTCGTTGTACCGTTCTCGACTCTTAATCCCTGCTTTAATTCAGTTTCCCCCCACCCGCGCAAAGCGCGGAAGCTTTGACGTTTTATTAAATTATTTAAAAAAGAAGACGATTCGTACGTTCTTGACTCTTAATCTTTGTTTGATTCAGTTTCCCCCTCCCGCGCGAAGCGCGGAAGCTTTGACGTTTCATTAAATTATTACAGAAAGAAGAAGATTCATTGTACCGTTCTCGACTCTTAATCCTTGTTTGAATTCAGTCCCCCCCCCCTCCCCGTTTCCGCGCGAAGCGCGGAAGCTTTGACGTTTCATTCAATTATTACAGAAAGAAGACGCATTGTAACCCCCCCCGGATAATGGATTGGTCGACGCCCCTGATAGGCCTACGTATATTGTTCTCATGCACTTCCCATTATCATTTTGGTTATTTTCACACATCGCTAAGTTAATTTAGTCCTACATGAAAATAATATACAAATTTACAAATATACAATGACACTCGAAGTGACTCGAGGATCTAGCTAAAACTATTCGCATCGAAGGAACATCAAATCGTATTATATCATCCCGAGGGCCATCGCGGCCCGATAGAGAACAGTTCCATTGATGTTCCCGAGTGCGAATAGTTTTAGCTTGTTCCGAGAATGAGTCATTGTATATTTGTTTTATATCCCTTCCACCTGTAGGCCTATCATTCCTTGGACACTTCTGTAATAGCATGTACTGTACTCACATTCACATCACATTCAATAAAGAAATAACAGAAAACAACAATTCATTGCACGGCTCAAACGTGAAACATTGAAGAATCTAAAGACACGCTATACAGCCTGCAGTATTACAGGTACAGCAGTAGAGTGCTGCAGTTACCGCACTGGGTAAATTGCATGGCGTGACTGGCCTGACACCGCGGGAGTTGCCCGTGCGGAGGCATGTGATATTACCTAAGCTCGCTGAAATTTTCTTCTCTTCAGTTATATGGTCTCGACAATTACAATCTATTTGCGTTATTATTGTTGTGATTTCAATGTAGTTTTCATGAAAAGACCAATACAGCAGAAGCTTGGACTATGATTATGATGGCATGGTACGTCCACAGAATTTGTACAAATATATTCAAAGTAGAGATTTTACGCGGAAAATCGGACTGTTTGTGCCAATATATTGTAACCGTCGCACGAATTAACTCGACTGTGTGTACGTGTGTAAGCGTAGATCCACGTATTACGTTGACGTCAGTTTGGCTGCAGCGTATATGATTATAGCAAGATGCCTCACACGGGATAGGCCCAACCCATCGCATCATGCATGTGCTACGCTACATGACGTGAGTGGAGTGTCTCTTGATAAAGTATCTCTTTGATTAGACCGCATATAGCAAGATGCCTAACACGGGATAGGCCCGACCCTTTGCGACGTGCATATTTGCTACAACACATCATGGACTGGACCGTCTCTTGATAGTGTGATCTCTTTGATTAGACGTGCAGAGGGCGGGTGCACGCCTCGCCGACTCACTCTCGCGGGTTCGTCGCCTCCTTGCACGGACGACGCCGGCCGTGCTCTCGTCCGCCCGTCCTCCCGGGACCCCGAAACCACCTCTATAACGACATGGACGGCGACCACGGGGTCGACGTGGCACGCGACATGCCCGATCCCATCCGCTCGGAATTGTGTCGCCGTTCCCGCGCCACGGCAGAGGCGGGCAGGGTCGAGGAAAGACGGGTTTGATGTCAAAAAATTCACATTGGCAGACCGTTACGCACCCCCCGCGGCGATTTTGCGTATTAATATATAGATTGGCTATGACGTCAAACTGTGTTTACGAAGTTTAGAAAGAATCAGACTAGAAGAATGGACCTGAAAAGTGTTCACAAATAAAATTGGGTGGAGAGAACACGTCAAGACGATGCCTTCCATCTTATACCCCGCATTAGTATGGAAGGCACGTACGCGTACCGTTTTGACGAGTTCTCCTTTCACCAAACTGTTATTTGTGAACACTTTTTAGGTCCATTCTTCTATTCTGATTTTTTCAAAACTTCGTAAACACAGTTTTTCAGCATCCCATCGTGCTCACTGATTTTTCAGTGCATTCCTCATGCATTACTCATGCATTACCGTCCAGGCACCATTGTGTCTGTTTCGGGTCTATTTTCAGGCCTTTCTTCAAACCACACAGACAAAATGGTACCTCCCTTATAAAAAAAAAAACACATGGTATTACCATGGTTCTCATGGTTCTCCGTTACCATGGTTCTCGGTACCACGGTTGCCATGGTTCTCCCATACCTTTCGTTACCATGGTTCTCCCGTACCTTTCGTTACCATGGTTCTCCCGTACCTAGGTTACCATGGTAATTGTACTACAATGTTATTGCACGTACACATTCCCCTTTCCATTCTGCATGTAGCTAAATAAACAGATAGCATTGATTACATTGCGTGACTGATTTTGCTCTATCATTCGAAAATCTACAGTATTCCTCACAAAATCTGCCAGCCCTTGATCATTTAACTTTGAAAGAGCATGCTGGTCTGCAAAGTAAAAACAAAAATGACAGGGGCTGGCATGAAGTTCACTTCAACACAATTATCCATTTTCTCGAGGTTCAGCCACTTCTCTCGCAAACATCTGTTAACAAAAGATATCACAATCATGTTAGTGTTTGTCAAGAGCTTAAACAGGGGGGTGAAAATGATCATTATTGCTGGTTGATCATATGACGTATCAAACATCCTAAAATCGAAGTCTTTACCCTTTTTTTTTACTGTGATTCACGAGAGAACAATATATTTCAAACAAAGGACAACGAAAACAATATGTATGGTTTTTTAAAGCGTTTATTCAAACACGCTTAAATCTAGCTCGCGTAAAATATATAAAACAATTTACAGTCGAAAGCTGAAGTCTGTTTCTATAGCGAAAGACTGCCGCTTGTTACATCATTATACATGACACTAAACACTTTCAGCACACAACAATATTATAAGTAAAGTGGTTAGTCTATTTCTATAGCGGACGACTGCCGCTCATATTCAAATTACATAGTACATTATACAAACTCTCCTTCCAGCAAAGGTGCGAGATTCGTCGACGATGTTGTATTCGAATTTAGTCGAAAGACGAAATTTAAAGAAACAATTGGTAGTTAGGCCTACTTGGTAAATCATATATGACGTCGGTGATCATAGTACAGTTAAAAAATGAATGATGAACGAGAGCCAAGAGTCAGCGATGTCGATCAGATGCGAAGTCCACGTTCGGCGATGGTGAAACTTGGTATAGAGTTCGACGTCGACGGTGATCGAAGACAGAACAAAGTCGATAAAGTCATTATTAGTCGGACGAAACGCAAATCGAAGACGAAGAGGTAAACAGGAGGTTCCTACCTTCAATCAAAGTTCAACCTCAACGGTGCTCGAAGACAATGTCAATATCCAATTCATTATTAGAATTCATTATTAGAAAACGGAGGTCGACGACGACATATGGTGATCGTGGCGTTTATGTATTGGGAAGATGCTGATGAAGAAGGAGGTCGATATGGAAACTTCTCATATCTTTGTTGCGTATACAATATCTGTAGTTAAAAAAAGACAATTTTGAATTAGAGTCTATAACTAAAACAATCTCAACAACTGTCAACATGAATTCACACAGTCACCGAGGCAGACATGACATTGATTACTCGGATTAGCTTAATTTGTTAATTTTCTGTGTTCTAATGCATTATTTTATTTATTTTCTGCAAAGAATAAAACATTCAATTCTGCGAACAATGACTACATGTACTACTCACAGCAGAGTTAATATGTATGTAAACCCATAGGAAAGAAATGAGCCTGCCGCATACTCCTGCGGCAGACTATCCGCAGATCTGCCGCAGACAGTCATCTTTTTCACATGCAAATTAGTTTTGCTGCAGACTTTCCGCACCCTTGCCGCATACTCTTTCAGTATGATGAAGAGTCTGCGACAGGTCTGCCGCAGACTCTTCATCATGGATATTCATAGAAAAGGCTATGACAAAGAGTCTGCGGCAGATCTGCCGCAGACTCTTCATCATGAATATTCATATCCCATATAGACCTGCTGCACACTTTCCGCATACTCTTTTATATCCACCCCAGTGGAAGTGGCAATTATTAAAGTATGCAGTCTTGCAGGAAGGCTGCTGGAGAGCCAATGGCATTGCATTATTACATTCTAGCACCTTGAAGTAGAAACAGCTAGAACAGGCAGAATTGCTTCAAAATTCCACAAATGTGGGTTTAACACAATGCAGAAGTAGAGTACAGGTAGAAATACAATAACTGCATACACATAGTCCAGAGTAGAGTCACAGATCCATGCTACTGTGCAAACATTACACAAGAGTTACAACAAAAAAGTGAGTTAGTGGGGCTAAAGATAAGATCACATGCCACATGGCACAACTAAAAAGTTTGAAACAGTGAGTCCGTTAATTCCTCAGTCTCCTTGTTATGTAACAAATTCCTCTCATGGTACCAGTTAGAACTTGAAGCAAATTACATATTGTTTGGTTTGACAGAAGCTAAAAGACAAATAAAAGTGCCTAACACAGGAATTTACAACCTCATGGTATACTCTGTTGGTTGCATGGTCCTCCAAAATGGCCACCTATATAGCCTTGCCGCAGACTATATGATTTCCCACTTTCCTGTGGCAGATCTGCCGCAGACTATTCCTGTGGCATACTGGTATGCGGCAAGTTTGGAGCAAAGTATCATTCTGCCGCAGATCTGCCGCAGACTGTTCCTGCGGCATACTGGTATGCGGCAAGTCTGCAACATAATTTCTTTCTGCCGCATACTTCGGCATACTCTTTGCCGCAGACTTTAAATCTGCTGCAGATCTGCGGCATACTTTTTACTTTCCTATGGGAATGGACAAACTTTACTTTGAATGATATGCCCCATGAACCAATCAAGATCCTACATCAAATTACGTACATTGGATCATACATGTTCAGTCTTATCCTGTCGGAAGGTGTTTTAAGTTCCAGTTGTTAATTGTTACATATTGTAAATAAAGTAGATGATTTTAAAACTTACCCATACTGTTGTAGAATAGCAGGGAAAACTCAGTATTCAACATGATTTTGCAGATCTATAACAACAACATTCAGTCCTCTTTCGAGGCAAAGCTGCATTGTGAATATAGTGCACGCACTAGCTGTAGGCATATACACTATACATACAACACTGTATTGCACTGCATATCATTGCATGTACACGGCACTGAATTGCATGTTCAGCGATCCTCATACAGGCGCAGCGGAGCACCCCAATTACCGAGCGATCGACTCTCGTCCAGTAAACATCATTTGCATAAAATAAACAATTGTGTACCGATTGATGCGAAAAAAAGTAAACGAATTTCGAAGGCAAATTCTTCATTAATTTGATGAATATCAGCAATCAAAGCTACTAAATCGATTATTTAAAAAATGTGCAAGACACTCATGTGTATAACAAAAGTTATTGATGCACCGAAAATGTGAAATTTAAGGGATAATTTTGACGAAAAAACGAAAAATGAGATACGAAATCACCGTAAAATTCACCATTTTTTCGAGACCGGCCAAGAATTGCCTCATATGAACAGAAAAGAAATTTAATAATCTCAATCCTTCTGAAATATCTCTTTTTATAGTTGCTGGATAGGGTAGAGTCAGAGAAAAACGTCCGAATCTCATCGAACAAAAACAAGCCTTCGTGTGCGCAATATGTTATGACCAGTCCTATTCATTCAAATGTATGTTATGTCAGGAAACCTCGCGTGTGCCTGGGTTATACATGTGTTGCCGGCCGAATGCACTGAGCCCGAAGACGCATGCGCAGAGAATAGGGACTCTTAGATTTGCACGACGAGAACGTGCACCTGCTGCGTGGACATCCTTTTAAGGCAATGTTACGTCCTTTTAAGGCACTGCCGGGCAGACTGCCAGTGCTCGACAGTGCCTTTAAAGGACGTCACATTGCCTTAAAAGGATGTCCACGCAGCAGTCCACGTTCTCATCGTGCAAATCTAAAAATCCCTGAAGCCCCATGAAACAGAACTTATAACTATAAAAATACTCCATCGGCCAAGCAAAAATTTCGCCCATGTATGGATTCAACCCTCATGAACATTCATACTAAGTCTCTACTTCCTGCATTGCTGGATAGGGGAGAGTCAGAAAAAAAATAGACTGCGTGTTTATCGAGGGGTGAAGCTAGCTCATATCTCGAGTTTTATTCCATGGAATTTCATATTTATTTCACTGATATCAAGTTCATAATAATTGTAGTTAGTATGGAAAGTTTCATAGCGATATTGGCAGTAATAAAGGCGCAACGCGAATTTTAAGATTTTACATTCTAGCAAACACATGTTCGGATTCACGTAGATGTCCGTTGGTTATTCAAATAGAACGGGCCGTTAATGATATGCTAATTGGGGTGCTCCGCTGGGCCTGCATATGGAAACGTTTGCTTGGATTTGTCTCATAAAGAAGTTGACCACAACACACAGTGTTGAGTACAGGGGTCACGGGCACAGAACTGTAAAATACGTAGAGCGCTCATCCCAATTCACAATGCACAGATCGACGTGTGGACGCTCGAGTGCACACGCCGCCATTTCGCTTAGTCCTCGATCTTTTCAGCTCACAAATTTCAAGAATTCAAGTCTGGCCTGTCGTTGAGAAAAAAAGCGTCGAACACAATAGAGGACTAACAAAGATGACGGAAATCACTTTATCACGTACGAGCGCTGGCCACATATTTCGAACCACTATGAGCCTTCTACGTATATTTACAGTTCTGTGGTCACAGGCCACTAGCTTCATCGGGAAGGTAGTCCATTATGTGAATGAGTAAATTCCGACAAAAATATACAACCAATCGAAACAAAGTTAATACCAGAAGAAAGCTAACGATTAGAATATTCATTAGCCGCTTGCCCCAAAGCCGCTTGACCACAGTGGAACGAGTGAGAGCTTGCGAGAGCGGCCAAAGTGTGATTGAAACTCGCTTAATTTTTTGCTCTTCTCCTACGCAAAAAGAGACGCTGGATAAATATGTTTTTTTCCGACAAAAGTACAGAAAAATTGCATATTGTCTTTTTATATTATACTTTTTGAAATGTTACCCGAGTGACTCCAATGCTGGAAAGAAACGCACAGTTAAGAAAACTTCACTTTTTCATGAAAAAAATGCTTATTTGCATGGTCTATGCACGAAAGTCAGATTGAGCGGATGATACAACGTTTCCATATGTTGGCATATACACACAGCCATTCAAAAATGCGTGAATGTACACAACAGTTGTATAGTATACCTGTGTACGTGTGTGCTGTGTGAGTTTGGGGCTTGTAGGTATTTAGTCTTGACTAGTGCAGACCTTCTTTACGATATTTCAAGCTCTTAATTGCACACTCTCTAAATTTACACTCCATTAATAAATGGCCAAATGAAAGTTGAGTTTTCCACTCCTGTTTTCCCCTAATAATAATTGGACACGTCTTAACTACACTAATGCATGTCTAAATATAATAAATTCAAGCCAGATTCCTAGCTGTACTTTTAATTGTCAGCTTTTCATTTCAAATAAAACTTAAGAAAACCAAAGGACTATGAAATTACATCAATATTTGTTTCCCCACGATGGATATGTGAATTAATTGCAAACAAAAGGAGAAAAGTACATGTACCATGCTAATACCATACAGCCATATGGTACTGAACCATGGTATTGAACCATACAACTGCCAAGTACCGCAAGGTACCATGTAACAATTTGGAAGTGCCATGGTTACCATGGTCCTTGTTTTAAAAACCATGGTAATACCGTGGTTCTTGCATGGTAGTACCGTGGTAACAGATACCACTGGTACCATAGCGTACCATGGTTGTACCATGGTTTTTCTTTATAAGGGCTGGTAATTGGTAATGCATGAATGATTTTGGAAAACGGAAAGTTCAGTGAGCACGATGGGATGGTTAAAGTAGCTGAGCGAAGAAATGTCACAAAATGTCACAAAATGGACAAATTATACATGTACTGAAAGCTTACACCAATATGAACACAAATCATCTGCTCTAAAGTATTATAAATATAAATGAAACGCGATAAGATGCTTTTTCCAAGACCCTTCTCAGAACTTCTTTTCCTGGCTTGAAAAATAAAATTACGGAGTACAGACTTATGACGTCAGAGGTTGGGCACGATCGAAATTCCTAGGCCTCTCGCTCGGCTCTCGCTCAGCTCGCGTGCGGTATTTTGCATTCAGTATACATTACCCAGACTTCGAATGATTCATACCTAAGGCTAAGCCAGCTTTGATGAAAGTGGAATAACAATCTCTCGAAATCAGGAAATTACATTGTATTATTGCATATTAAGCAAATTATGTAATGTAATACGAGGGGGTGAATCGTGCAGATCGATTTGTCCAAATATTCTTCCGTTTTGTGTTATTTGCTGTGAAGTTTTTTGGTCATAGCTTGGCATGTGCAAGATGATTGGTGATTGCTGTTGAGTGTTGATAAATCGCGAGAGTCCCTTTGGCTTTGCATTTTTATGATGTCGTGCAGTTCCATTTATGGTGCATATATGTAATTGGTATTCGCAAGATTTAATCTCACATCTATTCTTCTTTGTTTTTTTATCCGTGAAATTTGCCAAAATAGCCCTACACTTTCTAAAAATTAGAAAATGTCTCGCCCAGTCAGTCACTCCAGTGCATGACGGATCGATCGCCAGTTCAGCGGGGCCGGTGCGGCGCGGCAGCTCGGCTCGATCAGCCAGCTCGAACTTGGAAATTTCATGGCGCTAGTGTACTTTCGTATCCATTTTTGACCCGCAACTCCGGCGTGGAGATACTAAAACATACAAAAAATCAAATAAATCACTGTCACTAGTTGTGGAGCTGTGCTCATCAACTTCGATATCTAAATTTAGTAAAACTTCTTCCTCAAGCTCGGATATTGTGATAGGATATTTCGCGTTCGACTGGCTTTCGTATACGTATAATGCATGCAGCGGACAGAGCTGTGTGAGGGGGCTTGGAAGCACTCTCGCTCTTGTGCCCAACCTATTACGTCACACATCGTACCAGCGAACAGCGGGCTGATCGAGGGCGGAAAACGGGTAGCAAATTCATCATTTTTGATAGCAGATTAGTTAATTCTGTAACAATTTTTGAAAAGTAAATATGAATTATTAGAAAGATTGTAACATTACCTTTGCAATGATACCAATATTATTAAGGATAAAAGCATTTTAAAACCTTCGCTCTGGTACTTTAAGACTATGTTCAGGGAGTTTGGATTTTTTGCTCGATGTTACAGACTACTAACAAATTGGTATAGATAGTCCACGAGATGCCCCTTCGTATCCGACGTAGAGCATACGGTGGTCAATACACACATATCGTTCTAATACGATTGCAGATCAGTAGTTTTGTTTTCCTTTCTTTCTTTTTTTGCTAGTCAGAAGACTTCGGAAGTTTCCCCACCGAACATTTTACATGTTTACGCTTCCACGAGTATCATTTTTTAAAATTTGGAGTGTCAACAGATGAGAAAATCTATTAACCTATTGGTAAATTTGAACATTCCTTTTTTAATATGGTGTTATTCAGCAGAATTACCTACAACAAGACGTGATGAAACAGCTGTGTCTACATCGGAAACCACTACGTCAGTAATATCATCATCAACATCAACATTAGATCCACCAACAACTACGACGACTAGTGGTATGCAATAATTTATTCTTATACAATGAACCACCCCTCTCTCTCTCCTTCCCTCCTTCTCTCTCTCCTCTCTGTCTCTCTCTCTCTCTGTCTCGATCCCTCCCTTATCCTTCCTTCTCTCGCGCCCTTCTTTCTTCCGATTATAACACGTATTGGCTATGACGTCAAACTGTGTTTACAAAGTTTAGAAAGAATCAGACTAGAAGAATAGGCCTGAAAAGTGTTCACAAATGAAATTTGGGTGAAAGAAGAACACGTCAAGACGATGCCTTCCATCTTATACCCCGCATTAGTATTGAAGGTACCGTGTTGACGTGTTCTTCTTCCACCAAACTTTTAATTGTGAACACTTTTTAGGTCCATTTTTCTATTCCGCTTCTTTTCAAGCTAAACATAATCTTCAGCATCCCACCGTGCTCACTGAAGTTTCCGTTTTGCAAAATCACTCATGCATTACCGTCCAGACACCATTTTGTCTGTTGCGGGTCTATTGTCATGCCTTTCTTTCTACCACACAGACAAAATGGTTCCTGGACGGTAATGCATGAGTGATTTGGGAAAACGGAAAGTTCAGTGAGCACGAGAGGATGGTACGTGAAGACTATTGTTTAGGAAGTTTGGAAACTTTGCTCGATGTTACAGACTTCTAACAAATTGGTCTAGATAGTCCACAAGATGCTCTTTCGTGTAGGACGTACAGCATACGGGCGCCAATGCCCGCAGATCGTTTTAACTTTATGATTGCAGATCTGTCGTTCTTTCTTTCCTGTTTTGCAGTTCATAAAATTTCGGAACATTAAGCCCCCTCTTTTACATGTGAATCCGCCCCTGTTCTCACGCCTCCTCTTTTTCTATCTTTGTCTCTTTCTCTCTCTCTATCTCCCGCTTATTTTGATTTGTTGATGTTTATAGCACATCCCTTTCAAAAGACTTTTATTTCCCCATGTTAATTTTTGCTTATTGTCCACAATATTAATATCCCCTTAGCTTGTAACATTTGCTTTTAAGGGAGAAGGTCGTCAGTAGCCATGTGCAGAAGGTCATAATTCGCTGACACCAGACTTGATGGAAATACCATAAATGGGTGTAAAAGTCTGCACACATGCACATCCGTAGTCCCATCAATAAATACCCCCATAGTCTTTCACAGAGAGTCTTCTGGGTGAGGAAAAATGAACGATAAGGATTTTACCATATGGGGGAATGGTTGGGAAATGTAGAGCATTACATAAAGCCTGTCGGTCATAAAGCTGAAGCCTAATCTGGTGGTTGACAGCACCTGTTATTGGGTAAACACCCATACGGTATCGAATACCCCATGAGAGCCAACTACTATGCGTCTTTGAATTCATTTCCATACGCTAGAACCTTTCGCTAAGATATTCGTGACAGACTCTGGAGCGCACGAGATCTTTGTCGCAGACCTAAGAGACGAATTAGTGTTCACATCCATCACCTCTACGATGCACCCAGAATTCTTAGGGTATGACTCTAAGAGGAAGAAGCTCTATTGGAATGACTTCGAAGACAAGCGAATTTATCGAGCAAATGTGAACGGATCCAGCAGAGAGGCTGTGACTTTAGTCAACAACGGGGTAGGTATAACTTCCAGTTCACACGACACTCTGTTTAGATTGTGGATTTCTTGAATAAAAAAGGAAATAAATAATAATAAAAATTTGGGGAATGTTACTATTACGAAAGTTAGAAAGTTTTACGATGTTTTCTTATCTTGTAGAAGTCTACTCGTAAACAATTAATTAACAACTCAAATATATATAGAGATTATAATATGATATAACGATCAGGATTGTAGGAATGTAACTACATAAATCGTATTGTTCCCTCTATGATTATCATAGCACCCGCAGGGGTTGCCATTTCGGAGGCACTGAAGAGGCTCTACGTCGCTTATACCGTGTCAAACAAGATAACATCCATGTCGATTAAACCGGGCAACCCAATACCAGGAGATGAATCTGACTTTGTAGCACAAGGTATAAAGGACCCAAGAGCATTGCAGATCGATGAGGAACTAGGGTGGGTATTATAAGCGATTTGCTTGAACTCTTAATTAGCACCGTTTCGCGAAACTGTCATAAATACAAGTTCGCCGACAACTCATTGAAATGCGTGTTTTTAAATTTAAGACGTGAATCGACAGGATGTCGGTGAACTAGTACTTACGACGGTTTCGTGAAACGATGCCCAGATGAAATAAAGAAGTTATGTTGACATCACCTTTTACCTTATTACTTGAGCAATGTAATATTTTTGATAGTTTTTCCTAGATAATTATTAAATGATTTCGATTAGCCCCTTGTTAACCCTGTTTATAGTAACCGAGCGGCCAAATAATTATGTAGAGCTCTAGCGTATCGGATTTCAGTTCACACCTGGGTGGAAAGTGGCAAATGTGGATTACTTTCTTTTCAGACGATGGAAGTGGCGGGCTGGGATTCAAACTCGCAATCTTTCGATTGTAAGTAAAGAGATTGAACCTATAAAAATAAATACTTCACACAAATTGCAAGCAGGAATTCATGAATCTGTAGACGAATCATAAGATCTTATAATATTATCTATGCTTTATTTTCAGATATACGCAATATTTTTCTATTTTTCATAGTGTTATATTGTTAAGATTTAATCCAGAGCAGAATTCATGATGTCATCAGCGCTGCTTGTTTCCTCATAATTATACGCAAACATACTGTTTATTATATGTAGGCCTATTTCTCTTACCGACATGATCGCAAAGACTGTCAAGAATTCCATTTAAGGGCATTCTCAATATGCCAATGTATTACCCCTTGAACTCGTATTCGAATTATTACATAACCTATAAATACGTCATAGTCATGCTCCCATATTTTAATTATAGATGACGCACAAGGCTGTTGCTATAATACGTCAGTCGCACCGCCAAAACTGACTCTACACCGAGTCCAAAGTCCAAACCAACCGATATTTGGCTATTCAGAGTAATGAACATTTTTGTTCGGTCTGTTGTCAGTCTGGTGTTGGTCTTCTTGGTGTGATTACATGGAGATATTTATAGTCACCCCGCCAAGCCAACTTCCCACGGACTCCAAACGAACCAATATTTGGCTATCCGAGTTTGGTATGTTTGTTCTCGGTCTAAAGTCGGTCTCCCTGGTGTGACTGAGACATTATCAGTATAGGTTGATTTTTGCAGTTTAGAGTATTTTGTGTTTGTATTTTGTATTTTTTGTGTGCATATGTGTGATGGCTTCTTGAAGTTGCACATGGTTGTAGATGTACTACATGGACAGAATGGTCACATTTGCTTATTTAATGGGAAGGTTAATTTCTGGAAAACATGAAAAGTACGAAATTTGTGAGCTTTCTCATTATTTGTAGGTCGGTCAGTTTTAACAATTCAACAATAAGCCTATCATAGTAGAAATGTTTCGCCCTGGAACGGAGTGCTCTTAAAACGACTTCATATTTGGAATACATGTAGTTGTGACAAGAAATGGCTGAACAATTTGGACCAAATTTTCATGTCAGACATATGTGTAGTCCCATGCTTGTCCATTTCTGTTTTCAGTGCATGTGATCGACTTTCAGTAAGATTAAGTCAAACTCTTTTCATTTTGATAATGCAAAAAACCTCCCATTCTACATCGATTTTTTTTTGGCACCACAAAATCAATCTTGATTTTGATTTGATTTGATTTGATTTGATTTGATTTATTTATTTTCCACTCAAATATCCACAAATTAAAATGACATATATAAATACAGTATTACAGTATATAATAGAACAAATGAATTATACAAGTAACGAAATACCGATAAGTATGTACGCAATAAAATAAGTTACAGTGCACATTTAAGTTTGAGAATAAGACAAAATATTTTGAATTGCTTGATTTAACTGTGAGGGAACAAAGGGAATCTTCAATGGTTTTCCCTTGTAATAATCGTAATGACCGGCACTCCACTCTTTGTTTTATGTTTTAGATATATTTACTGGACTATGAATGGACAAGTTGCTCGTAAACATTTATCAGAGTCTGGATCCCCTCAAATTATATACAAAAATATGGATTTCGACGATCTCTTTGGATTCAGCATTGACTTCACCAGTGAGTATTTAGTAGTTATAAATGACATTTCTTTTGACATGAAATGATATTTTTAACCAAGAAACTAAAGACTCGTTTAGATAATGCTGCGGTAAACCGCCGAACGTTATTTTAATATTTTTAAAAACATGAATGGCATCAGTGTACTCCCCCTTATTCAAACTATTGGAGGCGCCCCTGTAAATTTTGTTTCTTTTTAAATAGATTCAACCATGGAATACACATACTGACATATTGATCGTATTCACACTAACTGACCACTCAATGCTTTTTTTCTTTAATTCGCGAACTTTCGTGAAAATTACCCCTTTACGCCAAATTTCTAACTATCATCGTAAACAAAGGTCAGCATAAAAAGATATCACAGGAATGCTGACTCGGGTATTTTTTTCGGGTGTTTCCATTTACTGTAACTTGCATAATGTCATGAATATTCACTAGCATAAAAGCATATCACAGAAACTGTCTCATGAAAATGCCTCTGTGTAGAAAATGAATAGGTAATATGTAGGTCAGATCAAAAGGTGTCAGGTAGGTCAGAAAGAAGTGGTACAGTAAATGGAAACACCCTCGTTTTTGTTCAATTGGGTACATGTACATGGCGAATCCCTTTCCGAGTAAAATGACACCAAGATTAATAATTTTGAGTAAGGCGTTTAAAATCTATTGCAGTTTTTGTAAAGCAATGTTGTGTCCAGAATTTGGTGCTTTTGCAATCGTGGCAACCGTGGCCATGCTTGAAGCAGCGAGAAATTTTGGTGATGGCCGGCATCCCAAGTCATCAGCTGTGCTGACGAACGCAAGACAAGTCATCAAAAACCTTAAAATTTGCTTGTTGGGGGATAGGGGGAGTATATGCAGGAAAAAAAACTCTGTTCTTTTCAGAAGAACTTAATAATCATTGTAAAAAAACCCACTTGAGGTGGGGCCCCTAAGAACCCCCAGTGACCACGGTGGGAGGTCTAAACCCTCCTGGCCAAACTATAGTGCAGACAGGCTTTAATAAACACCTTTTTCTACAATTTTTCGCCCCTCCCCTTTTTGTCAGGATCGTTACGTCGTATCTTCTTCTGCAGCCGTACCGCGGAGAGAGTCTTCTACAAAGATGTGAGCCTTCCTCACAACTCATCGTTTGCTAAAGAATTGACATATTACCAGAAGGCTCCATACTACGGGCAACTCCGATCCCTGAGCTACTTCAATGGCGTCGTCTATTGGGTCACGAAGCACAACTATACGAGAGGTATCGGTATCACGGCAGACTATGATAATACCAACCGATCGTACGTCATTAAAAAGATCGACCAGTTCAGGGTTCCTAGGGGAATGCAAATCATCGAACCATGATTTTGTCTTTAAAACTTATGAACCATTCACATAAAGATGGTGGATTGGGCATGGATATGATCATATTAGAGTGGCGACAGGCCGCCGAAAACCGACATTCACTGCCGACTAAAATTTGAAAGAACTTTTACTCGCCACTCGGTGACATGTCACTGACAGGTCGTCTTCCTGAAAAGATTACAAAACAACTTCTGACGACTATTTTGGTTAGCAAATAATTTTGATGATACATCGAAAACCTCCAGGCGATTAAAAACCTCGAAGAAAACCAGTCCCCGATCAATGACAACTTATAGAAGACTATAGTAAAAATTCGTTCGACCACTGGCATCCAACAGTCTGCACCTGTTGTCGCTGGTCGCAGTGGTCGGCAACCGGTTGTCGCTATATAATGCGATCGCATTATGTAATGTGTATATACTTGAAAGATATGACATTTTGAAAAAATAATTCTTGCAAGATTACCATTGATTTGATAATTAAGTTGAGTATGTCAAAACAAAATTCACTCTTTCATTAATCCTTCTTCTGCCTGGTTATGGTAAAATTCCCGTTCAGAAAGTGTTATCAAAAGTCATACTCTATGTTGCTGTGTTTTGCCTGTTTTCACGATTTCAAATGATTTGTGTCATAAAAGTCAAATGTTTGATGCACTGTGCACTTCAAAGGAAATTCCACATATTTTGCAAAATTAAAAAAATGCATTTCCTAAAATTTGACAAATGTCAACAAATTTTACGTTGGTCAGGAATCTCTGTCATGATATTTTGTTTTAAAAATAAATTAAATGTATACTTTACTCCTTCCCGACCATTGACGCAGATTGTGTTAATTAAATGCATAATGTAATTTTGGTAATAAAATCTATCATTTTCGGTTCAAAAGTAAATTTTGTTACAAATTTAATATTTGTCATATCGATTTCGTTATCTTGTATTAACAGTGAATCATATCACATGTTACACGGGAATAAATTGCCTGTGCTTTGGTAATTTCACTAATTATTTGTTTAATGAACCGTTTAAAAGAGTCAGAAAATATATATATGGGCTGTCGCTTTCTTGGGCCGTTTGTCCTAAAAACAGTGTTGTCAGTCTATTGCCGGTCTAATGGGAGTGTCGGTCTAATGGGCATTCGGTCTATCGGGCTGTCGCAGCTCAAGTACGACGAAGGGAAAGGATGAATGATGGACATTGTGGAAGTTTCAACCGATCAATGACAAGACATGATATGAGTGACCAGAAACATGGCAATAAAGTTTGGGTGGGGCGTAGACATTGAAACAAATTTCTAAGAAAGTTAGGCACCCAAATCCTTGACCGCTGGGTCCATGGGAGGAAATAATAATGAAATGCAAACTCAATTCCAATTCAGAAGCTGCTGTAGTTCGAATGATATTAAATATTACGGATTGCATGTTATTCATCAACATATTATATTCAGCTCAGTCTCGGTAAATTCAACATAGGCGTTGTAAAGAAGAACATGATAGTCCACGTTTAGACTGTAAACACCAACAAGAAGTTTTTAACAAGCCATACGTTATACTGGTAGTTGAAGTTATTCAGGAGCGGTTCTTGAAGAATATATTGATATATATATATACAAATATGTAAATATATATATATATATGAGATGCCCTGCGTTTGGCCACCCAGAATATATTTGCAAATTTTCAAGATAAGAACACATACAATTCAATTTTGAAATCCTCCGTCACGGTTACATAGATATTATGATTAAAACAATTGAAATAAATAAATAAATAACCGGTATTAGTGAATTGTACTCTCAATGATTTTTATTTCAACTGTTTCAATTATATTTTTCCGGGGGGGGGATAGGGCACTTGAGGGGCATTTGCAATGATTTTGTACATGTGCCTCTCCGGCCTTTTGGGGGAAGAGGCTTGAAGTTTTTGTTGTTGCTCACAAGGGGTTTGAACCATCAAGCTGCTCTCTCTCTCTCTCATCTCTAGAACCGCGGCTACTAAAGTTATGTCTTGGAATAAGTTATTGTACAAAATAGAATGTCTGTGATGTACTGATCATAAGAGCAGTAGAAATCTATTCCTTTAATATGTTTGCGTGGTGTTACTTGCTTTTAAGAATATCATTTTAATTTGATGTCAATATGATATTAAAAAAAAAAAGTCATTGGTAATGACTCTTAGAAGATTGTTGTGTTAGTATTTTTAACCAGATTGCTATAATTGTTCAAACTTCGTTAAGATTTGAAGGAGATTTTTATTGATAATTGATATATCAGTCGTATATGTACACACCATTGACACCAATGAAGGCCTGCATACTTGTAAATACAAACTGTCAAGACAGTTTTATTTCAGTTATTCTTAGGAATAAGTATAGATTTAGCAATTCACTAGAAAATGACACGTGCACTAAAAGGGTCTAGACAGGGGCCAACGATGTGATCCTTATTTTTATTTGACACTGGGAAAAATACGTGTGATGATATGAAATGATGATAAATAGAAATACATGAAGGTTATATTTATATATAATTTGACAGTGTGATTAGGTTTACCTAACTGCATTGTTACTGGAACTAAGGGACAGGACGGAACCATTGGTCCAGGTCTATACAGCGATAGGGCTGACGTAGTGCTGATAATTCGTCGTCAAGATACTCCAGGGCCCCGTTTTATAAACAGTTGCGATCAATCGCAACTTAAATGCGATTGATATCAATCGCAATTATGTAAGAGATAGGGGACTGCAAACTTGCGATTGATTAGAGGACTTGCGATTGATTTGAATCAATCGCAACTCTTTATAATTAAAGACGGGGTCCGTGCAGAGGTACGAAATACACAAACTCAAAAAGGATCAATGTCAGTCATCGAATCGTCTTAAACACGATCGCAACTAATTTCGAGAAAAAAAATCAACTCAAAGGCAATTATTTCAATACCCTTTCGTATTACCCATGTAAATCATGTTCGGGTTACGTAATACGTCATTGTCATGTTCGCACATTTCAAAGGTGACGAACAAGGTCATTGAAATTGCCTTAGGTTGATTTTTTTCGAAAGTAGTTGCAATCGTGGTCTTAATTAATCCCCATACATTTGTGCTTCAATTATACATGTTCTGTGTGTTATACGCTTGTTTAGAAGTGTTCACATGAATAAAGTGTTATTTAGCCTAATCATTTGTATTGATGTAGTCTTCTGTTTGCAACTTAATACCAAAGTCTAAATTTCAGTACTAAAGAGAGTAAAATATCCCAGCCACAGGCTAGGTTTGGTTATGTTCCCCGCTTTATGACAGCCTATACAAAAGCTTTATATAAAAAAATTAGAGCATATTTTCGCACCTATATTAACATGTCATAATATATTAATTTTGTAATGATTAGGCCCCTTATAAATTAATACTTCTGGTATTGTCATAACATGGTAATGACGATATTGTTTTCCTTTTCCTCTCATTTTCCACTTCACCCTCTACGTGTGTGTGTGTGTGTGTGTGCGGGGTGATATTGGGGCGCCCATGCACCAGCCTTGAATTCTTGCTCTCTGGCTAGTAAACACTGCAAATAACTATTACATTGATCATGATAGGTTGCAAATCAAATAATCTGTAAAAGATTATGGGGATGGGGGTGCAGGATGGATATTATAACTTAATCTTCCCTTTCTTCCTCTTTCTTCTCTCCTGAAAATGATATCCAACAATAATATTCCTTTGTCAACGATGTTTCAAGGAGTTTGGGTAACCGGGGTGGGGTGTGATAGGGTTTATTTAGAATAACGCTACGTGTTTGGATTCTAAGCAACAAAACTGAATTTCGAATTTGAATTTGAATATTTTTTTATCATCATATATCGTTGTTTTCTTCCTTTCCTCGCTGCAAAAAAATTAAAAAATTGTAAAAAGTATAACGAGAAATGTCATCTGTTATCCTCTCTGTAATATACTCCCGAAGAGGCGTTTGGTAGAAAATTAATTTTTGCTATTTCTGTTTCTTGTAATTTTGATATTTGCACTGAATTATCTTTGCTACACTATGATTTTGATTTAATTTTGTTATCCTTTGTTTAAAAGAAAAATTGAGAATGATCCTATTTGTTTGGTTTGTAATTAATAAAATAAAACAGGGCAGAGGGGTGTGTGAGGGGGCGACCACCCCCAAGACACCCTTGCTCCTTGTCTTGTATAATAATATGCAAGTTGTGAAGACAAATTATTACATTAAACGACATGCAATATTATTAATGTTTCCTTTGGCAACAAATGGTATAAACATCAACGGGTGTCGGTGGCAAATTCTTTCTCCCTTGTTCTTACTCTTGATTTTCATCTCGATGTTTGCTGGTTAATTAGGTATTAGGTATTAGGTATTGGTGTGTGTGTGGGGGTGAGGGTGCGTGGGTGTACATGTGTGTGATGGCCCCTCCCCCATTCTCGTTTGTCATTTATCCGCCTGTACAACCTGAATACCTCTCTCTATATATAATTATCTCCCTCTCTCCCTCGCTCTCATCTCCCTCCCCACTCTCCCTAGCTCCCCCACTATCTCTCTCTAGGTCGGGGGGGGGGTGTATATATAGACGGCGGAGAACGACCGCAGCCATCCTTGCATCTAGGTATTAATTATACGAATTATGAAATAAATGTATAAGAATTGAAATAAAGGGGAATCAAGTAAGATCACAGTCAATTTTCAATCAGGGGAAATATGAAGGATCGAGGGTTGAATTCAAAGAACCCCCCACCCCCTTTCCCCCTCTCCTCGCACTCAAAAAGAATACAGCCAGCAAGTCAACTAACGAGCTGCATGCAGACACAGTCCACCGACAAAAACATCCGACCATAGATACGGACGCGATCCGCGTTGGGGCATAAACGGCTGTTACCCCCCAAAGACCCTAGACCAAAGACCCTAGACCATTAGCCTCTTGTCGATGGCCCTGGCGCTGTTGCGAGCGAAGCGAGCCAGAATTAGAAAGCCGAGCGCGCTCGGCTTTCTAATTCTGTTGCTTCGCTCGCAACAGCGCCAGGGCCATCGACAAGAGGCTACTAGACCATGCATGCATGCCCTGCCAGTTACCGGCTACCTAGACGTGATCACGAAGACCTTTGATACTGTCAAGATACTTTACTCTAATAACTTCCGTAGTAGACTTGACAGGCGAAGATTGTTTAAAGAAAACGGATTCGAAAAGTTGTATGTAAACATTTTCTTGACATTTCATTCTCTCTCTCTCTCTGACCTCTGACCTCATGAGGGCCTCTGAGGGCCTTGGAGGAGGCGTGGCACAGCGTCGAGGGGCCTGTGTAACGAGAGTACGTACTAGTATAGTACTACGCAGATGCTTGTACCACAATATACTCATGTGCTTAGTTTCTCAATTAGCCATTCTTTGCTAATTCATAGTAGATCTACATACACATACAGTACTCTTTGGATCAGCTGTTTCGAGAAATTTGAGTAAGATTAATATCACGATATGTTATAATTTATGACATGGGGCCAAAATTGTGTCGGATTCGTGTTAATGTCTTTGTAACTGTATGTTGTGTGAGTTTTCAGTACTCCTGACTCCTGAGCTGAGGCCTGAGCGGCGCGGCACGAAACGAGCTCGGCACAGCAGCATGCACAGTTCAGCCATCGCCATCGGGGCGCTGACCTATTCCTAGCCGGCTGGGCCTGGGGCTGGGATCGAGGATGGACCGTTGGCAGCGATGCGCGCGGGAACAGATTCGATTGGTGGTGTATGAATTATGATTAATTGAAATAATTAGCTGGGGTACCATTGCGTTGCACGAGAATGAAAATAAAATCCAAGAGGTATAACCGTATCAGTAGCTTGTTATTGGCATTGCAACCTCATTTGGTGGCAAAATTCAATCCAATTCATGACACAAGCCGAACCCCAGGCCAAGGTCAGGGCAAGGTAGACTCTAAGACTAGGTCTGTAGTCGTGTAGACAGAAAATCTGTCTGCCTTGCCCTTGCCCTGGCCTTGGCCTTGGACTTGGAGGATTTTCCCCCCTTCAAACTTAGTCATCTCTAGTCATAGCTTTATACCCTATTTTGTCTTCTGTTCTTTTGCAACTTCCCTTGTTTGCCCTGCTCTTCCCCTCTCAGTAATTCTGAATGATATGTTCAAACTAGCAGCTTCAATGATTTATAATTGTAATTGTAAAAGTTTATATTTTATAATTGTCTAGATATCTCTTTGTCAAATTATATCCTTTTAAAATATATTTGTATTGTTATCCATGTCAATTGACCCTACCGCAAGTACGATATTTGACCGTAGCGCCGGCATCCTTCCTCCCACACTGCCGGCTGCCCAGGTCAGCACATGCGCAGATAAGATACTGGGGAAGACGATACAACAATTAAGGTTTCTTTTAGTTTTGGCTTCCATAGAGAATGTAGAGCCGTGTCTACTAATTCCTTATTTTACTAAACTATTGTTTAGGTTCCATGAACTCACCCGATGATTGGATGAGATCCATAGAGGCACCATCATAATTTGTTAATAATAGTTTATTAGTTCTTTAACTATAATTTATATTGAACTTTCCAGCTCTTAATTGACCCATTGTATTTGTATGGGAACCGGAAGTGCATGCCTTTGCCAGATGTACCCATGGCCTGTCCTACCCTCTATGGCCAAATACCGTAGTTGCGGTAACGAGACTTGACTGAATTGATCCAGTTGTTCATTCATGTATGACTGTGAATATGGAATGTTCTTGATGAAACATTTCAACCAAGCTCGCCACTGTGTTTTGCTTTCATTTCCAGCTGTGCCAGCCAAACAGCGCATCATGAATCTATCGCCGAATGTGATGAGGACCCTGTCGTTGGCAAGGAGGAATTTCTTAAAAATTGATCCAGAAGGAAGATCACTCCATTATTGCATCAGGAATAAAAACTTGAGAGCATTTCACAGTACCAGGTTACAACCAGCAATATCTGTAAAAACAACTTGCAGGTAATATTTGTATCCTACATTGTCTGTTTCGAGCCAGAATGGCATTAAACTCATATAATACAGAGTTCATGCCCTCCTGGATCTAATCAAATGACCTTGTGTTTCTTACAAACTTCTACAATTGTCCACAATAGATACAATTTTAAAAAATAGAAATAAGCCCAATTAAACGTATGTTTTAAGCCCTGAATCTAAAGAATTGAAATGGATTGTGTTTCAACCTAATTCTTCACAAGGGTAATCTGAAATAAAAGTAATTTTGCATATAGTTCCCCTCACTGTAATTGAAAATAATACTTTATATTTATGAATTTTATAATTTTTGTATGAATGATATTCAAATTTTGGATAAAATTGGTGATGCTGTCTCTTTTTTAACAAGTACTGTAGGTGTCTGTAAGTAACTAGTAAGTATCCTTTTGGTTTTCCTTCATATACAGTACTGTGGCTGTACAGTAAACATGTATACCGTATACCCCATTTTCTGCATCCAGAACTACCGATGTGACATCTGCCACTCTTTTACTTCTTTCAACGTTTCTTCATTTATATTCAGTCATAGCTTTTTTTTCTCTTGTCTGTATTAATAATCATCCCCTCTTTGTCAGAATAACCGTCATGATGAATTGTGGTTTGTTGAGCATTGTAAGCATCTCTAAAGAGTGCTTGACTGAACTGCTCACTTTGGAGTGGAGAATGTGCGTACATCTAGGTACATTGTGTGTGGCGAAGCATGAATTTAATGATGTAATGATATTTCTGTACAGTGCTTTAGAGAAATCGTAAATGTATTAGGTGCATGCAAATATAGAATATCGTAACTCCAACACTTTTCTTGATTTTCTTAGATCATCAGATCATCAAGTCAGAAGACACATCTCATCATCCCTTCATCTGTATGGTGCATCGTCAGATGTACCTCTGACAAGGGACAGGTTTCCTGATCTAGCCAGGGCAACTTCTCTCAGCTGTCTGATGAGGATGTGGCCTTCTTCGACAATCTTCTTGAGGGAAGGATTATCACCGATCAGGATGAGCTCGAAGGAGCTAACACCGATTGGCTTAAGATATGTAAAGGTGAGAGTAAGGGAGACAACTCAATGACCTAGCTAAAGGGGGCACGTTCCTCCCAAGTTGTGGGGTAAAAAAAAGAGAGAAAAGAGGAATAAGACAAGAAAAGATGAGGCCTGGACCACTGCTATCCTGCTACTCCCCCCACCCCCCTAACCATTGTCTTTAATTTGAATTTCATTTCCGAGTTACACCAGAACTCATATATGTGCCCTTTCTACTCAAGTATCTGGCATATATTTTAGGGCTGTGAATAAAAAGTTATTGAGCCAAAACAAAAAATGTGGAATGATTAGCGCAGATGGGTTAACTACAAATGTGCACCACATGTACACATGTCAGTGTACAAAAAACTGTATATTGGCAGCTTGATTGGAGTGCCTACATGTAGAGTGCATATCAGCTTTATTCTACAAGTGCAAGATTTTCGTTTGTGAAATAAAAGTACGATCTTTCAATACTGTTTTATTCTTTTTAGCTAAAGCAATCGCACATAATGCATGGGCTACTGAAAGTGTCCGTGGTGTCTTAACTATACTATGCACAAGATAACACATTGATTGCACTGGTGATGTCCCTTCCACATTCATGTACTTGAATACACCATGCACAAGATCTACATTTACATTGGTTATCTATAAAACCACCCACTAAGACTGTTGTATTTTATGACTTGTTTTATAATATATATAAGGCCCATTTGGACTAGGACTGCAAACTTCGTCAAAACATAGCGACAACGAAATAAAATGAGATAAGTGTAGCGAGCTTCACATTTCTGTATTTCGAACACATATAATAGGGAATTAAAGCTTAAGGCTCATATACGCAGCAGTAGAGGAGGAGGAGGAGGCGGTCTGGTGCCCTCAGATCATCGTTCTGACTTTTGTGACTTTCGTCAAGCACGTAGGTTCGAGTCCCGTGGTGAGCAGACAAAAAAAGCAAAATGATTGTTGCCGCGTTGTTTGTAAGCATGCCCCTCCCCTCCAATTTGGATGCAGGCTTGGGTTCAGGGGAAAACACACCGTTCCTTCGTGGGATCTGTTTGGCCCGAAAAATAAATCCTGTCCTGAAAGGGTTAAGGGTCATCATTGCATGCTGTTAGGTGTGTTCTTTCTTGCCTTCAACATATTTGCTATAACTATTTATTGACACTATATGTTTTGCTGTTGCAGATTTTTAAATGCAGTTTACCTTGTGATATCTGAACAGGCTTTAGCAGGTAACTCTACACTTTGATCAGCAATAATATTTATGTCAGATTAGTTTCATTTCAAATTCAGTTTATTAATTTCATAAAATACAAAGATATAATATATAATTTAAAATTATGCCTGGGAAATCGCATAAAAAAGCCAGTGGCTTGTAATAAAACACAGCGATTCCCCTTACAATCATAGTAATTATGACAACAGCAAATACAGAATACAAACAAAGCACAAAAGGAAACAAAAATCATTATCACATTACAAACATTAAACAAGTAAATAAAGAAACATATGAAAAAAAGAAGATCTTATTATGTAAAAACATACATGCAATTTGAAATTCAATTAGATCTCCAGTGTTGTCTATTTGAAGTGCCTGTTTGAGGATATAAAATCTAATAGAATAAAATCTTTAAAGGTGTCGTATTCTAGTGGTTTAAGCACTTGAAATGCAAGGTCGTGTGTTCGATCCCCAACACAGTACTAATGTCCAGGAAAGAAGTGGGGACCAGGTAGGATGACGAAAGCCTTTGTGTTAGTAATTGCCATATGCCCTCATTGTGACCATATGGTAGGGATACTCCCCATGAAGTGGATATGGTGCACATTGTGCGTGAATGAATCTGATGACTGGGGTAATGATATCGGTAAAGCGCTTCGAGATGCTATTTCGTATTAAGCTCTATACAAATCCAGATTATTAATATTATTGATAACATTGATGGTCTTAAAGGTACTATGTCCCATTTGCAGGCCAAACAAATGAAAAGGTTAAATTCCAACGGCATTTGAAAGACAATACTAATTTAGAACTTCCCTCAAAACGAAAAGGCTTGAAAATGGCTTTTAGTGGGAAAATAACGACTATTAGTTGTCGAATCGACTTAGTGATTGCAATCACCTAAGTAATAGTCTGATTTTCAGACCATTGTACCGAATGGTCGTACGTTTTATGCTGCGCAAAGATTCAATCAGTTTAATTTTGGCCATTACAAGAAGTGGGTTATTGATGTAGACAAATGCTCATGTACCTTTACAGCTCATTTTATGTATGTTATTACCAAAGAAAAAAGCCAGTCAGTCACTCAATAGTGTCTGACAGTGAAGTCTAGCAAGTAAACGGGTTTCCTTGCATAATTTGAATATTAGGACACTGCTAATGTTTAAATTTCACAGATAGGACATACATGACATATTCATAATTCCTGGAAAGTTCTACAGAATTTGATGTTGGCTGTAAAAGGGACATAGTATCTTTAATATTAGTAGTACTACTACTAACCCAATATTAATACATTTTCATACATAGTTGTACATTTGGGTTCGACACTAAATGGATGCCTGTGACACATGGGGGCTCAGGATCAAAGTCTATGAAAAAAGATGGGGTGGAGCCTTGAATGGGGCAGAAATGTTGTGACCTTATATATGAAAGGCATTAAAAAAGGGGGGCATATGTACGTATTTGACTGTATACTATCACAAAGACAAAGCATCAATAATTTATTTAATCATGTATTATTGTTTTATGTGTTATTCTGGTCATCAGGCATTAGTCACTAAGGCCCAAGACAGCGACTTAAGTATCTCAAATTCTTGCCTATTATTCTCCTAGTGTGATGTGTGTATGGAGGCAGATATTTGTAGGCTTCTAAATGAAGGGGCATTTTTATGTTCATTAAAGGTATATTATCAGAAATACAGACCTTCAATAAGTTTTAATTATTCTTCTTTAATACGTTTATTTTTATATGCAGGCACAAGTCGTCTTTTGCTAAGGCCCAAGACAACTGATGAGGTATCCCAGATTCTTGCCTATTGTCACTCCAGAAACCTGGCTGTGGTGCCCCAGGGGGGCAACACTGGTCTGGTTGGGGGCAGCATACCTGTTTTTGATGAGATCATCCTATCAACGACCCTCATGAACCAAATCATCAGCATCGACGATACATCAGGTGAAAAGACAAAAAACAAATTCTCATCGAGAGAAGGTTCTTCTTCCAGTGCAAGTACAGTCCTCTAGGCAGAGTATTTTCGTACTGTTGTGCAGTGCTGTGAACTAGTGTGCCATGCTGCATTGTGTGAGCACCCCAAGAAGAGGTCCTAATCAGTTTTATAATTGAGTAGTAAAAAGTGCTCGTTGTGCAAGTAAAAATAGCTTCTTCTCCAACTAGTTCTGACGCAGTGTTACCCCAACCAGCTGCCTCTTATACTGTTCCAGAGAAGAAGCTGCTGTCACCGTGGTAGGGAGCTGGTTCCATAAGCAGATGACACTGGGGAAGAAGGAGTTTTGATACCCAGAGGTCCTGCAGAGTTGCTGTCGGTATTGAGCTTGTCGTCTTCCAGATGATCGTAATACTGGGTAGATGTAGGGTGGTTCAGGAGGAATGGCAATCAATCCATGCAAGGTACGATATAGCATGATGACTTTCAGATGAGCTCTTCTTTCGGAGAGAGACTGCCATTTTAGCAAGTGGAGCATTTCGGTTACACTGTGTCTTGGATGATAGTCTCCTAGAGTGAACCGAGCAGCTCGCCTCTGAACCATTTCCAGTTTTCGAATTTGGTCTTGGCAGTGAGGGTCCCAAGCTCTTGAGGCATAGTCAAGGATGGGGCGTACATATGTCATGTACGCCTGTTCCTTGATTTTCTTGGGGCAGCCATGCAGATTTCTCTGAAGGAATCCTCGTGTACTGTTGGCCTTCTTGCATGTGTTGTCTACATGTGTCTTCCAGCTTAGCTTGGAGTTGATGTGTACTCCAAGGTATTTGGCATTGTCTACTGTCGGTAGCTCAACTCCGTGAAGTAAGTAAGGTGAACGGATGACATTTTTCACCTTTTTGGTCACTCTGAGGACTTCGCACTTGCTGGGGTTGAAAGACATCTGCCACTTGGTTTCCCAGTCTTGCAGGTGGTTAAGGTCTTCTTGGAGTGTGTCTGCGTCGGTTTGTGAGTTGATGCGTCGGTATAGTAGACAATCATCTGCAAACATCCGAGCTTCTGAAGGGACACAGTCTGGCAGATCGTTGATGTAAGCCAAGAAGAGAAGGGGGCCGAGTACAGTCCCTTGAGGTACGCCCGAGGTTACATCCAGTACAACCTGTTGTACACGATTGGTGAGAAAAGCTCTGATCCAACAGAGGAGTTTACCCTGGACACCATAGAAGGCTAGTTTTCTCAGGAGTCTTTCATGTGGTACTTTGTCAAATGCCTTTGAAAAATCTAACAGCACTGCATCGATCTGCTGCTTATTGTCCAGTCCTTTGCCAAGGTCATGGATGGTCAACAGCAGCTGGGATTCACATGAATGGTGTTTACGAAATCCATGCTGCTTTTCCGATAGGATGCCGTTAGATTCCAGGTGGTTAATGATCTCTGAGAATATGATGTGCTCCAAGGTCTTACAAATAAGAGAAGTCAGGGAAATGGGTCGATAGTTGCAAGCCTCATGTCTATTACCTTTCTTGTAGATTGGTGTTACAAAAGCAGACTTCCAGTCTGTTGGGATTGAGCCCTGATGTAGTGTTGACTGGTACAGTAGTGAAAGGACAGGTGCAAGTTCTGTTGAGCACTCTTTGAGAAGGCGTGCAGGAAGGTTGTCAGGTCCTGATGCTTTGTGTGGGTTGATTTTTGATAGCAGTTTCCAAACACCTTCAGACCTGATTTCAATATTGCAAAGGGTTGGGTGTGGGCTTGCCTCTAGATCAGGAACACTGTTCAGATCTTCTTTGGTAAAAACAGATGAAAACTGATCATTAAGGAGAGCTGCTTTTGTTTGGCTGTCACAGTGAAGAGTTCCATCTTTCAGAAGGGGGGGATACTCCAGTGTTGTCGCATCGCTTGTTCTTGATGTACGTCCAGAAACGTTTACCACCACGAGACCCTTCGCCACAGATTAGATCTGAGATATATGTCTGGTAGGCTTTGCGGCATTCCCTCTGCATGGTTTTCTTCATTTCTTTGTACTGTGTAAGGGCAGGCCGACTGTTGTCGACAGCTGATCTTGATCTCCTAAACGCCCTTTTCTTCTTCCTCGAGAGTCGTTTCAGGTCAGTCGTAATCCAGGGTTGACTAAATCTACATGTGGTCATCTTAGATGGGACTTGGTTCTCAACAACGGATAGGATCTTGCTTTTTATCTGTGACCACTGGGTTTCAACTGGTGTCTCTAGTGACATCTGAGATAGGTGTGTCTCTGCAAAGCTTTCCAGCTCCTCTCTGATTTCATCCATGTTTGCATTTTTCCAGAGGTAGATTTTTCTCTTTATTGGCCTCTGTAGCTTTGCTCTAATATCTGCGATTGTAAGGACCATTTCATGATCGCTGATACCAGGTAAGGGGATGCATTTCCTGATCAGAGATGGGCGGTTTGTCAGGAAAACATCTAGAATTGACTGGTCTCTGGTTGGGAAGTCTACCACTTGGCTTAGGCATAGATCTTGGAATGTTGCAAGGAAGGTTGAATTCACAGCTAAAGTGTACCGGTGACTTGTCACAGTTTCTGTCTGCCAGTGTATATCTGGTAGATTGAGGTCACCCGAGATCCAGATGGTTGCTGTTGGATGGTTTCTCACAATCCCACTAATAATGCTGCATATTTCTTCCGCACTTGTAATGTCACTGTTAGGAGGACGGTATAGGCACATAATAATCAGTTTGTGGCCACCAGCGATGTTGATTTCAGCAGCCACGATTTCCTTAATAGTTTGGATAGAGACTTCCTTTACGATGATGTCTGCTTTCGTTGCAAGGAGGACACCACCATACCCATCCTTTCTGTCTTTGCGGATAGCTGGGATGTTGTAGCCTGGAGGAAGGATCTCTGAGCTAAGAATGTCTGGCCTCAACCAAGTCTCACTACCTACAATGATGTCTGGTTTGCAAGAGTCGACTGCTTCCCAGAAGGCTTCTTTCTTACATCGTACACTTTGAAAGTTGACAGTGAGGACTTTGAATGACTTACATTCATTTTTCTTTGTTCTCCTTTCTCTATGTGGCGTTGATGTTTTCAGCGGCGATGATGTTTTCAGCGGTAGGCCGATGTCATCTATGGTTTCATCAGGGCTTAGAGAGTTACATGAATCAGAGAAGGTTACTTCAACTGTTTCTTTTGTGCTAGAGTTCCTTGGACCATCTGAGAGGCCTGAGAGAACATCAAAACTGTTCTGACTCTCTGAGAGGAACGTGTCTAACAGGGAAGAGGACGTGTTCGGTTGGTCACACTTGGCACAAATCCAGGTTACATTGCTGTTATTAAGGTTGCTGTATGTAGCAGATGACATGCCCATGCAGTCAACGTGGTACCAAACATTACATGAGTCACAAGCAACAGCTCTCCTTGTCTTGGACCATTTTACAGCCTTTGTACAGACTCCGCACGGGTACTTTGGTGTATATGGTCCTGGGTTGAGTTCAGTGTCGTGGGCATGAGTAAGGAGGAGAACACTTAGGTATAGGAGAACTGATTTCAGGCTACTCCTACTAGCGAGATAAGATAAACTTGTCTTGTGTGGTGAGAAGTTTGGGGTGACATTCAAGCTCTGCACAAGGCATGATGGTAGATTACCCAGAGAAGCAACATGGCTTCCCACAGTTAGGCTTGAAGCTGGAAACCATGTCGATGTCGGAAGACATTCAAAAGAGGAAAGCTTTAGATGTGCTTTCAAACATTGATTTCTTGTGAGTATACAGTTGACTGGAACAAGAAAAAAGGCAACAAAAATTTTTGGATTGCCCATAGTCTAGTTTGGGTTATTCACGCAACCCGATTGTGTGATTTCAGGTTCGATTCATAAGCGTCAAGCATACAGCTTACAGCCTATATACAGGCGAAAAGGCTGGGGTTATTAACTTGTCAATAAACTTTGCAAGTCATACATGACTTGAGAAGCAGGCCAGGGAGCTCATGGTATAAAACACAATGCATGTATTGAAGGTGGTCGGTGTAGGCTAATCCCTTGATAATAGAACAATGGGCATCTACTGAACTGCAAGCCTCCAATAAATTCACTGATTATACTCCACTTGTAGTGCACCAGGCTGGGTATGTGAGACTACACTAGCAGTTGGGCAAGATGGGCAGCTCTCTGAGTGAGAAATCTGGGTGAAGAATTTCACTCTTTCTGGTGGTCAGGTTCCTAAAAAATCGCTTTGATTGAGGTCCCTGATGTCCACAAGCCAATCCACTATAATTAGGTATACAAAAAATGTGTGAAACCCCCCAAATTATGTAAAATTATGAAGAGCTCGCTATGCAGCAAGGCACACACGCACGCACGCACGCACGCACGCACGCACGCAATAGACAGGCTCTGGTGAAGATGAAAAATAATTTGTGACCTCTCTTATTCATTTTATGTCAGTTTGAAAGACTGTTATAGTTTGAATGTTTTACCTGACTACTATGAAAGCATGTGTACTGTATGCTTCTATGTAAGCAACCAGGAGATCGGCGGCTTTCCTTACAAGGGACTTGGTAATGAGGATTAATGCCTTACCAGAGGGCACTAGCGCATTGACTAGGTTTCTAGCCCGGTCTCGAGCCTGGTCTCGTAACCTCCTGGTTACCAGACCACTCTTCTACCACTGAGGCATCGCGCCTCCTCAAAGTAAAATAGTAGATATGTACCCTGAAAAGAATTGCCCTTCATATGCCCCTGTATTTGAAATATGATGAGAAATAGCTGAAAAAGTTGGGACCAACCTTTAGGGCACACATTTGTGTCGTCCCATATACCTGATTCTGTGTGCAGTCCTTTCACTTTATGTAGTTTTCTGCAAGATTTAGCCACTTTCGTATCGTTTTGATGACTCCAAAACCTCTAAATATATATACGCCAATGCCTAAGTAGTGCATAATCAACCTTTTGCAATTGCTTCCAGGCACTTTCTTCACATTTATGATATTAGTAATAGTAAAGGATATTTGTATAAGGCCTAAAAAAAAAAGATGTTGTATTGCCCTTTGCGACCAACCTAAAAATCTGAAATTTTGATTTTTTTTTTTTTTAATGAATAAAAAAGTAGGTATTTTATTTGTTTAAATGGGATATAAATGCATAAAATGATCAAATTATTCCAAAATTCTCACTCGTCTTCTGCCCTAGTTTCAAAATCCTGCTAGCGTAAACATGCAAGTAGACCCCGGCCTCTTGTACGTGTATATACCATGCACTGCACCAGCTAGAAACCAGGGAGATTTGGGTGACGTTCCCGGTTTTGAATTTTTTGGGCGACGATGGCTGTTTAGAGTTTTCTACGGAAAGGCTCACAACACTTTATTCATGACACATTTTGAAGGCACTTTAAAAAAAAAGTAAAAAAAAAAAAAAAAGATTTCCGACCGACCGACCCATGTTTTGACACCTAAAGGGCAATACAACATCATCTTTTTTTTTTAGGCCTAATGCATATCAATATATCAATGCACATTTTAGTAAAGGAAGGAGATAGAATTAGACAGAAATAGGAAATACAATTTCAATCAGGTCCCAACTAAACTAAACTTAAACTTAGCTAAAACTGCTGTTAAACATATTTAGTTTTCAGTTTGTTTTGGGGTTGGTCAACTGATTGCCTCATTTTATAAATCGCATGACCAATACTTGACTTCATCTTTAACCGATATCACAGGAGTTTTGGTAGCCCAGGCTGGGTGTGTCCTAGAGAAGCTGGATGAAGCCGTCAGTGAGCATGGTCTAGTCATGCCCCTGGACCTGGGTGCCAAGGGAAGCTGCTGTATCGGCGGTAATGTTTCTACCAACGCTGGAGGTCTACGCTTGCTAAGATATGGCTCTCTGCGTGGCACAGTCTTAGGAGTTGAGGCGGTAAGTGTAATGATAATTATTACGATGATGATAATGATGATGATTGGGATTAGTAGGATGATGATGATGATAATGATAATAATAAATAATAATAGTTTGTCCTTATATAGCGCATTTCAGGACCGCAGGCCCTCTCAATGCGCTTTACAGATATATATTATTACCCCGGTCATCGGATTCATGCTTACTCGCACACAATGTATGCACATTCTCCACTCCGGGGAGCATTCCAGCCAGTCGCCATTTTACAAGCGCCACTTGCTAATCAAACCACATTAACTTTCGCATCCTACCGGGTACCCATTTAACACCTGGCTGGAGAGTGGCAAATGTAGATCAATGTCTTATAATGGTGGTGAGGATGATAATGATGATGATATTGATGACGATGATGATGAAAAGGATGATGATGAGGATGATGAGGATGATGATGAGGATGATAATGATGGTGGTGATGATGATGATAATGACCATAAATGTAATTTCGACCAACGCTGGAGGTCTACGCTGGCTAAGATACGGCTCTCTGCATGGCACAGTCTTAGGACTTGAGGCGGTGAGTGTAATGATAATTATTATGATGATAGTGATGATGGTTATGATGATGCTGATGATGATGATGATGATGACAACGACGACGACGATAAAGCAGTTGTAATGGCGGTAACTTATCAACCAATGCTGGAGGGCTATGCTTGCTAAGATACGGCCCTCTGCATGGCAGTGTAATCATAGCAATGATAATGTTAACAACAAAAAACAAAACAATAGTAATCGTTATTTATATAGAGCCATGTCAGTTACTTAAACAAAAAACACGCTTACAGTATTTTGGTTATTTGCACAAGCTAGCACATCATGAAGGACACTTGTTCTTCCTTCTTAATCTTCTTCGCTTTTTATCCATTTCTTAAAATGTATGATGTATAGGTACTGTCTGATGGAAGGATAGTGGACTGCTTAACATCGCTGAGTAAAGACAACACTGGCTATGATCTGAAACAGCTGTTCATTGGCTCTGAAGGTACACTGGGGATCGTCACTGCCGTAGCTATCAAGTGCCCGCAGAGGCCTAAAGCTGTCAATTTAGCCTTCCTAGGTAAGATCAATCTGAAATCATGAAAGTAATAATTGTAGAAATAATGATGGACTAGTAATGATGATAAAAATAATGATAATAGTAATCTCAGGGATGCCTGTGTTCAGGTGTTATCCTGATATTGGGGCCTTGTCATCTCCTCATTTCAGGCATTGCATTGCACAGAACATATGGGACACACTCCAAAATCTCAGAGTCTCTTTTCAGGCTCACTGAGTGAAGCAGCTGGTAACCCTGTATAAACCTATTCATCAGGAATTTTGTGCTTGATTATGTGTATTCACACTTTCAGAATTCATTTATATTCATTTTGTTCAATTTGTTATGTTCTAAAGGCCCCCTTTTGTGGTATGAAGTTGATTAATTACAATTTTATATATGACATTGCAAACAAATTATTCATTACCCATCAAATTCAAATCACATGAAGTATTCATAATTTGAAGGGTGAAATATGTAAGAAGAAGGGTTCTGGAAATTGTTATGTTTGTATTTATAATGTATCGATTGTGTGCTTTGCCTGTCAATTGCATAAGTTGATTTTGACACCGTGCAGTCATCTGAAAGATGCCTTTTCTTACCCATTAACAGTCAACAAACAGTGCTTTTTTGTCAATTTTTTTTGTAGGAAAATATTTCAGTCTTAAAATTATGAATATTTTTTTGTGTGATTTTGTATTTTGATAATGGATTGTTATGGAAACTTATAACATCACATGTCGAGACAGTTATGCATCAAGTTCACATCACAGAAGATCAAGAGTTGGGTTAGGTTTGGACATTGTCATCTAAGTTAACCCCTTTGCAGTCAAGCTTGTGAAGATGCCCAACAAAAATGTTACGTAAAGAAGTGGAACAAGTGACTCTACAAGTGTATATCAAATTGTTCTATATTTTCAATTTCCATATTGAGACAATGGGTAATTAGAAAAACAATGCTTTCAAGTCTTGTTCTAAGTTTTGAAGTGTTTACTTAAATAGCAAATGTATGTCAGTTATTTAGTCTAGACTCTTGTATTTGATAAGATGTGCTACTTGTAGATATCTAGGCATGAGATGCCCTTGCATGATCTAAAATAGTTTAGTAAGGGTGCATTTAAGCGATTTTTTGAAGCTTGAATCACAAACATGAATCACAAATCAAAATGCTGTTACAGAACACGGTTACTGCGGGAGATCGTTCAAGCGATTTTCCATCAACGCTGATTCTCGCTCATTTCAAGCCCACCCAGGAAGAATAGATATAGATAGCGATAATATATATAATAGATAACGACGTCATAGAATCATGATTGAGATCTCCGTTGCGTTCAAGCGACTTTTAGAGAATCACGTTACAAAACGCATCTTTTTCAGCGTTTCATGTTTGCGTTTTTAAACATGTTTATTTTTACGACCAACAAAAATCGCTTGAAATTGCTTGAACGCACCCTAAACACAAGGATGTAGAGATAATAGAGTTTCCAGGGCATTCTCATGAAGGTGTGAAGTGCAAATTGAAAAGGCTAAGAATGTATCAGTCAAGAGTGCTAGAAGAGCCTTGATAAAATGTTTGTGATAAGTAAAGGCTTACACAACCATGATGAGTTATTATAACAACATTTAATTTTTTTTTTTTTTAATCAATTGGATCTACTACATACATGTATTTCTGAATCAAAGAGTGTTGCAAAGGTTTCAAATATATTTTTGGATTCACAGAGAGGCATCAACCTGCAAACTAATATCCTCATCTTAAAAATCAAGTACATGTATTTCAATGATTCTTGAAAATAATGAAATTTCATAAATTTTGGTTAGGCTCATTACCTTGTGATGTAGATTCACAAAGAATTATCGAATGGGTGATGATTAATAAGCAGAAAAAGCAAAAGTGTGCCCATTTTGATTGAGTTACTATGTTTTTCTTGATTCTAGAGCCCCGTCATTATAAAGAGGCAATTAATGCAGATTGATCACAAGTCCTCCAATAAATCGGAAACTTAAAACTCCTACATGTACTTCGTTAGTACAGAGTTACATGTACATTTTCAAGTTGCAATCAATTTAAATCAATTGCAACTCTTCAAAAGATGGTGCCAAGATATCAAAAAGAGGAATGTAAGAATTATGATCTTTAAATTGGCAAGACATTAACAAATTTGACACAACTGTTTTCCATTTTTTGAATTACATACAGATTGGGAAGTTTTCCTCTTCTGACATAAAAAGCACTCCTTCAGGGCTTCACACTAATTGTGTTACACAGGAGTTCCTGATGGAAGTTGTTATGGTCTGTTTGCATGAGCCCCATGTGAAAATTGTGAAACTTTTTGGGGTCCGGACGTGGATTCTGTTTGCCCAAGTATATCAGGCATGCACGTTAGCGTTAAGCCCCGATCTCTGTCTTTATTTTTGTTGTTGAGGATAACTGATTCTAATCAAGTGCAGCAATAAAGAGTAGAAAATATTAGTATTTCTGCAGTAATTTGCTGTATAACAGCTGCTTAACTCTTTATTATTCTTTATAAAGTGTAGAAATGAAGGGAAGAAAATATTAGTATTGCTACAGTAATATGCCATGTAACAGCTGCTTAACTCTTTATTATTCTTTATAAAGTGTAGAAATAAAGAGTAGAAAATATTAGTATTTCTGCAGTAATTTGCTGTATAACAGCTGCTTAACTCTTTATTATTCTTTATAAAGTGTAGAAATGAAGGGAAGAAAATATTAGTATTGCTCTTCTGACATAAAAAGCACTCCTTCAGGGCTTCACACTAACTCTGTTACACAGGGGTTCCTGATGGAAGTTGTTATGGTCTGTTTGCATGAACCCCATATGAAAATTGTGAAACTTTTTGGGGTCCGGACGTGGATTCTGTTTGCCCAAGTATATCAGGCATGCACGTTAGCGTTCAGCCCCGATCTCTGTCTTTATTTTTGTTGTTGAGGATAACTGATTCTAATCAAGTGCAGCAATAAAGAGTAGAAAATATTAGTATTTCTGCAGTAATTTGCTGTATAACAGCTGCTTAACTCTTTATTATTCTTTATAAAGTGTAGAAATGAAGGGAAGAAAATATTAGTATTGCTACAGTAATATGCCATGTAACAGCTGCTTAACTTTTTATTATTCTATATAAAGTGTAGAAATAAAGAGAAGAAAATATTAGTTTTGATGCAGTAATTTGCCGTAATTATAACAGCTGCTTAACGCTTTTTCTGCTTTGGTTGATGAATGGTACAACCAGTAAACTGCCACAGTCAACTTTTGTCATACTCCGAGACAGTCTCGCATAACAAATTCATGTAGATTCAAGATTCAAGATGTTTTATTTAACCATAACCATAAGAACAACCGAAAGAAAAGCAAATGCTTGTGAGTTATGGCCCTGGAAGAGAGAGAGAAAACGGCAAAATAAATACCAAGTAGATACAGAGTCAAATTAATCAATAATACAAACTAAATTGCACAAATATACACACATGAAGCACACACACACAAATGTACCAGTTCTAAGTAGCCACTAAATTAGATAAATTATTAAATAAATTACCATGACAAAACTTTTTTAAACCTAGATAAAGTAGCCCCTCAACAATGCATTTCTGATTCCATCTTATTATATTCTTTAGGTGTGACAGATTTTGAGAATGTCAAGAGGACCTTCAAGGAGAGCCGGAAGAACTTAAGTGAGATCTTATCAGCATGTGAAGTCATGGACCATGAATCTATGCAGGTATGTAGACATCATCATTTAGAGACATCACCAACTTCTTCCCAATATTGAAGTTGAAATTAAGCATTCATTTTCCATTTGGAAATGTGTTTTTCATTGTTAAAAGTTTACAGGTCAGTTTACAAAAGAAATAATCATAATCATAGACAGTTACAGTAATGGTAAAATACATTCATAACAGCTTTAGTTGGGTAAGTTCCATGAAATAAGTTTTGTACGATGAGGATGTCGACAGAGCGAGAGAGTAGAAGAGGACGAAAGGTAGGTAGGCAGAGGAGGTGGGTAGAGCAGTGAAGAAAGGAAAAGGTGAAAAGAAAATATGTAGCAAATGTAATAGCCACGTTGTTGGTCTCTGCCAGGTCCCTACCAGTGCATGTGTCATTCAGCATGTCACAGCTCAGTAGATGGTCTATAATCCAATCCCGTTTCTGAGCATCCTTTTAACATGTTGATTGGGACCTGTGGACCTACATCTAACATTTAATGACCCTACTACCCCAAACTTCTTCCTTTATATCCTTGTTACGGGTTGCTGTGAAGCAGTTAGGTCTAGCCAACACTGTATCGGAGTATCCTTTCTACATGCCAATAAAAACCTGCTAATCAGGGCCAACAGCATTTTGGTCCAATGAAACTATGAAAGCTACATGTAACCCAACCTCCAACATAATCCTCAGAATACGCTTGAAGCTATCCATCTACTAACAGTAGGGATAAGTAGGAGCAATGGGAATAGTTATTAAAACAATATTATTGGTCCCCAGTACTAGTCATTTTCCTTAAAAAGTAGGACCAGACCAAAGTTACATATATGTCCTATAACAAAATTTATTTAAAAAAAAACTTGAAAGCCTATCTAATGTCTGAATTCCTTAGTAAAGACATAGTGTATTTCACAATCTAATGTGATTAACGTTGTTTAATTATTTTTGTTCTCTGCAACTTCTCATGTACTTTCATATGTTTATTGTATTTACCTTGTTAGGCCCCTTGAGCATCTCTTGGGGTGGATATGTGCGCATTATAAACAAATATTAACAAATCTTTTTCATCCTTTTCAAACTTTGTTACAGGTTGTTGTGAAGCAGCTGGGTCTAACCAACCCTGTATCTGAGCATCCTTTTTACATGTTGATTGAGACGTCTGGATCTAACAGTACTCACGACGAAGAGAAGCTCAACGGATTCTTGGAAGATGCCTTGTCCACTGGCTTCATCTCTGACGGCACGGTCGCTACGGATGGATCCAAAATCATGGTCAGTTAAAGGGGAAGTCCACCCTGATATTAAAGGGAGTGTAGCATGACGAGACTATGTGTCTTTCCTGTTGCCCTACTCGGGGCTTATCGGGCGACGCGACCGCAGCATTCAGCATTGTGGAGGTGCCGTGGACGAGTGGATATGTCACCGGACTGTGGATCACAAGGTCCGCGGTTCAAGTCCCACCGCGGCACTAATGTCCTTTGGCAAGACATTGATCTACATTTGCCACTCTCCACCCAGGTGTTAAATGGGTACCGGGTAGGATGCGAAAGTTAATGTGTTTGATTAGCAAGTGGCGCCTGTAAATTGGCGACTGGCTGGAATGCTCCCCAGGGAGTGGAGAATGTGCACACATTGTGTGCGAGTAAGCATGGATCCGATGACCGGGGTAATAATATATATCTGTAAAGCACATTGAGAGGGCCTGCGGTCCTGAAATGCGCTATATAAGGACGAACTATTATTATTATTATTATTATTAACGTGCGTACAACATATGCGAAATCGAAGCGTGAGGAGAACTTTGGTCTGTTTCGCCAACGCTAGCGCGCGCTGACCGTGTAGAGATTAAGTCCGTGACTACCATTAATCAAGTCTATTCATTTACGTGCAGTTGTCCAAAAGAAGACGTAGATGGCGTTAACCAGTATTTGCCATGCTACACTCCCTTTAAGTTGATTTTAACAGAAGAAGAAAAATGAGAGAAATGAATCGGTGAAAGTTTGGTGAACGTCTGACAGAAATTGATGCCTTTTCTTAGGTTTTAATTAATCAAATGTAAATGTTAAAGGGAAAGTCCACCCTGATATTAAGTTGATTTTAACAGAAGAAGAAAAATGAGAGAAATGAATCAGTGAAAGTTTGAGGAACATCTGACAGAAATTAATAAAGTTACGCCTGTTCTTAGGTTTTAATTAATCAAATGTGAATTGGCAAGTCTTTTACGTACCTTTCAAGCTTCTCTCCATTTCTAATTGGTACACTATAACGCTACAGATGAAAGAGCTCTGGGACCCCCAGTATATTGCCCCAGATCTGATATGGAAAATGTTATTTTACATTCACTACTATGTCCGTTGGCTATACCATGCAATGTCTCCCCTACGACATACAACTTGTATCTATTTATTTCATCCAGTAATGAAAATCTCTCTATATCTCTTATGGTTGCTTCTGTACCACTAACATAATTCAATGTTTTTTCTTTTAGAGAGTTTTCACTTTTGGACGAAAATGTAGATTGAAAAAAAAAGACATTTGTCGTATGGTACACATTGCACTACATCACCCACATGTGGTTTATGAAGACACAGAGTAACACCGGAAATAGTAGATTATAATTTGTTGCTCATATTTTACAGGCACTTTGGAGTCTTCGCGAACGCATCACAGAAGGTTTGGTGAAGATGGGATGGTGTTTCAAATACGACCTTACCATCCCCATCAACAACTTCTACAGACTGGTCGAGGAAACGCCTTCGTCTCGACGGCACAGACTCAACGGTGGTCGGTTACGGTCACGTCGGCGACGAGAACCTGCACTTAAACATCGTGGCAATCGACCCCAAAGTCCACGCCATCCTGGAGCCGTTCGTTTACGAGTGGACGTCCGAACGCAGAGGGAGCGTGAGTGCTGAGCATGGGTTAGGCTTCTTGAAGAGAAATTACATCAGGCTTTCGAAGGCAGCTGAAGCAGTTCACATCATGCAAGGGATGAAGCAGCTTCTTGATCCAAAGGGAATCTTGAACCCATACAAAGTTCTACCGCACGCAAAGTCATGAACCTTTAGATTGATTCATTTTTGTTTTATTGATATGAAAACATAAAAGGGATATAATGTGATTATTTTGATTCGCCCAACATAGCATGTGCATGTCTAGGTTGCAAAGTGTTTATCAATTTGTTTTTTATAAAACGCAGCTGGAAACCATACAAAGTTTTGCCAAGCCTTAATTGTTGAATCACGGCTTAATTGTTGAACCACATAATATCGAGTCCTCTACAAGATTGTATAAAGTACAAAAACATGGCCCATATTAATCATCCATCGTTACATGTAAATGGCAAGGTTGCAAGGTATTAAAGATAAAGTTGAGTTCCAGCTATGCAAAAACCCTATTTTAACTGGGCTATTTCAGACCAGGCTTTTACTGGGGCTCAAATTGACCCCAGATCTCTGCCGTTTCACAGCCGATCGCCGCGAAAATGCGCATGCATGTCAAGTGAAGTGTATAGAATACTGTGGTAATTTCAATTTTTGACAAATTCAATCATTTGCATATTCATGGTAATTTATGCAAATAAGGTCATAAAATTCACATTTTTACCCATAAATCATATATTCTTCATATTTAAGCATTCTTTTTCACTACATATATTCGTGAGACAATTTGGAATAATAATACGACAAAAATAAATTGGAAGAGCCAGGTTATTCCTTGTTATCTCCTATTTTGATAATTTCTTATGTATGTCATTGTTTTTTTAACTAATGTATTTTATTGTTTTTGTTGTTTTATTTCATTCCTAACTACAATTCAACTATTTTGACCCCAAAACAAACACCTAAACTTTAAACAAGACCAAATAACCAATGTTTTATCTCTTTTTAGGAAAAATGATATTTCCATATGTTTTGTACACAAATCACAAAAATGAGCTATTTTCGGGCTGACATGCAAAGACAAAAGGTCACGTGACTTTGTAACTATACGTCCGATTTTCAAAAAAATTGTTTTAAAAGATGCGTAAGACTCAAAAGAAAAAAGTCATGAAAGGAAAACTTTATATCTGCCGCGGTTCCGGAGTAGTCGCTAAATTACTACAGGGGGGGTCAAATTGACCCCAGTTAACATAGGGTTAAGAAGGAACCTGTCTTGAAGCAATTGGAAAAGGCTGATTATGTACATTGGTGTGTATGTGAGGTATTGCAATCAATTAAAAAATAAAGAGAAATTGACTCCGTTTTGCTAAAAGTCACTAGCACTACACATTGTACACAAGGTTGGTTCAAACACTGAAGTTTATAAGAGGCCATTTGAAGAGCAATCCTTTTTTTATGGGGGGGGGGGGTTATTTTGTGTTACATTCTTCCAAACTGACATTACAAGCATTAAACTCCATCTTCTCTTTAAACAGTTTCTTGATTCAAAACACATTTTGAACCCTTACAAAGTTTGGCCACACCTAATTAAAGGATGGACTTTTTAATTTGTGCTTTTTGTTGGCTTTTTCGTGTTGGTCATAATACGCACAACCAGCCGGCCCGTGTATTGTTATTATTATTATTGTTGTTATTCGAAATTAAAGGTCACTGTATTTTTTTTAAAGTGGAGCTGAATTGGTATGATCGGATTTAATCTAAATTTCACACATTATGGGGTCTTGGTAAAATTATCTTCATATCAATTTTAGGTCCTAAAAGGGCACTAGAAATGTCATAAATAAGAATAAGAACAATATCCATGCACTTTGAAGGCACTTGCTGTCTTAAAGAGAAGGTTCATTGATTTTAAAATCTAACTTTATTGTCATTATCGCAAAGGTGACACTTTGATTGAACAAGGTTATCACAATTCAATGCTGGGAAACATTCGAAGTAATGATTATTATCAATTACAAAACGCTGATATACAGCCACGGCATAGCACCTGAAAAGCTCTCCGAACTCTGCTGAAATGTGTGACGTCACATGTTGAACATGATTTGCACAAGCAGACGATGTCCCATGATATCTCGCACATTTTTAGTGCCTGTTTTGTCAGCTTCTCTTCAGTTATTTCTCTTACTTCACAACCGTCAGGCTAAATGTTTAATCTATTGCCTCACTCTAAACCCCGCGCATGGTATTATTTTGATGAAAAATGCAGCGATAAAAAATAAAGGAATCCGTCGCTTGTAAACAAAATAAGACGCCATTGTATTTTCAGCTGCATGCACCGCGGTATGTTCGGCGTTTCAAGAGGGAACAAATGCCGTCCATGCTATCATTCCGGGGTTTTCAATTTGAAAGTGTGGTTTCTTTGATTTTTCATTCACCCCTATCCTGTGTATTTACAAACAAAAGAATTTAGTTATTAGAATCGGGGTAATATCCCTTTTTGAATGGTGTAAAATTCCATCACATTTATATACACTAAACTCATTATGATTTGAGAAATAATAGCATTGCAATTATGTTAAATCTTTATGGGATGTCGTCTGCTTGGACAGGATTGGTTCATTTTGTGACGGCATTAACACATCGTTATTTTTCTGGCGAATCTCTCGCATATCCCAGATGCTATGGAGGTGGTTTTATTTGTATTTTTATACATCAGCCGATATATATGTAGTTGACCTAAAACTTGTACGATGGCCATCTGTTAGATTACCAGTTTATAGTGATACGTTATTTGCCATATTTGTGATTTTCTTTGAACCCGCACTTTAAACAAGAACTCAACTGTCCTTTTAAGAAAGGTATTTTTGACCATTTTATGTCCTATTGGATATACATGTACACATATTGTTGCAATACATTCATTTTCATTATAAGACCTATGAAGTGTTTCATTGAGCATGCCTCCTCTAGTGCCATTGAGCTTCTTATACTGAAATCTAAGTGGCTGTACCACTCCAAAACACTTCATAGTAATTACTTTACTCCTCCCGATGAATACCACTGTACTTCAAGCACTGCAAATGTTGATAGCTTGATACTGCAGTGCTTTTAATAGTGATATCATTGTAGCTATGTGCAGTTACTTGATATCCTTTTACTAAAGAAATATATGTGATGTAAGCTTGGAGTACAATACTGAGTTAATTGCCATATCTATTGAAACAAGTGTCTCTTTTTCTCTTAAAGCTTCAAAACTTTCCTGTATTATTGTGTTTTTCAACATCACAAGTAAAGCCATTACATACATAGAATGCCTAGAGAATGAATTATTAACTATTTACAAAATAATGGAACCTTATTTTTACTCTTATTCTCTCTATCTCTCAAAAACCGTCACTCATCCTCTTGCACCTCCCCACCTGTCTGTTTCGCACTTTTGCTTTTATCACTGTCTTGTTTGTCTCACTCCCACTTCTCTCTCTTTCTCTCTCCCTCTTTATCTCTCTCTCTCTCCCTCTTTATCTCTCTCTCTCTCCCACTCTCTTTCCCTGTCACTCACTCTTCTTCTCTCTCTCACTAACTCTCTCTCTCTCTCTCTCTCTCTCTCTCCCTCCCCCTCTCTCTCTCTCTCTCACTCACACACACACACACTCACACTCCCCCTCTCTCTTGCTCACACTCTCTCTTCCCTGTTAGTATTCCCATAAATAGTCATGATTTCTTTTGTTGAAAGGAGGTTTGTCCCCTGAAAATGCATATTTTATAGTGCCCAATGTCTAGTTCCATTACCAGATGTCATATGTTGACAGGTATGTGTATAATAATGATAATGAGAATAATAATAATACTAATAATGATAATAATAACAATAATAATAATAATGATAATAATAATAATAATAATAATGATAATAATGATAATATTAATAATAACAAAGATTATAATTATGATAATAATTGTAATAATGGAGTCTTCTGTAGCACTCGTGTCTGACATATTGCCACTCCTGATGCTCCATTATTATTACCCTGGCTTTTGCACGGCTGCCATTACAGCACTCAAGATTTTCAAGGAATTAATTCCTGCCAGGTACCCATTTACTTCACCTAGGTGGAGAGCGGCAACTGTAGATTGATATCTTGCCAAAGGACATGAGTGCCGTGACAGGGAGTCGAACCCCTTAATGCTGTACCAGAGAAAAGTGATCACTTCACGTAGCGATCATGTTAAATTGATTTGTGATGTTTATGACTTCATTTATACATATTTGTAAATTTTTATAGAGAGAATATTTAAATAAAAATTATATTCTATCAAACTGATTCACCTTTCTACCCTTCTTTTTAAGTAAATGTTGATTGTAAGGCATGAAATTACTTTTTAAAATACAGTGACATGTCGAAAATTCTGATGATGATAATGATGATGAAGATAATGATGATCGTGATGGTGATGGTGATGGGGATGGTGATGGGGAGCAAGATTGGTGACAATGATTAAGGATACATAGAAGTTGACTCTCATGGGGAAATTGATACCGTATGATATTTCCACCAAGTCTGGTGTCGGCGAATTACGACCTTCTGTACATGGAAACTGACGACCCACTCCCTTTAAAGCCCCTCTGCACTAGTTTGGCCAGGAGGGATTAGAAGGATTAGCGTGGTCACTAACAGGTGGTTATCTCATCAACTCAGCTCTCAATTAACATAAGAAAAAGAGGATCATGGGGGACCAAGGGACACCGCTTAGGCATTGTTTTCCATAGAGGGAGCAAGTAGCTACAAGTAGTACAGTGGGGCTTTAAAGCATTAATTCATTTAACCCGACCATCTCGGCAACAGTTTTTTTTCGATACGCTGATTAGAATTGTTGTTATGGAAAACGAACATCATTTTGTTTCCACCCACACATAATATCGTGGGTTGTTTTTCCCCTCTAGCATTTTAAAGGTATTACAAAGATTCGGTATCGGGTCATGAATTTGGTTCAAATGAACATATTGGAAGCATATGCGATTTTACAATATTCATTGATCGTTGTCGCGGTTGAAATCGAGTCTAAAGTGATGAAATTTTAAATAAACGCTTTATGTTGTATAGCGCCCTCTCAAGACTGATATTACTTTAACTTTAAAACAATGTTTCTTGACTACAGTCGACCGATTTTCTATACCCGTTTAAAAATTATATATCACATGATCAGAACTGCATATTCTGAGATTTTCATGGTCGCAGCTACTATGGAATGGTCTTAGGCGCTATTTGAAATATTTGAAATTTACTGGGAGCACCGGTAAATTTTGATTATTCAATTTGCTCGAAAGCAGAAGTGTTTTAGGGACTAAATTTTTTAGTGCTTATAAAAAATCCACAAGGGCATCCAAATATATCAAAAATTTAAAGAATTACTATCCATCCAATTTCTAAATTTCCCCAAACTTTGTATTACCTTTAAGCAAAATTACTAACAATTGGACAAGTAAGTAGCTTAATTACTAAGTGCATATTCTTCCTTTAAATTGCCTGCGATCTTTACATTAAGTTGTGTTATGTGCATCATTATCATCACCACGCTTTGTCTTTGAGTAGTTATAATTCGTATCATTTTCCATGTACCGCCATGACTGCTATGGCGGGCGGAACGTGCCATATTCATGACAACTATACAACTATACATCCATTGAATGGATGTATAGTTTTAACCAATCAGAACGCAGGAAACTGTGAGACTATATATATACAACTATACAACTATACGACTATACAACTATATATACAAATATTACGACTATACAGCCATCGAATGGACGTATAGTTTAGCGAAGTGAAGCACAATACCCCAAAACCCCTGATCAGGGGGTTCACTCTGCACGTGCAGTAGTTTCTCTCTGCGCGAGCAAAGAAAATCAGTAGTTTTAACTACTGCACGTGCAGTAGTTTCTTTTGACAGTAGTTTCGGATGACATAGTCCAGCTGCTTGAACGCCTTGAAGGGAACACATATCACGGCAGTCAGAATTAACACTAGCAATGATTACATACTGTCTCGCTGCTATACGTTGGTGATAATGAGTATCCAGAGGCGGCGGAGCGACTTCCAAAGTAGGGGGAGGGCACCAACAAAAAAGGGCAATTTCTGGAGAAAAAAGGGCACCTTCAAAGGGAAATCTCAAAGCAAAAATATACAATTTTGTATACATTGGTATATACCCCTATGGGCCGTATGCATAAAAAGTAGCAATTGCTTGCAAGCAATTGCTTCAAGCACAAGCAATTGCTTGTCAAGCAAAAGATCAAGCTCAAGCAATTGCTTAAATCCGTATGCATAACATTTTGCTTGTGCTCAAACCTTTGCTTGCCTCCAGCAAGCAATTGCTTACGATCTCAACAATAGCGACGTCACGCCGGTGCGAACATCATTCATGGGAGAACAAAGGCGGGTTTCGCATACTAGTAGTGTATTCAAATGTCATGCGTGTGGGGTAGCCTTTCCTGACATGGCAGTATAACATTCCAGGATGACATATTTCAGAACAAAACTTCCCCCACTGTTGTTTGGTAACCCGGATCCGCCAAGTAGTGGAGCGTGGCCTCCATGCTCTCCACCGTTGTCAGACATCCTCCCCGTTTTTCATCATGTTCAGGTATGAACCTGTGTGCTAACCACTCAACGTTCTCTTTGTCGAAACGGAATAGTTTCCGATAGGTCTCAGGAGCAATTTCTTCTCGATTTATTCTACTCCTGTACAACTTTGGTTTTTCTCTAACGAGCACAAACATGATGCTTAACCGCGAACGTCCCGATTAAGCAAGAGCTCAAGCTGCTATGACGGAGCTTGAAAAAACGTAAGCAATTGCTTATAAGAACAAGCAAAAGGTTCGTTTTATGCATACGTTTTTAAGCAATTGCTTGATCTTTAAGCAATTGCTTGCGGACATCAAGCAATTGCTTGTGCTTGCTAGCAAAAGCATTTACTTGCAAGCAATTGCTTATGTTTATGCATACGGATTCAAGTAAAAGGCTAGCACAAGCAATTGCTACTTTTTATGCATACGGCCCATTGTGTTTACATTATCAGGGATGATTTCAATATTTTGTTTCTCTTTATTCAAGATATTGCTTAAGCATCATACTTTGCAGTTGGGTGTGATGGTCTGAAAATTCATTTGCGAGCGAGCGAGGAAAATTTTTAAGATTGTGAGGTCGCAGTGCGAAAAATTACATCTTATAAGGAGGTAAAACCTAATCCTGATGGGGTTATAAGCACATTCTCATAACGGAAGACTGAAAAGACCTTTGATAAGTAATATAAGTATAACATCTATAAAATGCGAGCGAGCGAGCTTTGGGGGAAATTGCTGTTAGTCGCTTGAAATTATAGGGGCACTTTTAATGATGAAAGGAAAAGGGGACACTTATTGAAAGGGATACGACACTTATTAGAAAAGAAAAGGAGCACGTGTCAAATTACAAAGACTAATTATCAGAGGTGAAAATGGGGCACTTCTTACACCTAAAAAAAAAAGGCACTCACCAGGGATGAAAAAGGCACTTATGAGAATGGGAAATGGGCATTTGTCGACGGAAAGAGGCACCTATCAGATTTTGATAGGGGCATTTATGAGAAGTGAAAAGGGGCATTTATGAAAAGGGGATAGGTTCCTTATTAGAAAGGGAAAAGGGGCACATATCATTGTTAAAAGGGTAATTATCAGAGGTGAAAAGGGGCACTTATCGTATCTGAAAAGGGGCACTGACCATACATGAAAAGAGGCACTTATGAGAATGAAAAAGGGCACTAATAATAAAGGGAAATGTCCATTTGTTGAAAGAAAAGGGACACCGATCAGATTTTAATACGGGCATTTATCTGAGGTGAAAGGGGGCTTTTGTGAGAAGGGGGAAGTGGCTCTTATTAAAAAGAAAAAGAGGCACATTTCAAAATAAACGGGGCACTTATAATTATGAGAAGGGGAAGGGGCACTTATAAGAAAGTAAAAGAGCATTTATTAGAAAGGAAAAGGGAGACGTGTCAAAATAAAAGGGGCATTTAATAGAGATGAAAAGAGCACTTATCGGGAGGGGAAGGGGCACTTGTCAAAGTAAAACGAGTATCTCTCAGAATTGAATAATTTACAAGAGATGAAAAAGGGCACTTATGAGAATGAAAAGGAACTATTTTCATAGATGAAAAGGGGCATTTATGAGAAGGGAAAGGGGCTCTTTTTAAATGGGGGCACTTATCATAAGGAAAAGGGGCACTTATCAGAAAGGAAAGGGGGCACATGTGAAAATATAAGGTGCGCTTATCCGAGTTAAAAGAGGGTAGTTATTAAAAGGGGAAGGGGCATTTTTTACAAACGAAAAGGGGGACTTGTCAAAGCAAAAGGGGCACCTCTCAGATTTGAATAGGGCAATTATCAGAGGTGAAGGGGGCGCTTATCAAAAGTGAAAAGGGGCGCTTCTCGTACCTGAAAAGGGGCACTTACTAGAGATTAAAAAGGGCACTTATGAGAATGGAAAATGGGCACTTATTGCAAAGGAAAATGGGAGCTTGTTAAAGGAAAAGGGGTACCTGTCAAAATAAAAGTGGCACTTATCAGAGGTGGAAAGGGGAAGGGGCAATTTTAAACATTAATAGGGGCACTTGTCAAAGTAAAAGGGGCACTTCTTACAAAGTTAAAGGGGCACTTTTGGGGTACTTGAAAAGTGGGGGGCAATGTGCCATCCCTGCCCCCGGAGCGCCGCCTCTACGACCATCTGGCTGATTAGTGTTATTGTGTATAGTCGCTATTGGCAAGGAAGTTATATAACATACCATTTTTGTATTAGGGTGGGTTCATAAGAGCAAATTCTAACCCCTTTGTTTACTAATAAATACAAAATAATTTTGACCTTTAAGTATTATTTGCTCAAACAGCATTACAGTAAGACAAATTTGGTAAAATAAACGTATTGTACAGCAATATACTTTGAGGTAAAACTGCAAAGCTTTCCAACGACACCAACACCCTTTGACACTTTGAATATCCAAAAATGAATTATAAACTTCATAGAAGGTTATCGTGAAACAACCTTAATTTATCGAGACTAATGTTTGAGAGCGAGCTTGAGAAAGTTCCGGCCATTTTCAAAGGGAATTGATGGCATAATTTCTGAAATTCTGAAGCATTAGAGAATATTACTGTATTTCAGATTTAAACAAAAAACATACATATATTTGTTACATTGTTTAATTATTTAGTTCACCTCAAACGTAGGCGTAGAAAACTTTGAAGTATGTGGAGGGGGGTCTGAACCAGTATGACCAGTGGCAATTTATTACGGCCAGATAGCTTATAAGGTGGTGAGTTCTTTATTTTCATTTTGGTTGAAAAATAGGTATACCTGCTAGACGAAATGTTTACTGTTCTACCTTGTTGATGGGAGTGACTTCGCTTTTTTAAGGGTGGATGGAGGGGAGATTTCTGCAAAGTGGACCACAGTTAAATTAACAAAGAATCTAGAATGCCTAGATGGTTGAAAATGAGGGGTTTCTAGATGTGAGAACCAGGAGGCTGAAGGGTATCGCAGCCCCCAACCCATTTTTATTTTCGGATTTCCCCTCTAATCGTCTGAACATGGATCAACATCTATGAATGAAACTGTACTGTGCATATTATAGAGGCACTGGATATTCATATTTTATCACTACATCGAACGCCCTGGCTTAAAAAAAATCCAAAATCAGAAGGAGGGACCCCATGTAATTTTGTGGTTTATTTGTACTTATGGGAAAGCCTGATGATGCCACAAGGTTCCCTGATTGCTACAAGTAGAATTGAGCCTATTTTACTTGTAACACTTGAGAATGGTTTTATGACAGAAAGCCCCCTCCCAATGAACATTTACATTGACATGGCCCCCTTTTGCGATCATGACAGCCCCACTGAACACACCCTCACACCCACACACGCGGACTCTCTCTCTCACTCTCTCCCTCCTCGAATCTCTCTCTCCCCCTCCACCTCTCTCTTCCCTCTCTCCCATACACGCTCTCATAAGGTATTTCTTCTTTCTTTTTTCAATCGAGAGGATATATTTTACAAATGAAATAAAAATGATGATCAAGACAATAACAATGAATTAACGGGACCGATCATTAATGATATAAAGAAAACAACATTGGGCGTTAATTATCTCGACTGATGATAGTGAATAGTGTATTTTAGTTATATTGTAGGCCTACGCTGTATTTTTGGCGGGATTTAGGCCTACATAAAAAATTGTTTGTCGTAAACAGCTCTGAATTAATAATTAGGCCCTATATTGCAACTGTCATATGGAACAAGAAAGTCTTTTGAAGAAACATCCACCTCTGTTTTTAACTTATATCTAGACTGCCCTTATCACCCTCCTATTTTTCAAAAACTTATGAACCCACTCTAAAACAAAAATGGTATTTCATATAACTTCCTTCCCAAAAGCGACTGTACACAAGAACACCAATCAGCCAGATGCAGCGAGACATTATGTAACCATTGCTATATAGTATTAATTCTGAATGCCGTAATATGTCCACTTCAAGCAGCTGGACTCTCTCATCCGAAAGAAACCACTGCACGCGCAGTAGTAAAACCCCTGATCAGGGGTTTCTCTGCTTGCGCAGAGAGAAACTACTGCACGTGCAGTAGTTAAAACCCTGTTCAGGGGTTTCTCTTTGCACGAGCAGAGAGATTTGAGAGAAACTATACTGCACGTGTAGAGTAAAACCCCTGATCAGGGGTTTTGGGGGTATTTTGCTACACTTCGCTTTCCATAAAAGCCGTACTTGTTTACAACTAGAATGCACGCGTTTACAACTAGACTATACGCTTTTACAACTAGACTGTACTTGTTTACAACTACAATTGTGTAAACACGCACAATTTCCTGCGTTTTGATTGGTTAAAACTATATACGTCCATTCGATGGATGTATATTTGTATAGTTGTCATGAATATGGCACGTTCCGCCCGCTATACACTGCCCAAACACATTTTCATGTATTGCATAGAAATTATTAAAAATTTGTATTTGCTCAAGGGAGCCCCCAGCTTAATCGCAATTAATAGTAATATAAATATTAATATTTATATATATATATATATATATATAAATTGAAAATTGTATTTTGTGGCGCCGTACGAGTGTGTACTTGTCCAGCCGGGGGATGGGGGGGGGGGCACTTGTCTTACGATGTTGGAAAAGACCAAATGCAAGGGAGCAGAGCGACCGAGTGGGGATCTTATTGGAGGGGAGTACCCCCTACTATGTTGTGGACAAAATTATATTCGAACTCTCTATTTTATTCACCCGTACCCCTAACAAATATTTAAGCGTGTGCTTGATGCGGGGCTTGATGGGGTGAAATCGGCCCGACTTGGGTCTGTTTAGGGGGCATGGAATGCTAAACTCGACTGCTATGGTTTAATATAGGCTTACGTATTTGGTCAATGATTAAGATATGAACTTGGTGAGTTTAAACGCTTAATTCTTATAGTCCTGGCTTTGTTATGGTCGGAACAGTCTCTCGGCCTGAACATTGCAAAAGGATCGCTCAGATAATCATGTCATCTAATACAATTTTTTATTACAAAAGAATGAGCTCCATATAATGTACATTTTTTCATGAAAATGTAACACTCTGGGTATTTGTGTGTGTCGAATGATCTGGTAGCGGTAGCGTGGATAGTAGAGTATTAACTAACCATGCAGAAGACATCGAGACGAAGAATATGAAGCTCAAAATGGTATACATGTATTTCTTGACGAGAATATATGACAAGATGAGATGATTATAATATAATATAAAAACACCCCTCTGTCGTCTGCCTCCAATAGGCAGGGACATCCTCACCTGAAAGTGGTGAAGAAGAATTAGAACTCTGATTTCTTATTTTCGCAAAGTATTTATATACTACTGGAGGTATGTGCTAGGACATTATGACTCATGATATTTCTCAGAACTAGGACCTGTTGACTCATTATATTTCTTAGCAAGGAGGGAACAGGGAGCGTGTCCGAAGAAGACCACTGAGTAGAGAGAGAGAGAGAGAGAGAAGAGAGAACTAAAGACGAAAAGGGATGTATTGTAAAGGATGGTCATTTCTAAGAAAAGCCTTGGCTAAGAAGGAGTGTACACAGGAGGTGAACACTTTCCTCTTAGGTATAGAATTTCGGGGGGGGGGTGAAGGGTTAAATACATCATACATGACTTGACATCACGAGTAATCTGTATTTCATTATATACTCATTTTTTTTCTTCTTAAAACGGGAACTCTAGATAACCTCTCACTACAGCATATGCGTATGGCACTAGTAGGCCTTGAGCACCTTGCAAGGTGGATACGTGCGCTATATAAGAATCCAATATTATTACTACTAATTTCATTTGGCGTTGCTTTTCATCAAATCTACGAAATTATTTTATTCCACCTGTCTTTTCATTTTACTATTTTAATCACAAATCAAGTTGACGCCAACATTTCCTTTTGCCGAATATAATATAGCTTTATTCCTTAATTCTCTCGTACGTAATGATGTATTCGATAAGAAATGACTGACTGCTAATTTCCCAGGGGTAATATGTCTTCGGATTAATTTGTATAATCGGGCTGTCATAGGGACAAGAATACGACTTCAGGGCACTCAGATTAGACAGGCAAACTCGGGATTAAAATAGATTCGATTCGTACGTTGCTTTTAAATATACTCAAAATCATTGGCGTTGGGTACGTGGGTAACAAGTTGACCTTCTTCAAGTGAAAAACCTGCCCGTTTATGATCTCTGTTTGTCCAATGTGTATATCTTCTGTTTAACTGATGAATGGGGAGGGGGTTCCGGTCCATTCCCCCTTTTAAACCCCAAGTGGCATACCTTAAATACACAACTATCCCAGCCATTTTTTTTTTTTGGTGGGGGGTTCGCAAGGCACATGCAGAAAATGAATGCAAGAACCCCGAAGCCCCCTCCCTAATTATTCTTCTAGAAACGTCCCTGTTGCGGTCGTATTCAAACAGGAATGTGATAGAAAGGGGAATGTGTTCGTGTATGCGTACACGTGTGTGCATGTGCGGTATGCGTGGGAGAGAGAGAGAGGGGAGGAGGGATCATATGGACCATGAATGACCAATTTCAAGTAAATTGTATTGTGTGGGGGTTCTAGAAAGGCGTTTCCCCCTTTTGTTATTATATTTTAACTTAAAAACTAACTTCTTCATTTTGTTTAGAGACAGACAATCTTGACAACACAATGAAAACGAAAATTTGGGCATTTTGTAACTGCCAACACGAATTGTTAATACATTTTTTTATTGCTTAATTGTAACTATAATTATTCTTATTTTTGTTATATCTTTATTACATTTGTTGGCAATATTAGGTTTTTATGATATCTCTGTGCTAGTATCATGTGTTCACTTTTCGTATCGAGCATCAAATATTCTTAAGCTCTAGCCTACTTTTAACTGGAATTGTTATGTATAATCGTGCATTAGCAGAGAGATCCGTCGAATCTTCAGCGCCATCATTTTTAAAATCCTTGATATGTATGAAATATTTAGTGAGAATAATTATACGCAAGATTATATTTCTGGGCCACATATTTCATACGGAAATCTGTCTAGACTGTGATTGTATAATGTTTACGTCCTGCAAACCTTACCCTTAAAATATTCCTACGCACTGTTATCAATTTGGCGTCGATCAATATAGAAGCTGCGGTAAGTGAGGGAAACCGAAAGTGAGGGATTAAGGGAGAGGGTCATCATTTTTCCATGTGCAGAAGGCCATAATTCGCTGATACTAGACTCGGTTAAAATTCCATTAATGAGTGTCCAAGTCTGTACCCAGCAAACCCGTAGTCCTATAAAAAACAAAAATACTTCTCATAATCTTTCGGAGAGTCTGATGGTTAATTTATACCAAAGTTTAGAGCATGTATGATGCATTCTAAATATCTAACAAGTACTACATACTTCTATATATATATATTTTTTTTTGGGGGGGGGGGCGGACGAAACTAAACAAAAGTAATTAACTAAAGAACAGACATGTATAGGGCAAAATGAAACATTGTTTTATTTTTCAATTATTCTCATGCAAGAAATTGATAAAGGTTAGCATGTTTAGTATCGCTAGAAAGGGTAACTGTTCTTTTAAATATAAAAACAACTTCTCACCTTCTTTGTTAATAATTATGAGTAATGGGTAAAGAAATCAGGTGTTTGAAGTTTGAGCATTGTTCATGTTTTGGTAAAATTGTGAAAAAAGCAAAACGCCTTGGCTCAGTAAGAGTTAAGAAAATCCAATAAGGGATAAGCGAGTTTAATATAAAACTTTGAATTTATTAAAATTGGTCTCCGTATGTTATTTACATGAGTTCGTACTTGAACTCAGTGTTAATTCGCAATTTTACGCCTATGCTAAGTTGTATATCCTTACCATAAAGAGGACTGCAAGTTCTTTTAATCACAGACCAAGCACTACATAGGCAATACAGAGTATTTAAATTGCTCTTGAGTAGATTTTTTAAGAAAGTTTTTGTGATCATGTTCAAACATGCCAAATAACATATTGTTTCTGTACCTTAGTATATCACCGGAAACATGTTATACTGCATGGACAGGGGCAGCTCTAGGAATTTGTAAAATTTAGGTCTAATCCCCCCTAAACAAAATCTGGAAGATAAATAATGAAAGTTTATGGGTACAGGGGGAACGCCCCTCCCCCCGACTCCATCTGGAACTGCCCCAGGTTTCAAAACTATATCTTCTGTACCTTTTACACCCGAATGATAATAGAAGAGGGGCGTTTTTGTTAGTACAAATAAAAATGGAATTTTCGTTTGTGTATGAAGGAAATCCACATGTTACCATTGCTGTAGTGTGTCAAAATTATTTTTTCTTTCTTTTTTTCAACCGTTAATCCTTAAATAATTTCAACAAACTGTCTCTAATGATTGACTTTTAATTTTCATAATCTGCTTTCATTTAAAAGTACCTTCATATTTTTCTCTCAACATAATTATGCATATCAGTCTTGTCGTGAAAAAGTTACTTGACAATGCGATGGCATATATATAATAATTTGTCTCCCTCTTTCTGTTTTTATTTTCACGAGTTCACTAATACGTCAATAATCTTCAGCTCCAGGAAAATTAGCACAGCGCCCTTAGGGAATTGGTTATGCTCCCTGCTTACAAAAACAAAAGGGGTTTGGCCTCTTCTCCAAGGACTAAGGCTCTATCCCATTATTGTGTCTTTAACGTGGAAAATAAATCTTGTAGGAGTGTTTCCCTGCTGAACTTAGCCATTTTTAATTTGCAGAATATTATCATTCTGGAGTAGGTATTGTTTAGGTTGATGGATAATATTGATGTTAACCAATAATTTGTCATCTTGAAGCATTGCCTAATATCCACTCTGCGTCAAGATGATGACTTTAATAAGTCGAGTTGTAAAAAAAGAAGAACAAAAATCCAGGGGCAATATTACCAGGTAATGAAAGCCTCGATAATAATATCTAGACGCTAAAGATCTATATTTATATTCGCGTGTGTATTCCTTTCATATTTTTTTAGTACAGAATTTCCCTTATAGCTCAGTTATCCAGACTGATAACAAAAACTTATTTCCATATTCTTTTGGCGTCATATACTGTAGATGTAAAGTAGATGGCACCCTACACACACTCTCTCTCTCTCTCTCTTGCTCTCTGTCTCTCTTTCTCCCCTCTTTCAATTATTCCGTTAAGATTCTCTTTCGCTTGCTCTTTTCATTTTTAAATCCCTGCATGGTTTTTATCTTTATGTCTCTCATCTTTATTTGTTCAACCTCTTTTTTATTCTCTCTTGCTCTATATCCCCAATACTCTCCTCGATACATGTTTGCTAACTGTTATTGAATTGAATTTAATCTAATTAATCTATTTTCAAATTGAAACGAAAAGTTAGTCACTAAAATTGGTAATATCGAAGATAAGCGACATTCGTCGTGGCATGCAGACCCCCAGGTGAACATAGGCATTAGGCGATTTGAATACTGGAGGGTCTGTCTTGAACAAGATTTCTATCGAAAGAAACCAATTTTACTCTAACTTTTCTAAAATATTCCCAATGGAGAAATATGTAGGTTAGTTCCACATCCTCGGCCTTTTTCGTTTACAGAGGGTCTGGGTATATATCTTTTCTTAATTTCTTTTCTTTCTTTCTTTCATTCTTTTTTTATTCAATTATTTTGTTTAGACCAGCAGGCGATTCAAGATCCAAGATTTCCAAAAAATTAAATAAATGCAAACAAAGAAACAAAGAAAGCAAGTTAGCAAGCAAGCAAGGAAGGAAAAAAACACACTCCGAGGTGCATCGTCATACGGTTGTTGGAGTCCGACCAGGACTTTTATTTTCGGAAGTGGGGGAGGGGGCAGAATCGCCCCTATGTATCGAGGCTCGATCATTTACCCCTACCCTTTTACGTTTTACCACATAAACTACGACTTTTGTGTAGACGTAATATGTCTATATGTTTCATGAAGTAATATGCATTTCCATAGAATTGACGTAAGCCAGAGGCACGCTGCTTTTTACCGGATTAATTCCTGCGCCATCCATTTTTCTTTCTTTTGAAGTATTCATAATACAGTTATCCCCAAAAGCTTTGAAAGATACCATGCAAAACAACCGGATATTGAAGATTGACCGTGCTTGAATAAGATCTGAAAAGAAAAGTAAGAAAAGAAAGAAAAAAACATGAACTATACGTAGATACTTGAATATGAGACCCCAAAGAACACATATCATAAGGAAACCAAACAAACTGAAGTATTGTGGTGAAGAAAGCCATACGTCATGTCTACTGCAATTAAAAAAGCAGTCACATGAATAAGCAATGATTTATATCAGATCAATGCACGTCAGTAATATTGTGTATGACCCTTTGAGATAAATATTAGATATCTTAGAAGCCTATAACTAGAATGATCAACTCTTTCTGTGACGTAGACATATAAGCTGTGTCTCATAATATTTTCTCCACCACTTACTGTGTACTTCGATAGAGTGTAACAAATTAAAATGATTTTTAGATTTGATTTAATTTATTTTATTCTGCATTCCATATAAATATAATTTATTTTCGGTAACATAACAAACATAAAATACTTAGGAGTACTCTTTGACAATTGTTCATAAATAATGAAATATACAAATAAATAATTATAGAAACAAATAAAAGATAAACTGTTAAATTATCATGTTTCATCTAACTTTAAAAAAAAACATATTTGCGGAAGAAGTACCGCCATTGTTAGGACATTGCTTGAAAATATGACAGCCCAAAACAAACCTTATGAAATAGATGATTTGTTTAAGAAGCATAATGGACAAATAGTTGAAAGCATATATTAAATATATGGATAATGATGATGATGTTGATGATGATAATTATAATGGTGATCGTCATGGAATAAATATATACAGGGATGTTAAACTATTATGACAAAGACTGAAAAGTTGACACAGAAATTTTAGCATGAACATCATGTGAATAAGAATTATATGTATCGAAAATAATATCGCTAGTGATATTCGTTTGTCTTGCAATGTATGGTCAATAAGGGATCTAAAAGATCACGACGTTTCGTGCGCCGCTGCAACACTTCGCCAGGTAATACAATCTAATGTAAGCAAGCGTCTTTTATACTGAACGGGAGGACCGGCGGTCAGTTAATAGCAAGAATTATATGGTTTAAAATGCTTATAGATTTATTGTAATCCATATTCTGCAATAACATTTGGTTTTAAATGAGTAGAGGGAGCAACAAGATTAATCAATTTTGGGAGAGAGTTCCATAAATGTGTTTAGAAAACTCCACCAGTATTATAATTTTCATCAACTTAGATAGGCTTACGAAATATTTATCAACACTGGAGCAAGTGAATTGTATTGAATGAATGAAAAGTTATTGTATAATTATTCCTGAGTAAAATTAGATTTAGTCATTCAACATTATACTAGGCCTAGTTTGATATTGCAGAAAACTATTACATTTATTTTATTTTCTAAAATAATTGTATTAATATTTAATGAATCTTTTATTCAGCTGGAGTAAGTCATTCTAATTCATTAATAATCATTACTAATCCAAAATTATTAGTCGTAGAAAGAAGACCGTACGAATCAACTTGAAATATCAAAAAAAATAGAGTGGAAAAGTCAGAAAAGGAGATGAGGTGACAAGAAAAAATATTTGTTTTCCTAAAAACAACACGCTAAAGCTATAGCACAATTGTCAAAACGCCTTTGAAATGATTTTTGTATATGTATCGTCATTATCATCATCATCATAAAAAACTACTACAATCTACTACAAGTACTACTACTGCTTCTATAATGATGATGATGATGATGATGATGATGCTGATGCTGATGATAATAATGATGATAATAATAATAATAGGAATAATAATGATGATGATAATAATAATAATAATAATAATAATAATAATAATAATAATAATAATAACATTTTTAAAAAATTGATAATAATAATAAAAAAAGAAGATCGTTTCATCGAAAATCACTTACGTCATTACAATGTTGATAACAATTCTTAGATAGCCTCATCAGTATTGATACTGTTGTCCCTGAGGGCCTTTCAATCACATTATTATTGCCCCGCTTTTAGCTCGCCGTAATTGTAGAACACCGGATGAAATCATCTATATTAGGCTTACTTAATAGAATCATATGGGGGGACGTTATTTTTATTTAGATTTAATGCCAATAAATGAAAGAATGTTCCCCTTTGGAAAAAGGGAATGTTGATAAGTAAGATGAGTAAGAGAGAAGGTCAAGTGTGAGTGCGGCTTAGAGAGAGGGAGAGAGAGGGAGAGAGGGGGAGAGGAGCGGGAGCCAAAAAGAAAGAGAAAAGTGAAAGAGTGTGAGAGAGAGACAGAGACAGAGAGACAGAGAGAGAGAGAGGGGGATTCGGGAAAGGAAGAAGTTTGAAATAACATAATAACAATCTAAAGTTGGCTCACTTAATAAATCTGCTGATTTGTATTGTTAACATAGCTAAAATCTGTTATGAGACGTTCTACAAATTGTTAGAATTCATATAGCAAATTTTCACGTGGGGTAAAGGGAATTCCAATCAATCTTTGACAGCTCTTGTTCATGTACCACAATGGCCTAAAAGAGGATTTCATTCTTTTTCTCCTTCCCTCTCTCTTTCTATGTCTCTCTCGTTCTCTCTCTCTCTCTCTCGTTCTCTATCTCTCTCTCTCTCTCTCGTACTCACACACACATAATTATACACACACACGCACGCACACACGCACACACTCTCTCTCTCTCTTACTCACACACACATATACACACATGAACGCACACACACACACACACACACACACGCACACACACACACACACACTCTCTCTCTCTCTCTCTCTATATATATATATGTGCGTGTGTCTTATGTTTGGGTGCGGGTGTGCGAGTATGGATGTATGTAAAAAGTTAGCAGCACTACAGGGAAAATAAATAATCGTGGGTTATTTTACCTGTATTTCTTTATAAAGCCAGGTTTCCAATATGAAAATAGTAAAAAAAATATGTCTATTTTGTACATGATTTCAGATTATATTGTATTTATTGTATGTGGTATGAGTCTTGGTACAATGATCAAATCAAATCAATTTCTTTCTAGACCATGCTCGCAAAGAATTGGAAAATTCAAAACAAAAGCATGATGGGTCATTAAAAACGAGTGTGAAATTATGAAGATATGAGTTATGGGTTATGAAGAAAGAAGAAAAGAGAAGAAGAGAAATCATGATGGGTGATTATATGATTCAGGTTGCGGAATAATTACAATGTTTGACTTTGTACAATGGTTTCATCGTATTAGGATACAGACATTCTCAAAGAATTACCTCTGGACATGTCGGAGAAGCTGCTGGATAATGCTGAAAATGATATTTGCCTGCTGGGTGCCAGACAAAGAATTAGTTCTTCTATTGATATTTTTATTCTATGTTATTATTGTTTTCTTCTTATTTGCTTGTCGTTGTTCTAGATGATTCGTCTATGTAAGAGTGTGCGTAGGAGGTGTATCATACTATTTCAACTTTATTCTTTGTACTTTAGGTCACTTACCTGTTTATTGACCTCGATTCGTTGTCATATGAAACTCCGCCTCTTTTCTTCTTTGTTTCTTTTTGCTTGTTGTTCTAGATGCCCTTTAAGGATTCTTTCTAAGATAGAGTGTGGGTAGGAGTGGTATCATCCTATTTCAATATTATTATCCGCATTTTCAGGTCACTTACCCGTATAATGACCTCGATTCGTAATCATATGAAACTCCGCCTCTTTTCATTACGTCATAATTTCTTAGACGGTTTCGCCTCTTGTTGCATACGCTCCATGTTAAGACTGATACTCACGGAAACGAGATGGAAAAGATGGCAAAATAAGAAAAATATGAATGTTAAAAGAAGGACAAGAGTGAGATAGCTCGCCATTAAGCTCTGTCACTTGGAAGGGAAGCGATCACCTCTCATCGCCTTTAGCTAATTAGCTTATCTTTTTGTAAGTATGAAAGTACTTTCTGCCCTATCCACTGTTTGATTTTCTTCTCGATTTATTTATGCTCTTATCTTTCTAGAGATCGAAAATATTGAACTGAAGGTTCGTGTTTTTTCTTTAAATATTTTACATATTTTGGCAGTTGGTATATTTAACAAAACAATTACGCTGCAATTATTTCATATCTTGATTGTAACTTTTATATTCGCATTTTGTTAACCCTTGTCAGGAGGTCTTAATGAAGTGTTGAATTCGGTGCTCTTTTATTTTTCTCAACTGATATATCCTGCATTCATTTTTCTGAAATGTAGATGTTTTCTTGTTTTAAGCGATCTTGGCGATATAGTTGTGAATCTACTGGAAGCCATTTGTACAAGAGAACATTATATGTCATTTCACATCAATTATTAAATGATGGATTTAAGAGTGTTGATTTAAAAGATTGAAATTTCTCTCCTCTTATCAAATTTCACGAGATCATCTTTTTGTTCGTTGTTATTGTTTTATTTCTTTTTGTCGTTTCTCACAAGTTGATACTGTCCACTTATTTTAATGGATTAAGTGATGGCTTTAAAATCTTAAATCATTAATCTTCTGTATTTTCTTATCGAAATGCATTTGAAAATCATATACTGCAGGTTTAAGAACATATTTTTTAAATTGAAAACACGTTGGATTTAAATCTCGCTTGAACCTTAAAGTATCCTTGAAAAAAAATGTTTGAAGGACACCCTTAAAAGAAAGATGTGATCACAAACAGAGGCACTTTTGTATCCCAGATTTACAGACGAAAGTGTGCAAATATTTATAATATTTTAGTTCTAAATATTGCCTGTAATGATATATTTAGTGCATTTTCGATACGAATTGAAACAAAAGGCCTCTGCATTTTATCGAACCAAAACTTTTTTAGACATTTTGTTGAAAGTTTGATCGCTTAACAAAATTATGCTTTAAGTATATCAATCAAGTGAATTGGTGGTGTTCAAAGGCTTAATGACCGGCGTATTTCGGAGCTACGTTTGCTGAAAAGAAGCAAACATAAAGTTTCAACGCTCATTTTTTCAATTTCAATTTACAAATTTAAATACCCGTCTCTGTGTATCTTTTAATTTTTAATTTTAAAGATGCATAGAGACAGGTTTTACTGAACTCTAACTTAATTTTATAATTTCTTCTAACAAATATATATATCAACTATACAGATGTATAGATCAAAATTATACATCATGGGTGGGTGTGTGAGTTTGGAGTGTGCGTGTGGTTTGTGCGTATTGGAATAGATAAGCCTGCCTGCATGTAAAGGAACCGTGGTATAGTGGTTCATTTACTTGACTCCGAATTAAAGGGTCGATTATTCGAATCCCAGTCAGCACAAGTGTCCTTTTGCAAGATATCACTCCACATTTCCAACTCTCCACTAAGTTGCAAATGGGTAACCAATATGTTACAGCCTTGTACATACCTGGGGATGTTTCACAAAGACTAAGATCGACTTTAAGTTGGACTTAACTATGGCAGGCCGTTCATGTCACTGTTTGCTCTCACCATTTACTGGCATTTGTCTCTCAAGGGACAGACAAATCATGGTCACAAATCTACAGAATTTACATTTTTTGATAATTCATTATTGAAGGAAAAAATATTAATTAAAGATCATAATGGTGAGAGCAAACAGTGGTATGAACGGCCTGCCATAGTTAAGTCCAACTTAAAGTCGATCTTAGTCTTTGTGAAACACTCCCCATGGCCTCTTAGCTCTGACCGTGGTAATAATATTGGAGCGCCTGGACATGCATGACCGCAATACAAGAAACCACCATTTTTGTTATGATAACAAATTTCTGATTGAGTTTGGTATCCATTTTATTGTTTACTCATTAAAATGTGTTAAATATGCAAAACACCGTTAAAGATTTCAAGGCGCTCTATTTCATTTTTGAATAAGATTCATAATTTCATCTGATTTTTATTTCAGAGATGGTATAATTGGATACGTGTAATACCATTGAGGAATTACTCGTTTTAAACCTTTTTTCAGCATGAAAATTTGCTTTGTTATTTCAGCTGCATTTTCGGTAATTCATGACTACGTGTTAAATTAAATATAAAATTAAAACAGATACCTCCCTAAAAGAGAACAGAAACAAAAAACAAAAAGAAAATAGATACAGAAACAAATTAACAAACAAACAAGCAAAAGAAACCGGTTTGTTAAGCGAACCTTATTTTTATTTTGTTTAAAATGTATTTCTTCTCGGTTTAAAAACGCCGTAGGGTTTAGCAGTAAAGACACACTATATTACGTTTTACAGACACAGAACAACATATCACGTTTGATGGGCTGAGACTGACGTTTTTTGAAAAAGAATCCTAGTACTTGTGGCGCCAGAATGTTCCCAAAATTTGAAATTTGAATGATGGATCAATAAGGGAACTGGGTTCACTCCGTACCAGAATGTCACTTGAAACTGGATACGTTTGTTTATTATTGATGGCATAAAACATTTCTACTTATAAGTCATTCGATTTAATGCATCTTGTCTGCAGGTTTGAATAAATAAACTCATCTTGTTTCAAGTGACATTTTGGTACGGAGTGAAGCCAGTTTCATTATTGACCCAGTAACCATGAGAGCTTTGAGGGATTCCAAATTATATTCCACGTCTAATCTCCTCATCATCATCGGCTTCAACCTGAGGTCAAAGAGGTTGATGATTATTGTTGGGATTATAAAAGTCGTAATGGTGAAGCTATACATGTCATTTATAATTGTCATGACGTAGAAAGCTGACTAAAGAAGAAATCAAACGTATTTTTGAAATCAATAACGTAAATGTGTTGTGTTTTCAAGAAGTTGTATGGATGCACACTTCTATCTACAATTTTAAAAACGATGTCGGTTCAAAGTGATGAAGACAATAATAAAGAAATAAAGTTTGAAATCACGAAAAAAATTATATAATTCATGAAACTAAAATTATTTAAGTGAATCGTTGTTCGTCAGTTAGCTTAAAAGGTATAAGGACATCATTGGTATTGGTGGTCATGACGTAGAGAGCTGACTAGAGAAGAAACCAAACTTAAATTGTCCCTATCGCTATGGAACTTCGAATCTTTGAAACCGATAAAACGTAAATATGTTGTGTTTTCCTGCTGATGTGTTGATGCATACTTCTATTTAAAATTTTGGAATGTCTAGCTACGCGACCGGTTCAACATGATGACGAATGATCAAGAAATAAAGCTTGACAAATCACGAAAAGATTATATAATCATCGAAACTGATTTATTTCAGCGCATTCTAGTTGGTATAAAGAGAATTAGTAAATCGATGGTCGTCAGTTAGCATAAAAGGTATAAGTACAACATAGGTATCGGCTGTTTGCCCAGACAAATCTATTTCCTCATTAGAAATAAATAATAATAATTAAAAAAAATCCTTCCTTCAGAATTACGAAATTTGTCAAGAAATAGACCCGTAAGATATTAATGATCCTAATAAATCCTGAAAAATTATAACGACTATTAAAGCATGTGATTTACGAATATTTTTTTCTTTTTGTATCTTAAAGCGTTGCGATTCGAAACTTTTAGACTTCTGTTGTACACTCACTTTTGTAAAACAGAGAAATTTAAGGAAATATTGTTGACCCTTTTGAACCCTACCGACACTACAACCTGCTTCTGAAAGCTAAAATTAATGCAGATTATTCTCATTAAGTCATCTTGGTTCTAAATGTCGGTATGGCCACTTTCTAATTATCAACTAGATTAATTATATAATCAGTAGTGAAAATTGACGTCATTCCTCGGAGAGCATAACATCAAGGACATAATTTGTTTCAGTCTAGTCACTCCGAAATTCGTAATGATAGAGCTATTAAGAGACCAACACTTACGCATGCCCTAAATTTTAAAGCAAATCTGCATAATTGTCTATTATTCATTAATTAAGAAAACGTGAGATGTGTGCATTGGTGCCTCTTTTTTGGTATAATCTTCAATGGATTATAATATATCGATGCCGTTATTGATGATGTATGACCTGGGCTCTGTTTCATGAAACTTGTGATTAATAACAAATGCTAAATTTCGATGACAACTTTGCTCTCAGCCAAGCAAATGCCACGATTTCAATAACTTATAACACTTATGATGACTTGTTATTGATGGCGAGGTTTATTAAAGGGATCCGGTAACTTTGGAAACCTTTATGTCAGTCAGGAACCCCATGACTATTACAAGCCGATCGCCTGTCTGATTATCAAGATATTTATGATTGGAAATCGAAACCAAATTTTGCGTTTCCTAACGGTTTTCATAACACTGCTGTCTATTGGGGAAAACGAATATGGTAAAACCGGTCACTCAATTTGTTTTACTTTTTTGAGGCACTTTTTGATCATTTTGAAGCGCGATTTTTTTTAGGGCTTCAATATTACACCATATCACAGACACTGATAACACGTAGGGCCGTGCATCTCAGATTTAACATTGTTAAACGATGCCTTTAAACGGGGTCCAGGGCATGTTACGTAAAGAGTTTATACACGGATAGTATTTCCCACAGGATAATCTAATGTCCTTTAATGAATCGTAATGTAAAAATATATAGTAACTTACAATTAACTTTATGTTACAGATAAATATTATGATATAGTTTTTCTCATGAAATCGGGGAATCGTAATCACAAAAATTAGCCTCTGTTGTAATCAGTTTAAAGCTGATTTCCTGTAGCTTGATCAAATATTAAAACTTTCACCCATAAACGACTGTAAATCGTAACATCATCGGCTTGAAAAAGCGAATAAAAATACATGTGTAGAATATAATGTTGTTTTCGCTGACTGCATAGCAACTTCACGTTGTCATTCATCTCAAGGAATTCGTAAACTTACCTTCATACTTTGTGTTCAAGAATGAATAATATATTTATATTGCACTGATATTCTATGAATCATTATGTGATTAACATACAGTTAGGAAGTAATAAACTTTATATTTCATTTTCAAGGAAGTATATCTGACATACATTAATATACGTACACGTACATCAAACCAACCTAATAAAAAAGGAAATTTTTTTTTTTAATCGTTCCATTTTAGAAAGTGTTTGCCAGAGTGCTGCCAGCGTGACAACATGAAAATGATCACATACTATACTATGTATTTCTAATATCACATGTAATGAAATATCCGTTTTGTCATTTTTATTGCTCTGCCCCAAAGTTTCAGCATGTAATGATCATGATAATTTTTTAGCCAATATATATAAATATGATTTGATTGCTTATTTGTAGTTATTAGTGGGTATATAAGGTGGAATTTGTCAAATTTGTTTTGTAAATGAAGAATCATGTGGAAGAGGAAAAAGGAATATCATCATTACTTTCCCAATGATATTCGATGGCTCACTAGATGATTGTTGTACTTACATCTGAATTAGTAAACTTCATATTTTGTTTTTAAAGATAATATCATCACTAATTGTCCTCTAATATTCTTTAAATCACTAGGTGGTTGACATATATTCAATGGAATTGGTTAAATTCATATTCCGTTTTCAAAGAACAATATCATCATTATTTGTCCACTAATATTTTTAAGATCACTAGGCTGGTGATTGTCATACATACAACGGAATTTATAAACCTACCTTCATATTAAGTTTTCAAATAAGAATATTATCATTAATTGTCCACTTATATTCTTTAAATCACTAGGTGATTGTCATATATACAACGGAATAAGTAACCTTGCCTTCATATTTAGTTTTCAGAGAAGAATATAAACATAAACTTTTCACTAATATTCTATGAATCACTGGGTGTTTTGTAATACATACAACGGACTTAATGAACTTCATATTTCGTTTTCAAGGAAGAATATTACAAATATTTTGTTCAATAACATTCTATGAATCCCTAGGTGGTTGTAATACATGCAACGAACTCAGTAAACTTCATCTTTCGTTTTCAGGAATAGTAATATAATTACTTTTCCACTAATAGTCTATGAATCCCTAAATGATTGCCATACATTCAACGGAATTAATGAATTAATAAACTTTCATTCATATAAGTATAAGAAAGAATATTATAAATACTTTGCCATTCTGTGACTCATTTGATTGTTATTAGCTGGCCGACGCCACTCTCCCGGCGTTTAGGAAGCGACTTCGAGATTATGACTGTCTGGAAACTATGTCAGATAACTTGTCAAGTAGTGAATTTAATAGGTGCGTGGGATAAATGTGTGAGTGGTTTACGCGTGCGAGTGGGTGTGTATACCAGCCAGTCTGAGTAGCAATTGAGGGATGAAATTTTAACGGCTCTTAGCTCTAAATTATGCCCTTGTCATATTTGATAGCTCTTTTTGATAAGCTAAGAGGTATTGATTCAAACGGGCAGCGTTGTGAAGACACTTTATAAATTCAAGATTGAAGTTTTTAATGCATTGGTGTGAATATGATAGACAAGACTAGTGTGAAATTGATCGCTAATCTGTTACTATTTTGGAATAGTTTGAGAAAATGACAGCGTCAGAAATTTTTAACCATCTCATCCTGAATGTCATAATAAGGGTGTAATTCAAATCGACCAACAACATACAGCTTCCATTTGTCATAAGAATCATTCAGTTAAATCAGAATAACCTACTTAAAAAAATTATTCCAATCAAATGGGTTCAATGACACGTAACTTCGACTCTTAACCGATACAACAAACCCATACGATAGATGAAACCCATACTATACGATACGATTAGTAATTATCTGAATTCCATATAAATCTACAGATTGTTTTTTCATGATCTATATTTATAAATAGTAACGCGGTCATAATGAGAAAGAGATTTGGCTCAGCAAGCAAAGCGCAGTCGAATCAAGGATCGTTGGTTCGAATCTTACCAGGCGGATGACCGAAACCTTCGTTGTGCGTTAACGTGCCCCTCCATTGGTTCATAGACGCAGGCTTGGTTTATAGTGGGGAAAAAACTCCGTCCCTCGGATAGGACGTCAAATAGAAACCCTGTCTAGAGGAGGGGTCACTACCTTTGAAAGTTATAAACCCACCACGCTCTCCAAATAAGAGTAGAGGAAAACCCCGGGGTAATGGTCCACCTGCACATCAAAATAAGATATATGGGAGGAGAGAACCGAGGGTTACAGTGATTCAGCTCGCTTTTTCTCTCTCAGGCACATGTGACGCCAACTATGTATTACTACTGCTACTACTACTACTACTACTACTACTACTACTACTACTACTACTACTATTACTACTATTACTACTACTAATATATGATAATAATGATGATGATGATAGTAATAACAATGGTAATGATGATGATAATAATGATAATAATAATAATAATATAAAATAATACTACTTAAACTACTAATTATATTATTATTGTAATAATGATCATCAATCAGAGTTGACAAAAGTTACCAAAGTGTACAGTACTCAGCAATATTGTGTTACTTTCTGCCCGGTATGCCTGGAGGGGGGAGGGGGCGATTCCGGGGAAACATTTTACCTCTGAAAATGCTCAATTAAGATTGCACTTTTTAAGTCAATTTTATTCTTTAAAAACTAATACTGATAATTTTGCCGAAAGTCATCAGATTAAGAAAAATATATTTCTTGTTTCTTCTTTCTCACCTTACAGCTTCCTAATTGTTGGGAAAGAGAACATTAGCACAATATGATTGCTGCAGTCCTGTGGATAAATTCCCTTTTGGCGTGTGCCTTGATGACGTCATCCGTCTCACATGCGGACGTCTTATCGCGTGTGTTTCATCATAGGGTGTCCTCACAAGACAGCAATGACCTCCCTCCAGATACACAAAAGAGACACGACCAAGACCACGTGACAATGTCTCCGGAATCTGATTCGTCGGATGCACATTATGGCGCACACCGCATTGATACTACAGTTCTCTTTCCACACGATACCACGTGGTGTGTGGCACGCCCCATAAGTCAGGTGATTGAAAGCCCCGGATGTACCGCGAGAACGATTCCAAATAAGGTAATTTTTTTAAGTAAAAAAGAAAGACTCTAAATTATTGTATGTTTTTAGAAGCCATTCCGATTGGAATGCTAGGCGTATCATTGCAACTCCTACTTTACTTCATTAACTGTGAAATTCTTTGGGATTGTGCCCCCCCCCCCTCCCCTTCACATTGAATAATCCTGGATCCGCCCTGAAACGGTACACGTTTAAAAGGGTATTAATCATTACTCTTGAATAGTCAGTTTATGGAACATGCGTCCTTCCGACTAACTTCAATCTTGAACACAATGGGTCATCTGCATGTATCTGTTATGTTATTTTTACATATCAATGCTGTTATTCTTATATATCAATTTTCTTATTATAATTTCATTGCCATGTTATTTTTCTGTTTTCATTTGTCAGATGTGTGCTGGGCAGTGTTACAGTTTCACCGTTCCTAAGATTTTTCCACACGACATCCGATCCAATTTCAAGTCATGTGACTGCTGCCAGCCTTCCAGAGTGATATGGGCGACGGTAAGTTTTCGTAAAACACGATAGCCAAGACTTTCAAGGAATGAACTCAATGGAATTTTTCGATACCATATTTTATATCCGCTAGAAATAAAATTTGGGTTACGTAATAGGTCATTGTACATGTTTGGTATGCACATTTTAATATGTGATGAACATTTAAGACATCATTTTGATTTTAACAAAGTCTTTGCGAAGGCGTTAGATAAACATTAGGAAAAATTATTTTGGCATAAAAGCAAGTGAAGAATAAACGTTACTGAATTAAAATAAATGTTCATCTTGTTTATGTCTTGTGACCCTTCCAATTAGACCTACACAGATAATTGAATTCGTGTAGTATCCATTTTACATAAGATCCGTTACAAAAGGCTAGTTAATCAAAATGGTTCTGTCAATGTCAATTTGATACATTTGTGATCATGCCAGTTGCACACGGGGTGTCATTTTGCCTGACGCAGAACTGCGTCAGTGACTGGTGCTGTCTCTGACGCGCCATGTGAGCATGGCGAGTTTAAAGACCCTGTCCGAAGTGAAAAATGAAATAGATGAATTATATATCGAAGGAAAGCTGACGAGCAATAGATTACAACAATACCAATTATATGCTAATTTGGTGCCTGTCAGACGAGTTACAGCTCTCTGAAAGCTCGAAATTTAATTCTGTGAAAATCGGGAATTGTTGACCTAAAAACTAGCTATCGAATTGATGACATCACCGTATGTGGAGTACGCATATTCACAATGACTTTGCATTAATTAAACACGGCTCATCGCCTCAGCTATATAGGTGAGCACATATGGTGTCGTGACTGTAACTGCGGCAAATTTGACCCCTGTTGACCTTAATTATGAGAGGTGCGGAAAAAAAGGTTTTAATTCGCTTTTGTGCAATACTGAAAGAGAAAATATTTTGAATTCCTTTATATTTGTATTTTATGTTCATTCAGCTTTCCATTGATAATAAGTTTTATTTTCATCGGATAAGGTCTTTAACATCATCCAAAATGAGTCCAAAGTGAACAGTGCGCCAATCGCGGTAAATTACTGGCGTTCGCGGTAATTGCCTTCACATGATTATTAGCGCATGTTACAACGAAAAACAAAAATGACGTCTCTTGTGCAACGGGTTTCAGTTTTCAGTTTATATTTCAGGGTATTAGGTGATTACCGAGACAATGTCTTGGGTCTGGAATACATAAATAAAAGAATACAATTGACGACGTGGAATGATACACATGGCGTCCTTGATACCGTCTTAAACAGTCTCATATTTTATTGTCAAAAAACAGCAACACAAAAACAGTATGTACTAGACCCCTTGTATAATTATGTCATGACGTCGTGAGAAAAATCAATTTAATGTGTTGATTAGTTATTGATTTGTTTTGGTTCTTCACATAGATTCCACTGTCTTGCAATGCTGTAGATGGTAACACTGTGCTTCACAAGCATGTCGAAGTGGTGGAGGAATGCGAATGCCAACCGTGCTCGTTATACACCTCGACGTCGTCATGGAGTACGACGTCAACGACGACCAACGACACGGAATATTCGTCGTCTTATGTAGAAAGCTCCAGTACTCCTTAATAAGCGCTTAAATTGAAAGTGTCCGCAGCGTCGTTTAAAGTACAAGTCCACTCCACTGAAAATTTTAGCTGATTAGATAGACAAAAATCTAAAAAGCCCATATATAACTTGATTTTGGAAAATGGTGCTCAGACTAATTTTATTATTATTTTTTTTTAATGAGCAAAAAACAAGATAATAATCGAGCCGGTTTTCCCCCACAATGCATTTGTTGTGACGTAGGGTCCTCACAACACAGATTCGTAATGTAAAATACAAACTATTTCATTCACCTGATAAGAATAATGAAATACTATTATTCTTATCGGGTGAATGAAATAGTTTGTATAGAGGCACTTCACAAAGACGTATGCATTAAATTTGGTCACATTACGAAAATAGCCTTTTTTCAAAATGTATACTGCTGGCACTTTCGTTGTGAGGAGCATACGTCACATCCGTACAGCAATTTAAATGTTTTGCTCGAAATAACCGAAACAAACATTGCTCTTAAAAATCACCTGATTGAAGTACGCCCGTGATATTTGGCAGTTTTAACCTTTGATTTATTTACAACATGCTATAATTTTTTAAAATCGGAGTGGACTTGGGCTTTAACTCTTTATATGCCACTCAGTTATGCCTTTGTCACATTGAATAGACCGGTTTACGAACATATTCAAATGTTATGCATACTTTGTAGACAAAGATTTTTCTTGACAACCTGAAAGCTCGCCCGAGGATTGCGCGAAATAGCAACAAGTAAGGTATGCAGACTGGATTCCAAGTATTGTAGTTCATTCATTAATAACAGGTTAATGGATAACTCGTCGCTAGGTCGCCAGGAAAGAAACATCCATCAATTTGAATAAGTTAGTGAACCGGTCTATTTCTCAAGGGCACAGTTGTACGACGCTTGCTTCTGCGATAATTGGCCCGTGGTAATTTTCTACACTAACCAAATTCTTAATTTCAGCCCTGGACCCAACACTAAACCTAATCATAACCCTAACCCTAAAACTGACCTAAAGCCCAATTCGAACCCTAATCCCTAATACTATATAATTTTGACGAAATAAAACCATGAGCAATTGTCGCTGGAGCAAATGTCTGATCACCCTTTCGACAAAGGGATTCTAGCTTATTCATTTGCTGCAGGAATTTACTAGATGTACTGAGGAAGGGTTCGTCTTGTCGCCAATTAATAAAAAAAACAAAAAACAATAGGCTGGTATGCAAAGCTTTTTTTAATATACACAGTGAAATCCTTCATCTATTTCTTGTTTGTGCCAACCCTTACCCGTGGCAAGCCTGCGACCGTGCCAATCGGCGATTGTGGCAAGTGGAAGGTTGGATAGAGTTTAGTTCTGGTTAATGTGATTGAATCATGAAGAAAGAAAATATCTAGAAGCTATTGCGAAATGTTAATTATGTTGTATTAAAATACGAATAGATTTTTATTATGAGAGTTTTCCCAATTTCGGAATGATGCGAAAATTAGACTTAATGAAAGCACCGCACAGAGATATGAGTATATGGGACTTCACACACTCATTTGGCATCAAAGCGTCGTCCGAAGGTTTGGAATATTTCAGATCATATAGGAAACATAGGGGAATTTCAAGAGCAATTTGTTTAATCATTCATTTTTTTGAGGGTGACGATTGTTTGTATGTTGTATAAGGGGATGTGTATGGGTGTATATACCGTATATATATATATATATGTTGTATGCATGTGTATAATGATGTAAACACACACATATATATATGTATATATATGTGTGTGTGTGTGTGTGTGTGTATATATTGTATTAATGTATGTACTTAATGCTAAATATATTACTCATTGCGGATGTAGTATCGAAAATAATATCGCTAGTGATATTCGTTTGTCTCGCAATGTGGTCAAACATTGCGAGACAAACGAATATCACTAGCGATATTATTTTCGATGTATGTACTTGTGACGAAATATATATACATGTATATGTATATGCATATATCCTTTTAATCTCAAAAACACTTGTTAAAACATATCAAAAATTCATCTTCATCTTCTAAAACTATAAGAATGTTACTCTTCAATAACAATGTCTTGTATTACTGTTATATCGATACCCATACAGAAGTAGGGGTAATAAATCCAGTATTATCCTATAAAAATGCAGTCAAATATCACCACATTATACTCTCCACCTATATCTTGCCATTATGTTGTTTATGCATGCCATACACTCCATTGCTACTATGTTGCAGTCCTCTTCCTTTCTCTTTCTCCAAGCTCTCTATCCTCTTCTCCTCCTTGCCTATCCCTTTCTTCCTTTCTTCTATTTATAATGTATATTTTGTATTTATGTATTCGGGCGTACCCGATACAAGCTATGCTTACTGGGATCCGCGCCTTCTTCCTTGTAATACAAGTTCTTAAATTATATTTATGCTCCTACGTGTATAAATTGTATTGTTTGAACAGATGTCAAATATGTTGTCAAATTGAATGGAAAAAAATAAACGTTAATTTGAATCGAATCATATGATATTGCAATTATGATTTTCTTCTATAAAGGTATAAAAGAAATAGACGGATTACAGATTAATGTTCACATTTACCAGAACTCTTCCTCGTATTTCCTTAATTTTAAAGACCATGTGAATTGTTCGTTTTTCAGAAGTATTAAACATCCTTATTTTTCATTTGCAAACTATGAACAAAGCAGTTCGCAAAGGTTAATGGCAACTTAATGCATACCTCTCCATTATCAATAATGTTTTGATTCATACCGAGTACCAGTGCGCCCCATCAAGTGACGAATAAACGGGGGAGAGAAAAAGAAAAAGAAATAAAGAAAGAGGAAAAAGGGAACCTGAAAAGAAGGGGCTAATAACAACAGGTGGATTTGATATTGCTTACATGTATAATTCTGATATTTTTTTTAAATCATATTCATATTTAAGTCTGTTTTTTTTCTTGACCTCTAGGAAGAACATATCCATCATAATGATAGCATTGAGTTAAGCTATCCTGTCGTCTGTTTTATTCTTTGTGTGCATATTTGTTTATATTTACATGGGTGCATTTGCAATTTTATATAGAAAATATCAAAATCAACCCCTTTTTTTATCAATAACCTTTTTATTTGCATATTTCATCCATCTCGTAATATCGGTCACCTCCCCCGTGATGCGGATGCCCCATCAAATTCTAGGCCACTGATGAACTTCAAGTATGAGCCAAAGAGTATTTCAAACTACATTTTGGGTAATTGAGAAAAAGAAAAGAAAAGAAATCGTTCAATTTGTGAGCACGTGGCTAGCTTTCAAAGCCACGCCACGTGTTTACAAATTGAACGTTTATTCTTCATGTGCAGCGGCCTTCCATGAGTCCGTTGCGAATGAGGTGTTATTTCGATTGAGACATTTCCTGAGCTAATCAATCTTGTAAAGGCGATTAGCGCATGCGTTTGAACTGTTGAAACATTCACGTTATGTAAGATATCTCACGAGACGCGTCAAAGGCCTCGTCGAGCGCTGACGCAATCATACGTCAGGCAATATTATAGAAATGTATATTTACAAATATGACCCATTTGACATTTGTTTCCGTTTCTTTGCAGATTTTCATTGAATTATATTATCATCTATAACTCTCACAATTTGTTTTTCTTCATTGTAATTGATGTAGAAATGTTATTATGTTATTGCAAAGTAAATAACTACACAAATATGTGATAATGTTTCAGTCTGTTTTATTCAAAGTAGTGTACGTCTGTGAATTCATTCGCTGGAATTGGTATGTTAACTAAAGAAATGCGATGAGTGGAAAACAATACATTTTCTTTACCTCATGATATTCTTAACTTCCGCAAAGGTATTGTTTTTGAAAAGAAATGAGAGAGAGAGAGAGAGAGAGAGAAATGAAAAGCAAAGCGTAAATTTATCAATACATGTATTAGGGGAATTTACACGTGAAGCAATTAGGAACATTTAAAAATCTCTATTTTAAATCTTGTTTTTTCCCTATCACTACGATTCGGAGCTGATTTCGTTTTTATCTCCTATAAGGAAGCTTGTAATCCCTCCTGACTATTTAGAACCCCAATCACATCGGAGTCAAATCGGAAAGTTTAAATATCCAGAGTCGTAGGGTGATAATAATAATAGTGGGTTCTTGTGTAGCGCTCATATCTGTCATACTTGGCACTCCTGGCGCTCCGCAATTATTACCCCGGCTTTAGCATGGCTGCCATTACGGCGCTCTAGCATTTCAAGGAATTAATTTCTGCCAGGTACCCATTAACATCACCTGGGTCGAGTGTGGCAAATGTAGATTAATGTCTAGCCAAAGGACATTAGTGCCGCAGCGTGACTCGAGCCGCGGACCTTATGATCCACAGTCCGGTGACGTATCCACTCGACCACGACACCTCTACATAATCATTTTTTTGGTTAGTTGCTCAGGATGGGATTTATTTGGCAGGGCTAGTTGTCCGGGTGAAAATTCCGAAGAAAAAAAAGGGATTGTCAATTCGAAAATGAAAATGGCTTCATAATATTGAAAAATAAGGAAAAAGGTTCACAATTTCGAAAATGAAGATCCATAATTCCGAAGGTTCATAATTCCGAAAATGAAATTATATAATAGAACCCTGCATCATTTTCGGATTTATCAACCTTCGCAATAATGAACTTGCGGTAAAAAGGAAATTTTGGAAAACGATTATCCCCGAGATAATTATTCGGGGGTATTTTAGTGATTGTGGTTGTCGGGTAGGAACAGTGTAGAGACAAATGATGTAAAAAAAAAAAAAAAATGAATTTTAGAACACAGTTGAATAAGTGATATAATATAGTCTTCCAAGAGGCGATGCTCCCGGTGGGGAGCACATTGCCCACACTTTTTCAAGTACCCCCAAAGTGCCCCTTTTTACATAGGAAAAGGGCTCCCTTTTATATTGACAAGTGCCCCTTTTTCTTTTAAAAGTGCCCTTTTCCCTATCAATGAGTGCCCCTTTCACTTTGACACATGCCCCTTTTTCTTGTTATAAGTGCTCCCATTTTCTTTTATAAAGAGTCCCTTCCCCTCCTCATAAATGCCCCTTTTCACCACTGATAAATGCCCATATGAAAAATCTGATAGGTGCCCCTTTTCCTTTGCAATGAGTGTCCCTTTTTCATCTCTGGTAAGTGCCCTTTTTCACCTCTGATGAATACCACTATTAAGATTTGATAGGTGACTCTTTTCCTCTGCAATAAGTGTCCATTTTCTATTCTCATCTTTGGTAAGTGCCCCTTTCCAGGTACGAGAAGTACCCCTTATCACTTCTGATATGTGGCCCCTCCACCTTTAATAATTGCCCCTATTCAAATCTAAGAGGTACCCGTTTTACTTTGACAAGTGCCCCTTTTCCTTTGTAATAACTGTACCTTCCCCTACTCATAATTTCCCCTTTACACCTCTGACAAGTGCCCCTTTTCATTTTGATACGTGCCGCCCCCTTTCTCATTTCTATATAAGTACACTTTTCCCTTTTGATAAGTGCCAACTTTTCCTTTCTCCATAACATGCGCCCCTATAAATATAAAGCGAGATAGCGCAACTCTTTCTTTAATTTCCACCAAAGCTCGCTCGCCACGCTCGCTTGCATTCATAGTTGATGTAATTATGTTACTTATTAAAGGCCTTTTAGTCTTTCATGATTAGATTGCGCTCAAAAATCATCAAAATTGTATTATTGCGACGTCATTAAACTTTTTGCTCGCTCGCTCCGCTCGCTCGCATATGCATATTCAGACCATCGCACCCAACTGCAAGTATGATGCTTAAATAGTATCTTGGACCATGTAAATCATCCCTGATTATGGTATCACAATCATGAAAATGTAGGGGTATATACCAATGTCTAAAAAGGATATATTTTCGCTTTGAGGATTCCCTTTGTAGGTGCGCCTTTTTTCAGACGGTGCCCTTATTTTGTTGGTGCCCCCCACTTTGGAAGACACTCAACAGCCCCTGAATCTTCCTGTCCTACTGACAAACATAGAATGTTGGTGAAGCATTTGAAGTTATTAAAGTTAAAGGGAAGGTTGAGTTCTGGGGAGAGGTGAAAAATAGTTTGTGAGCGTTATCATTCTTATGATGCAAGTGTGGAAGAACATCAGATTAAAAATATTCCCTGAAAATCATGGCTCTTCAAATGCCTTAATATTCTAAATATGGCATGTAACAGCATAAAAATCGGGACAGATTTTTATGCCACATGTTCGTGTAGTCCCATATGCATCTTTCTGTGTACAGTGCTTGTAACTTTACTAAGACTGGGCCAAATTTCTAATCATTTTCATGATTCCAGAACCGTGCACTAGATGATCAACCTTTTCTGATCGATTCCACACCGTTTCTTTCACAATGCAATCGCATGACCAGAACTCAACTTTGTCTTTAACTCACTTGATCGTCACAACGTAGTTATTTTACAACATTATGTAAGTTTTCCACAAAACAGCTCTTTATCTTGATCTCTCAAACTTGTTTTCACTTTAAAATACAGTCGAAGTTATGATATAACTTTCCTGTCCAATGGATAGAAAAAAAGCTCATCAAAAGTAGTATGATTAGCACATTTGAAGTGATTCCATTGAGCAAAGTCATTTATCATAATCATGTCAGTGTTTGACAGTCGTATCTCACTATGTTTGTGGTTCATTATTTCTGATGAAGTCTCGTAATGCCAGAGAACCTCTAATTAAAACGTTTGTCGTAAAACTATGTCTGTGACATTACCGATATGGATTATAAATACCTTTGCCCTGTTGTAAACACGTCATTAAGAATTTTAAGCTAGGCGAAAAATATACTCAATCAACAGGCCAAAAAGTTCAATTCCTCCTAACACTGTTCAATATTACTTGGTAAAAAATGATGCAATTTCTTTCTATAAAAGGCAAATTATTTAGAACTTTCATGATCATCATTTTGATGGGTTATTTATCAACAATTTATTTTGTAATCATGAAGAAATCATGGTTTTAATTGCGGTTGCTACGAGGAAAAGGTTGCGCATTTGTTTCATAAATTAAAGAGACGGTTGAGTTCTGGGAAGAGGTGACAAATAATGTGTGAGCGTTATCATTGTTATAATGCAAGTGTGATAGAACATCAGATTAAAAATGTTCCCTGAAAAGCATGTCTCTTTAAAGGCCTTAATATTTAAATATGGCATGTAACAGCATAAAAATTGGGACGGATTTTTACGCCACATGTTCGTGTAGTCCCGTATACATCTTTCTGTGTACAGTGATTGTAACTTTACCAAGACTGGGCCAAATTTCTTATCATATTGATGATTCCAGAACCTTGCAGTACACACCAATACTTATATGCTAGATGATCAACCTTTTCTGATCGATTACACACTGTTTCTTTCACAATGCAATCGCACGACCAGAACTCATCTTTATCATTAATGCAAAGTTTACAAGTTTATTCCCCTCTTCGATTCCTTCCATTTATTCATTCATTTGCATAATTTGTAATCTAAGTTCATGAAACTGCATTAAACATCACGATTTCCACGAGTGATCGTGCATTTGAATTGGAAAATACAACAAATATAAATTATACGAGAAAAAAATATAATAGTAATAATATTTGGGCCTTATACCCATAGTACCCAGAGTATAAATATTGCTCTTCATCTGGGCCCTGCAATTATTTTTACTCCAACAATTGTCAGCTACAGACAGTATTACGGCGCCCGGCTGGCAGAAGGGAGTTAGCGCGCGAGCGATTCGAAAATACTTTTTTGAATTATTCGCATTTAAAGATTTGTTTTACATTTAAACTGCTTTCCGTTTCGAAAATTGGTTTAAAACTTAAAAGATTAATAGAAATGTTATAATAGAACACGGCCACAAATTTTTTTCGGAAATAAGTCAGTTTTATAAAAGTTTGAGGCGATTTAGTGCTAACGCCCTTCATTTTTTACCTAAAATGTTAGCTAACGCCCTTCTGCCACCCAGGCGACGATTAGTCTCATTTACACCTGGACGGAGTGAAGCAAGTGTGGATTAATGTCTTGCCAAAAGATTTGAATTCGAAACGTGAACCCTTGGATTGAGAGTCAAGCGAACGAACCACTATACTACCACACATCTTAAAAACCTGGATTGCGTTAAGAAACACAAAGTGCGTCTTTTTTATCTCCGTGCCGTGCCAAGTGTTTTAAAAAGCACCAATTCTTTATGAAGAAAATAACCCATCATTCACGAGTATCCAATCAAAATGTCGAGAAGAAAATTCTACAAAATTTGTTTTATTTTTTTATTTTTTTGTTCAATATAAGTAACGAAATTTAAGTATCCAAGTATTTCTTGAGTAATATTGTGGGTGTCAGGGGGGTACCTTTGGTTGGTTATATGTTTATTGATGTATAATTAATAAACGAGCTGACGATGGAAGTTTTCATTCAAAGGTAGGACAGTTGTCGTAACTTCTGTGCTGTTTTCCTCACCTCAAATTAAACCTTCGATATGCGGCAAAATGACATGTGTTACGACAAGTTGAAAGTACATCTCTATGAATAATTGCGGTCTGTCATTTATCAAATAAATCCTTTTTTTTCTTTCATAGCCTGAAAGCGACCTTTTGGTAAAATGGACAGAATAAGATTCAAACCCAAATGCTTTCGATGATATATATAACTTCAATGTCCAGAAACCTATTTGCAATTCAGATTTTGTTCACGACTCATAAGCTTGATAGTGTACCCTCTGGGAGGGAGGTGGAAGGGGACGAGCTCTGCCTGCCCTCACAATCGCTTGAAAAATAAAAGGGGGGAAAAGGATCGTAAAAGGGGCAAAGCGAATGTGACAAATGGGGTATTTGATCAGTGACTTCCTAGAAAATGGACAGCCCTCTAAATCGACAGGCAATGAGACTTACTGCCTGCGAGAACAACAGCCCATGAGGCCGAAAGCATATAACCTACGTCGGCCTCATGAAGTCTTAGAATAGTTTTAGGAATAAGACCGGCATGTCAGTCTCACTCCTACAGCTTGTTTGGCTCTCCGTATCTTGAACCCCTAACCCTAAAAAGACTGGGGGCTGATTAAGCCCCTCCCTCTCCTCTATTTTCGCGATAACTTCGTAATGCTTAAATCGTTTACGGTGCCACTTCATGACTCTTTTCCTTAAAGTCTTGCGCATATTTTGATACCACACTTGCGCACACAGAGTCAACGGTCCGGGTGTTATGTAACATTTTGCGATCGTGTGTCACTGAAAATTCGATTTTTAATTTTTTTTTCCATATAACATACAAAGTTTTTAAATGCACCTTTTATGTTGCAGTGTTATACCCATCTTTTCACATGTACTGTTAGTATTCCCATTTGGCATGGTGAATACACCTTATTGCATTCTCATTTGCATAAAACAATACAATATATATTGAATAATACAAAGAAAAACAAAGAAAAACAAAGAAATACAACAAAAAGATAAAAACAAAGAAAAAAACAAAGAAAACGGTAAAACTAAATCAATTTTCATGATTAAGACAAATAAACCAGCACTCTAATAAAAATGTCTTTCATGACTTCACATGAAATCATCACCGAAAAGCGTGTTCGTGATATAAAATGACATCATAATTATTCATAAGTTGGATAATTATCATATCAATTACCTGTTTTTTATCAGAGATTGTGTAAATATAATCTTAGCATGTATATTGTACCATGAACGCAGTTTTGTTGATAATCACCATATATAAAAAAAAATATACACAAAAAAACAATTTCTACAATTTTAATTAGCATATTCTAATTAAACAAAATATTTTTACAAAGCAATATTGTAGATCTCATGGATATCTATCACCATGCCAAATTTGGAGTCGATCGGAGTTTCGGTTGCCGAGATCTGAGGGGCACTTTAGCCCCCGTGATTTAAAGGTTAAAAATAGCCCAGTCTTTTTAGGGTTAAAGGGGAAGTCCACCCTGAAATTAAGTTGGTTTTGATCAAAGCTGAGAAAAGAGAGAAACAGGTCAGTTTGACAGTTTGACAAATATCCGATTAAAAACAAGAAAGTTATACATTTTAAAAATTATCATCAGGAAAACAAATTGGCATCACTGTGACGTATCTTGCGAGCTCCTCTGCAATTTGCTCTGTAAAGAAAATTTCACAAACTTTCATTTTCTTAGTTGTTAATGATGGAATAGATTTGTTTCATACAGGGGTTGTATAACAAACATTTTTACGTTTTATAGTACAGGGAAAATGGGAGGGGAGCTCGCAAGATATGTCACAGGGTTCCCAATTTGTGTTTGGTTGATCGCACCTTCTAAAATTCATAACTGTCATTGACCTGTTTTTCTATTTTTCTTCTGCTTCTACTAAAATCAACGAAATATCAGGGTGGACTTCCCCTTTAAACCACTTTTTCTAAGGGCTTGCAAGACCGATATGTGCCACCTCGATGGCTGTCGGCCTCGTGGGCTGTTGGTATACAATTTGATCCCTTCACACACCTACCTCTCGGTCGTAACCTCTTTTTTCTGTCCGTCCAATTAACTCCCCGCCCCCTCACCCTCCCCACCCCACCTCACTCTCTTTTTTTTTTTTTGTTTTGTTTAGTCATTCCTCCTGCCCCAAAACACGTGCCGATGCAGGCACACCCATATAGGGGTATCATCCTAGAGGCATTATGAGCTATACAAGAATGGAATAAACTAAATATATTATCGCATGATTACGTGCAAGTGATCAATTAACTTTTAGCCTTTATTTGAAAATTCATATTTTGCTTCTTTATTGGAAAACGAGAGGAAATAAGAAATGCCCTTAATGTCCCTGCATTGACGTACCTCAACGATTCTAACTTTCAAATATATAGGTCATAGGTATGACCCAATTTAGTAAGAGGCAAGGATGGCTGCGCAGATTTAAAGATGGGGGCGCACAAAAAGGGGGGCCTCAAATCATTTTTGTTTTCTTTAAAAATAGGCGCACTTAGTTAATGATGTTCACTTTCTAGTTCGTATTTAGCGCCCCTGAAAAGGTACTGAGAAGGGGAACTTTTTTGTTGTTGCAATGAAGAGGTTTCTGTCCTTTTTAGGGAGGGGAGAGGTTTGTTTCAGTTATAAATTAGAGACATAGTGCCCCTCCTCATCCCTGCCTTTCGACTCGGGCGCCCCCGCTGACTGGTCAGTAAATTAGCAGTGGCCGTCACCTATGTAGGCTAAGAAGCTTTTCATAATCATGGGAGATGAAAATAGCTTCTAATACGCAGACAGCTGGAGGGCAGATAATCCAGTGACAAATCGAGAAAAAAGCTTTAATTTCTGATTGGATTGGATTTATTTTTGTACAATAGATGTGGCAAGGTGACGTACGTACGAAAGCCGACCAGCATTCTCGAAATAAAAAGAAGAAGAAGAAGAAGAAGAAGAAGAAGAAGAAGAAGAAGAAGAAGAAGAAGAAGAAGAAGAAGAAGAAGAAGAAGAAGAAGAAGAAGAAGAAGAAGAAGAAGAAGAAGAAGAAGAAGAAGAGGAGGAGGAGGAGGAGGAAAAAAGGAGAAGAAGAAGAAGAAGAAGAAGAAGAAGAAGAAGAAGAAGAAGAAGAGGAGGAGGAAAAAGAAGAGGAGGAGGAGGATGAAAAAGGAGAAGGAGAAGAAGAAAGAGAAGGATAAGAAGGAGGAGGTTGAGGAAGATGAATAGAAGGAGGATAAGAAGGAGAGGAAAAAGAAGAAGAAGAAGAAGAAGAAGAAGAAGAAGAAGAAGAAGAAGAAGAAGAGGAGGAGGAGGAGGAAAAAGGAGAAGGAGAAGAAGAAGAAGAGGAAGAAGAAGAGGAGGAGGAAAAAGAAGAATAAGAACAAAAAGAGGAGGAAGAAAAATAAGATGAAGAAAAAGAAAAAGAAGAAGAAGAAGACGAAGAAGAAGAAGAAGACTTACTTTTTTATAATGTTACTTTCACCATTTGTTTTTTCGATTTTGAAATGAAGAACTAATCATGCATTTACACATTTGCATTGTGTCTTAGATAATGAATCATTTGTCTAAACATTTCTTCATTTTTATTTTCAATTTTCAAAACAGTCCCATGCTGTATTTCCCAAAACTAAATAGGTATAGGATTATGGATCATCCTCATCATTTTACCAAAAATTATTTGATGTCTGTCCCTTTGATAATTCTTACTAATGTTCACATTTACGTATATAGTATTATACTATACTACCACAGCTCTCAACAGGGTATGATCGGAGTAGTAGTGAGAGAGAGAGAGAGAGAGAGTAGCAGGAAAAAAGGGGAAGGGGGGATACAATTATTCATGCAGCCTTAATCAACAAATCTATCTGTTCTGGTCGAAATATCTATATAAGAGGAGACGCGATGGCTTAGTCGTAACCGGGAGATCCCGGGTTCGAAACCAAGTCGATGCGCCAGTGCTCTTTGGTAAGGCATTAATCCTCATTACCAAGTCCCTCGGAAAGGACTTAAAGCCGTCAGGCACCTGGTTGCTTACTTACCAGCATACGCGTGCTTTCTTAGCAGTCATGTAAAACAAACCATCAAACCATCAAACCAATAATTTGTTCCATGAACATTAGATAACTAATAATTCTTGCCACCATAATCAGCATAATTACTGTAGAGGGGTACTACCAATTTGAACTATGTATAAATAGAAATTCTGATTTTAATATTTACAACTTGGAAGTGCTATATTCGAAGTCATATTGCAAATTAGAACTTAGTTAATGAGATCCTCGAGTGTTATCTAATTTATTATGTAATCAAGTTGCCACTTCTACTACTTCAACTGTTATCTTTTTGATTAAAGGTATAAATGGTTTAATTATCATATCGAAGAATGCCACTTAATATAATGAGATGAGAGACCTTCTCAGGGTTGTTTTTGGCAATGGTCATACTCGACAGTTTGAAGTTGCTTTTATCGAAATTGCAGAAGCCCAGGAAAGAAATTTATTACCGCATTAAGCGAGAACCTTGTGTTGAGTAATTATTCGTTAAACATGTTAAAACGTTAACAAGTATCTGGTGTATTAAACAAATCCTTAAGCTAGTTTAACAGAACCGAATACGTTATAACATTATAAGGCGAAAATATCTCAGCAAAACTGTGTGTTGTGTGAATGTGGGGGTTCATTTTGACGGTAGTTAGCTCGAAGCAGAAGTAAAAAAAAAAAAAAACATTTAAAAATTTGTAATCATATTTCTCATGATAATAATAATGATAATAATAATATTTACAATAATAATAATAAAGATAATAGTATTAATATTAATGATAATAATAATAATAATAATAATAATAATAATAATAATAATAATAATAATAATAATAATAATAATAATGATAATAATATATCAATTTATATAGCACAGCTACTATACAAATACATACCTTACTGATAAGGTACTAAAGTGTTCAAGGGATACAATTATATCAGGTACCCATTTACTTCACATAGATGGAGGTGGTAACTGTAGATTAAAGACGTTAGTGCCACGGCGGGACTCGAACCGCTAACCTTCGGACCCGAGGTCCGGTGACCTATGTGACTAATATGATAATAATCATACATGTATTAATCATATTACAGTCATTTATCACTTTTGCGATATCACTATATTATTACCACTTTTCATCGCCTTACAAGTACCGATCCACAACTAAAGAGAGATTGGTTGAGGATACAACTTTTTTGTTTTAATCAAAAATGAGCAAATAAAATAAATATGCAGTTCTTTCAAAACTGTTACAGTAAGTTACACGAGAAAAGTCAGTTACACACAGTTTCATAAAAGGATATGATATACAAGTAAGCAGAAAAACCCCAAATGAATATATAACAAGAAAAAAAAGTGGCATCGGCAATCGATCTGGAACGGTAATCTGAGATTTATTTTAACTCAGATAAAATATGGGATAAGAAGGAATCTCAGAATAGCAATTAAACGAAACGAAGAAAAAAAGCATTTTGACCCATATCATACGGGATCCAGGGGGATTATGTATTAAGCCTATGATATTTAGAAACGGGCCTTATTAGTCAGGGGGTGGGGATCGGGGGTGGAACTCATGCCCGAATATTCTCGCCTGAATATCAATATAATAAACATGATACGACATTAACAGTAGGCAGAAACGAAAGCATGTAAATCTGAGCTTAAAAGTGATCTTAGAATAGCAATTATTTTAAAAAGATAGAATAAAATATTTTAGAAAAAAACTCGTGCTCAGAATACCATCCCTTGATTTTCACATCTCGAACAATTGGCTAAAGCTTAAATAAACAAATGCCTTAGTTAACAAGTGCCCAACTAACCGAAACCACACAGGACATTTATTTTTTTCTTGCACCTCAACTATGTAGACTTCCTGCATTTTATGTCTTTTGTGACACACAGGCAAGCCATTAATCTGCAAGAATCTTTAAGAATGAAGAAGGCATATTCAACAGAAGAAGAATAAGATGTTGTCATAGTTGCACATAGTTGCACAGTCAATTATTCTCATTTGGTGATAAAACTGTCTAAAGATGCTCGGATATATTTACATTTAGAATTGCTCTAAAAGTGAAGAATAATGGGGAAATGAAGGAGAAAACCACTTTGGCACATAAAATCTAAAGAGTAGATCAACTTGAATCTTGAATCTTAGATTTTACCTGTGTTGCTTTCAAGTCTAAATGTCAACCAAAGTAATGTTTCTACGGGGGGCAGGGGACACGTGCGGCACTTCAACATGGCGCACAAATATGCAAAGGCGAGAAAAGGGTGGATTCTTTTATTTGTTCCCTTTAATATTTCAAGCATTTTGTAATACAGGTCTAATTCGAGATGATTTAAATATATTGATAGCATCGACAGTGGGCGCTATCCATTTGGAGTGAACAGAGCCATTTATGCACAGAGTTCCACCAACTCAAGTGGGTACCGACATTTTATTTTATTAAGTGCTTTTCCAACCTAGTAACATGCACCATATTGCTACTCACGATATCAAGGAGGCAAAACTGTTTGGATAGAGGACGCTGTTTTGGAATTGTGTATAGAACCATGGACCTATGATAGAACCATAGTGACGAATGCCTTGAAGCAGGTTATCAGAGAATTATTATTATTATTTTTTTTTTTAAATGAGATATGTGAATCCAAAACAATATTTGCATTAATCGAACAAAAGCAAGATAATCTGAGACAACGGATGAAATAAACACATTTTGGAAGCAAGTTTGAATGGGGCACAAACGTAACAATTTTTTCTACAAAATATGAAGAATTATGGCTTTCTTCTAGTGATTTAGGACGTCCAAGTCAATTTCACAACTGTGGTGGTTATGATACTGTTTACAATCACATACGGAGTATTAATGGCTTGTTTTTTTCCGATTGAAAAAAATAAATGAAAGACTTAATTATAATTGCACATAGCTCTATCATTGCAACTTGTGTATAAGGAAATAGGGGCGCCGGCAAATTATCGAGGTCGAACATTCCAGTTTCCCTTTCATGCGCCTTAATTATTACACTGATAAATCCAAATGAAGAATTCCGCTCCCATTTGATATTTTTAGTAGGCCTACAGCTTATAGACTGATGGTGACTAATTTGAAGTAATTCAGAACAACCTCTTAATACATTGAGCCGTTAAAGACCCTGTCCAAAGTAAAACAAAAATAAATTAGATGAATTATAGATTCAACGGAAACCTTATTAGCCATAGATTATAATAATATCAACTATATGCTTTTTTAGTGTCGGTCAGAGGAGTAACAGCTCTCTGAAAACTCGAAATCTAAAGCTTTGGCAACCGGAAGTTGTCGACCTAAAAACTTGCTATCGACTTGATGACATCATCTTATGTGGAGAATGCAAATTCACATTGACTTTGCATTAATCAAGCACGGCTTATCACCTAAGCTATATACTTGATATAGGGGCCGATCGGGTCCACATGTAATGTCGTCCCCGTATTAAACTGCGGCAAATTTGACCCCTGTTGACCAGTAATTTGGATGGGAGCGAAAAATTAGGTTTTAATTCTCTTTTCTGCCATACTGAAAGGGAAATTATATTTTAATCCTTTATATTTATATTCTACGTTTATTCAGCTTCACATTGACATAAAGTTTTATTTTCATCGGATAGGGTCTTTAATGGCAACGTCAAAGTTAGTTTGGATGTCTCCCTCTAGCGATACACGATCCCAATCGCTCATGCTACATGTATAAACAGATTATAAAAGGGATCCCATTTTTCTCAAAATTGTTTAAGGGAAATCGTGGCAAAATTGCTAATTATAAGCAAAACCCAATTTGAATGAATTAGTAAATGTCTAAACATCTAAATTTAAAAGACTGTGGTCAACTTCTCATATTTTTAAAAAATCATACATGTAAAAATATCGTGATCGTCATAGTTAGAATAATTGTAGTTTTCAGAAAATAAACACCAATATTATCAAAATTGATAAAGAGGAAATTCTTCACTAATCACTTCGCAAGGAGACGAGCTAATGTTTATAACAGTTTTTGTTTCAATATTAAATTTGAATTATTAACAACAAGAAATCACTGAATTGCAGACTAGCTGCAGTGCCCGAAAGCTTTCTTTTTGTTTAGGTGGGGGCAGGAATCCCTCAGATTAATGATTCACAATTCTTTCCAAATGTGAAGATGTTTATATTCCCACCAACACACAAAATGCACACACTTCGATAATTCTTAATTCATTACTTCAACTCTCTCTCTCTCTCTCTCTTTCTCTCATTCTCTCTCTCTCTTTTTTTCTTCTTTTTCTTTATCAATTTCACTTATTCCCTATAGTTTCAATTATTTCTGGGAGTCTGTTTATCTTTTTCTGTACCCAAGTTCCCTTTTTCCCAATCTTTCTCTCCCTGTGACACCCCCTATTCTCCTTTCTATGAACGTCCCCAATTCTATCTCTTTAATACACAGGTAGCTCGGTTTCTTTCAAGAATCGTAGGAGTAGGACAGCTTTTTGTCATAAACTAATAGATTTTTCGAAAGTACAATTATAGGAAGAAAGTACATTGCTGCTACTTGACATGCTAATCCTTTTTTGTCGACTAGAATTCCTTTTCTACAAGCGATCTGTTTCCCCAGCAGCTTTTCAACTATCTCACAATTTCTAGTGCGTGGGACCGAGGTAGGTAGAGTCATCGCCGAAATGGCGGGTTACCAATCGAGAGTGCCCGGCGTTATGTTCCAGTTCTAAAACGAGTATCGCCTCTCGACGAAGACATCAGATACATCCTTCAAGACCTTTTGAAAGATCGATCGGTGAGGAATTTTGCCTTTTTAACCTCATTTCTAAATAGGGAAACCCCTCCCCAACCTATTTTTTGTTCTATTAAAAGCGTCGGGCACTTTGCGCAGGCTTCGTGTTCGAACTACATTCTGGGGCTACGGCTAAACGAAGGGGCATGAGGAAATGCCGGTCGCGTTCTCAACTTAACTGGTCGTCCTAAAAGGCACTCGTCACGTCAGAAACAAGTTATTATTTTGATTCATAGAAAATTATTTGTCAATTTGCTTGTAGGGGAAAACCGAAACACAGTGACGCTCAGGGCACTCTATAGCAGCCGAGTTTTGCGTATCGAAATAGACTGTTTACTGCTTTTCAATTGGCATGTTAAAAGTACTCTTGAACTGACTCTGGTTCGAGATACGCAATGTTTTGTTGGAAATTGCCTATAGTTTGCAATGATGTAATAGAGGCCAGCAGTTCTAAGTCACAAAAGCCCGTTGGAAAATATTACCTTCCATAGGGTTTGTACACGCGACTCTATCCATGGCCAAGGTCATGACCACTGAAATAATTATGGCCTCGAGGCCGGACTCATAATATTATACGTGTTTAACACCAGTAGTAAGCTTAAAAGAGAAATCTAAGAAAATTGGCCTCATATTCCTATGAACGTTTGTTGTAAGTAGGCGCCAGTGGCCACATTAGGATCGCAGAATTTCAAGCAGAATTACCTCAGAACCTTACTTCATATAGGCAATGATGGGGATCGCCCAAAAGAGCGGTAGTCATGGTATAGTGCGGTGGTATCATTTAAAAATCTGCGATGCTTTTATAGGCTCAAGGGGACGTTACATCCTGTAATCACCCCGAGGCGTGCCGCTGGGTGAAGTCAGGATGTAACGTCCTCGAGAGCCTATAAAAACAAATATGCCTCGAATGTTAAAGCAGTCATTATATCTTTATATACCGAATTGACACAAAAACCTACCAAGTTTTCTTACCTTATCCTTTTCTTGAGTAAAGATTGGTTAAAACATCACAGAAAATCTGAGACACTGTCTGTTAATCTTCGCTGGAAAGATGACTGAATCTTACAATCATTTGGGAATCGCAGACAAAAAGCACTGTATGGTATCCGCGCTCGCACAAAGAAAATGTTAACACGTAAACCAATGGGGATCGCAGCATGAGGGCAGTTTTTTTAAAAGACTATTGACTGGTAGGCGGGTATGAGGGCACTTTTTAAAAGTCTATTGACTGGTAGGCGGGCATTGCTAAAATCATGACTCCAATTTCGACCAATCAGACGGCTAGATTTCTAAAGGGAGGTATATAATTTTATCTAATACTGGCCGTAGACCTGCATCGAACCCCTTCCCCGTAACAAAACTACTCTCTCGGCAAATCCCATCCATTATGTTTATGTATCAACACAATGTATTTTTGTTCGTTTCATTTTGTTATGTTTTAACAGATCTTATGCAATGTATATCATCAGCCCTCTATATGCATTCTGCGAATGCATTCTTGCGGTCACTTTTATAGCTCAACTCATTTTGTCGCAAACTCAATAAAAAACCAATAACGAAAGACGTTATTTGATTACGAGCTACATAATTTGATTGGCAGTGATAACAGAGGTGTCTAGAGCTTCTCTCTCTCTCTCTCTCTCTCTCTCTCTCTCTCGCTCTCTCGCTCTCTCTCTCTCTCTCTCTCCCCTCTAAATCTCTCTCCCTCTTGCATGCTTTCACTCCGTCTCTATGTATGAGTGCCTGTCTCTCTTGCTCTCTCTTTTCCACTGTTGACCACTCTCACTATGTGACTCTCTTCCTCTGTTTCACTCTTGTACTTGCGCTCTCATATACCCCCTCTCTCACACACACACACACACACTCTATCACTTTTTACAACTCTCTATCTCTCTCTCTCTCTCTCTCTCACACACACACACACACACACACACTCTATCACTTTTTATGACTCTCTCTCTCTCTCTCTTGCTCTCTGCTCATTCCACCACTTTGTATATCTGGTCTGTCTGCCTGCCTGTATCTCTTCGTCAGAGTCTCTTTCTTGGTTAGTATTTATCCCATAAAGTATACACGTTCTACTTACATCATGTATTTAACGTACTACCCATCTTCCTACCAGGCTCAGTTTTATATGTGTGATTAATGACTCTTTCAATAACAGTCATCATTTCTATCATGCATGTATGACAATGGCACAATACGTTTCAACACGTAAAACATCAACAGTAAACTACGAGTCTAGAATTTTTAAAGGTAATTATGACAAATTGCATGTATCAAAATAGGGGCTAATTTTGAAAGACGGGAAGAGTCACCTGTTACACCTTCTGAATAAAAAGTGAGCACTCTGTATCCTTCTTATGTCTTCCATGTCTTCCAAACTCATTTACATGATCTCCATCCCTAGTATTAGACCTACAGGACAGTGGGTGCTTTAAAATTCTCAAATCAGGGTAGAAGGGTTTTTGGGGGAAGTGGTGAGGGGAGAAATTCCACACCGAGCTGTACTATCATGACTATCATTCACTGTTCTAGTTGATATGGAGTATCAGTTATAGCCTGAGGCAAGTAAGTTCTGGAGACTGCGTTCGTCCACTTGAAATTCTCTTCGCCGTTACAGAGCTGCATGACACTGTGCCGTAGGACTGGCTAGATTACCAGCTACACCACCGCGGGGCGAGACTGAGTCATTTTGATAAGTGGGTGGAAGGGGAGGGGAGGGGTGTAAGGAACCATTTGTTGCTGATGTTCTTGTGGCTTAACTACTATCATGAATTTAGAAAGAAGTAGTGAGAATAACTAGTTTTATCAATAGATATCTCTCTATGAGGCAAAAAGAGAGACCAATAAGGTATATCTTCAACAATAATCGTCAGGCTTGATACAGTACGTTTGTACGAGACATGCTCCAGCGACAAAGTTCGCATTCATTATCCTACACTAACCGATTTCTTAACTCTAACCTAACGCAGTGCATCACCCCACGCGTAACCCTAAACCTCATCTGAGGCCCGCTGGCGAGCCTCATTCTAGGTCTTTGACGAAGTAAGGCAGAGGACGAATGTCGCCGGAGCACTATGTTGGAGAAGCAAATTGAGTTATCATGGAAGGTGTAAACACTAATTTCATACATCATGCCGTTCTGTATCTCGAAATTGTTATTGATTGTGCCTATGAAGCTGTAGCCCTTCAAACAAATTTATCATGAATCACCTGGATTAGGTGGGATCACTTTGAGCAGCCCTGTCCTTGGACGAGTGCATCCCTCTGTTCTTTAATAGTATATTATCATATAGAGGGGTATACCCCCCGTAACAAAAAAAAAATCCCCTTTATTTGACAACCTATCCTTTTTTTTAAGACTACATCACCCATTCAGGGAAAGTATCAAGAATGCCCATTGGCTGTTATTGTCCCCATTGTTAGTCTGTCACGATGTCAGACTACTTCAACATCTACTCTAGATAACAATCGTACATAATATCAGTGACAGTGACGTAGCCACCGGGCTAGGGGCACAGGGGGTAGGTGCTACACAGTGCACTGCCAACATTGAGAAATTATAAGGCAAGCATATACTAAAGAGAGATTATTAATCTATCATGATATCCGACTATTTCAACATCTACTCTAGATAACAACCATGGGATGCCAGTTGTGTAGATACAAGGGGGCACTTGGGCACGTGCTACCCACTGAACTATGGAAAAGTGAAAAGTGAAGAGAGAGAGAGGGAGAAATATATATATATATATATATATATATATATATATATCATATATATATAGAGAGAGAGAGACAGAGAGACAGAGAGAGACAGAGAGAGACAGAGAGAGAGACAGACAGAGAGAGATAAGGAACATGATGGGGAAGGCAATGTGAAGAGAAGATTATACGATCTGTTTCCACATCATGATGGCCCTTTTCTCACACAATCCATCCAGATAAGTATGTCCAATGCCCCAACAATGTCAGTGCCTCCTCAATATTTGGACCAGGACTACACCACTTCATGACATTGATTTTTTCACGTCGAATGTCATTGTTAAGACGTCAAACTATCATGTTTAATCAAAATTGACCGAAATTTAGAAGATAAAGTCTGTTTTCTTCTTTAAAAAAAGAAACATATCAAAACGTTTGGGTCACTGAACCTTGTTTTATTACAAAAAATATTTTCATGGAGAACGTTTCGTGAAAAACACTTCCCTTTTTTACATCCATCTTCATTCTGCTAAAAGTACCGCATATTTTGCCTAGTTTGACTAGTATAATACGACAATGACTATGTTCTCTCGGGTAAAGCAAACAAATAACAATTTCATTATGATTTATCGCGTGTTTTTTGGAAAAGTAGTCAATTAACTGTTATTTTCAGCTCGTTTTCTGTGTAAAATCAACGGGTCGGGCGACAAAGCTTTATTACCATGTCAAAAAAATTGGCATACCGCCTTCTTCTAATCTTTAGTTTGGGAAAGTCATTTTTCTATGTAATTTTATCTTTCCAACCGTATAAGACTCGTTTCGATTGATCGATGTTATCCCTCTTGTATCCAAGATGTAAGACCATCACATCTTTGCCGAGCGAAAGTTTTTGGTGAGATGATCAGTTTGAGAAATTACTGTGTCGCCCATAGTCTCTGTCACGGTCCACGCACTTTATACAAAGCACATTAATGGAACGATACCAGCTGCACAGAGATACGGAATATGTAATCTCTTGTGTGGACAGAGCATGACTGATGCATTTTCTTCAATTCCAATAGGGTCCATTTAGCTCCAAACGTTTTGATATAATCTTTCTTGATCGACGCCATCTGCTATACAGTAACAACTTGAGAAGTTTAGTATCGGATTTAGCTATGAAACTCTCACGTTCAGTTTTATCCTTCTCTGATGATGTCTGTTCCCTCACGTTATCTAAACTATTCTCTTTTTAGTTTAAAATCTGTAAAACTTTAGTAAACGTCTATGATCAAACCGAAACAAAGGTGATTACCCTTTGGACGGTGTTTTTGATCCACTGTTCTTTAATTTTACACAGACGAAGAATTTCCTTGAGTAATGAGACATTTTCTTTCCTACTTTTAGCGTCACCATACTATTAACGATCTTTTCACTCTTAGAAACAACAATCCCTAGACTATTCTCTTTATAGTTTAACATCTATACAAACTTTACTAAAGGTCTATGACCGAACCGATATACATTGCCCCTTGGGCTGTGTTTTTGTTCCAATGCTCTTTTAATTATACACAGAGGAAGAATTTCTCGGTGTATTCAGACATTTTCTTTCTTATTTTTAGCGAAACTTTAAACGACATTTTAACTCTAAGGAACAAAAACGGTTGTGACAGGCGAGTTGACGGTCGTCGTATATGATTGGCAAACTTAAATGGGTTAAAAGCACCCCACTAATGATCGCATCGAGACCGAAGACTATCCCATTAACCATTATATTCCACTCTGCCATCCCTTTTAAGCCGCCATTGATTGTATTCAGGGGCAATACTATTAAATCATGAAAAGGGATTTTTTTTTTTCTCTCCCTCTTCCCCGCACAATTTGATATCTACACCACAGAAAAGGGTAAATGTTTTATTTTGAGGTCAGAATGAATACAGTTTTAATTTTAAAAATCGTATGCAATAATCCTATAAGGTACCAGTGTTCTAAAGTGACATTTCAATATACTATTCTAATGTTATTTCCAATCATCACTAATGTAAATTATTATTTTGCATGTATAACTTATGTTGCTTGTTATCATTCAACTTATGTTGCGACACATGCATTCAAGAATGTGTAAATAAATCATTAGAAAGATTGAAAATCTAATGTTTAAGAAGAATTTCGGCAAAACACGTGATCCCTGCGCTTTTGTTTTATTAGGTGTAAATCTTAATTTCTTTCTTTAAAAATGTATCTATTTATATTACCGCTCCGAGATTCCCCACCTCTCCCTGTCTCTCTCGCTCTGTCTTTCTTTATCCCATTCCCTTTCTTCCCCCTTTGCCCTGGTCTCTGTCTGTCTCTGTATCCCTCTCTGTATCCATGTATTATCCTTTCCTCATGTTCCCCATGGCTTTTCTCCCAGCCTCCCCTCTCTCTCTCTCTCTCTCTCTCTCTCTCTCTCACACACACACACATCTATTTCTCTATCTGCCTATCCTCCTATACCTATCCTTGTCTCTTCAATTTGGACATTCATCCCTTTCTTCTAATGCACGAGCTAAAAATATGATTTACCTTGTGGCAATTAGCATCTATTATTCATCTAAATTAATAGTCTGCATGCACAAACCGTTGTAAGTCGTAATATGCAACAGAGTGTCTGAACTTCAAGACTACACGACTTAAGACTTCACAGTCTACTGCCTCCATAGGCCCCGTAGTAAAGCTGACACAGTCAGAGACTGACAAAATTAGGCTTGGCGCAAGGCTGAATGTAGTTGTGTTTACATGTCAAATCGGAGTCTGTGCATACAGACTACTACTTATAGATGTGATCCTATAGTTTTCTATTTAAATCAGATCTAATGAGTAGGTCAATGTCGAAAAACCCCTTGCCACTCTTATATCGTACAATCTTTCATACTGCGAACAAATATACCATGTAAACGATGTCAAATGCATCGCCAGTTTGCACACTCATTCCCTTCGCGATATCATCTGAAGGGTAGAGTTAATAACAACATTTTACCAGCAGTCTTGACCCCAAATACGAGTAGGTTAGATTAGAGGAGACGGGAGAACTTAATTAGGGTCGATTTACATTCATCGGGCAATAATCTGAGGCATTCACTACAAATTAGTGGGTTAATGGAATCATTCATCAAATTTAGCATCAATTTGAAGCATCGTAAAAACAGTCGTCATCGGGTCCTCATTTCAAATGATAACTGTCAGAATCAGTGGATCATTTCCCTAAATCCACCGTGTAACTATGTTTCTGTATTTAGTGGTGTAGCATGAGTTCCGCATGGGGTAGGGGTGGGGCATTGGTATCATGGGGGTACCGGCCTTATTCAGAAAATGAATTGCGAATGTAGAAGACCACTGATTAAGGGGAGTTGTGCGGGAAGGCCCCTATCGTATCGTCTTCTTTTCTCGTCTTGTTCCCCTCCCTTTCCCTTTCTCTCTGTTTTTCGTTTATTTCTATTCCTTTTTTTTTTTGCATTATAATGGGGAGGGGGAGGGGGTTCACATGCCCCTCCAGCTACTCCACAGCCTGCTTTGATGAAGAAAGGAAAAATCCGAGCTACATTATCACTACTTCAATGAGAACTGACAAAGAGGTATTTCATGCCCATACCAGGAACATCGCTTGGCTAGCATTGATTTACTATTGCAAGAGCACAATGGTCGACAGAGAGAGAGAGAGGGAGAGAGAGAGAGAGAGAGAGAGAGATAGAGAAAGTGAGGGAGAGAGAGAGAGAGAGAGAAGAGAGAGATAGAGAGAACATGAGAGAAATATATCGTAAATTCCATCAATTCCATGAGGGGTTTCCACTGTCTATTGATTCGGTGCATTTACGTCAAATCCCTCACCAATCAAAGTAGATGAATTGAATTAGAGTATGTAACGAGGACATAATGACCGTTTTGAATGATAACAACATTGTGCGACCAAATGGCTCCTCTCGTTCAATGCGTCTGAAGCCCAACGCACACTTTACGATCTGTCTGCGATCTGATTTTTTTGTTAGCATTAAATTTTTGCAATAGCATTTGATATAAACATGCATAATAACCAAATTCAAAATTTTCAGAGGATTGCAAACAATTATTTGACGGAGGAAAATCCAAATCGGCTGACAATCGTGGTGACGTCAAAACAGTCGTGCGATTTCTACGATTTGAGGATGATTTAGCCTTTATTTCGACTAGAAGGCTTCAATACATTAGAATTCCGATTGATTGTGTATTCATAATCTCATTTTGGAAGATATGGCATTTATTTAGATTTGCTATCTAATGTTATTGCAATTTGTTTGAAAATCTTATCGCAGTAGGGTTGTACAGTGTGCGGTGGGCTTACGTGTAGTTTCCAAGACATCTGTCTTTCTCTGTCTGTCTGCCCCCTCTATCTGTATCTCTCTCACACACACACACACACACCCACACACACACACATATACACACATTATGTATCTTGCTCTCATTCTCATTATTTCTCTACTTGTCTCTCTCTTTCTAATTCTCTCTTTTTCTCTATTTATAGTTTTTTTCTCTTTTTAACTCCTTTCTCTCCCTCTCTCTTTCTCTCTCCTTCTCTCTATCTTTCTCTATTCCTCTCTTTGTATCTCTCGTTGTCTCTTTTTCACTAACGTTCTCTTTTCCTGTTTTTCTATTATTCTTTCTTTTTCTTCTCTCTTTTCTCCTCCTCTATCTCTATCTCCCCTCTTCCTTTAAGGTAACGCTGTGCTCCTCCGTATGGGCAGCGGAGTTTTCTTCTTTTTACCCATGCCTAAGGTTTTCATGTACAGTGTGGGTCCATGTCAGCCAACCTTAGACAAGTTTAATAATCATTTTGTCACAATGTCAAACACTTTTTGCCCGAATCATTCAATCATTACTGGACATGCTAGAGGGCGAATAGATTAGTGATAAAATGAGTTAGGATTCAGGAGAAAATCTTCGTCTGGGCACATTATTACATCACAGAGCAGATGTCCTATAGGAACATTGCTAACACGTCTCTTGAATACAATTTTATGTATGACGATCCTCCATTAGAAAAGCAGTATCCTTCTGTATTCCTTTTTGCTTTAAAGGTACTATGTCCCATTTGCAGGCCAAAAAATGAAAAGGTTAAATTCCAACGGTATTTAAGAGACAATACTAATTTAGAACTTCCCTAAAAAAAAGGGGGCTTGAAAATGTCTTTAAGTGGGAAAATAATGACTATTAGTTGTCGAATCGACTTAGGAGCTATAGAGCCAGTAAGTAATAGTCTGTTTTTTAGACCATTGTACCGAATGGTCGTACGTTCTGTGCTGCGCAAAGATTCAATCAGTTTAATTTTGGCCATTACAAGAAGTGGGTTATTGATGTAGACAAATGCTCATGTACCCTTTACAGCTCATTTTATGTATGTTATTACCAAAGATGAAAAGCCAGTCAGTCACTCAATAGTGTCTGACAGTGAAGTCTAGCAAGTAAACGGGTTTCCTTGCATAATTTGAATATTAGGACACTGCTAACGTTTAAATTTCACAGATAGGACATACATGACATATTCATAATTCCTGCAAAGTTCTACAGAATTTGATGTTGGCTGCAAAAGGGACATAGTATCTTTAATACCGTCTTACTCTTGTATGTTTCTTGGCCTAATCAAATAAATAACGCTTCATCATGTTCATGATTTGTGTCTTCTATTTTTTTTTTTAACTATTAAAGGATATATATAGCAGGAGCTTTAGGCCTACATAAGTGCGTGTTGTGAGAGCTATTTTAGTAATCAAGGAAACGAGAGTGTGTCTGATGTTGTCTGCAAATGTGAAGTAATACAGGATAAAAGTGACTTCGTAAGGTGTCATTTATGCTCTCATTTTTTTTTATCTCTTTCTCCATTCTCCCCTCTCTCTATTCTACCCCTCTCTATCTCTCTCTCCCTTCGTTCTCTCCCTTCTGTTCTCTCTGTCATTGTGTGTCTCTGTCCCCTTTCGTCTATTATGCTCTTTTTCCTTGTTATCACACTCTCCTCTTATTTATTTATAATTTCTTTTTGTTTGTTTCGTTGCTCTATTCTTCTTTTTCTGTCCTTCTCTTCTCTCCCCTCACACCCTCTCCTTCCCTCTTTTAATTCCTATCCTGTCTCTTTTATTCTGACTATATTCTTCTCAATATATTCTCTCTTCACCTAGTCAGTCTATCCTGTAGTTACCCTTTATTGATGACATAAAAATATCTTTCATCTTCTCCGAGGCAAGAAAATCATACAGTGCGACAATAGCTCATCAAATATCAAAAAGCGCTGGAGGAAAAGATCATAACTTCCTGCATCGCTTGAAATATAGTAATAATTGCAAACAAACCAACAAAATAGAAAAAGAGGTTCTCTATTGTCCTCGCGGTCAAGCGTCCAATATTGCCATGGAAACATAGGGTTATTACATCGAGTGAAGCAATTATTATGTTTCTCACCCGAAGCGGAAAAGGGTTGATCATTACACGATGAGTATTCAGCATATTACAATCTATGCTTATTGTGTTAACAGTTTTTATACTCTTGTATAACCAACCACTATCTCAGAGTCCCATGCACTTGTTTTTAACGTCAATGACTTTCATTTACCAAACAAACAAACCAACAAAATAAATGATTGGAAATTTTCAAGAGGAAGTTATGATATAACGTAAAAGCTATGTGATAACATAATGTATCTTTATCTTATTATTGTAGTTTGTTTTGTTGTTGAACTATATTATATGAAACATTTTATCATGCAAACTTCATGCCTGTTCTCCTGAGAGAAAAATTACATTCTTTTGCCAAACAACTGGTCATTTGTCCTACCTGTACCCCCCACACACACACACACATACACACACACATACGCACACTAATCTGTTAATATGTACAACGAGCTGAAATACTTTGTAGGATTTATAAAAGGTTAAAACACAGTTCCGCAATTTCATATTTCTTGGAAATTTAACATTTTCTTGTATCTATTAAAAATCAAAGGGCACCTTTAATGATTTGTAGTGAAAATGAAAGTGTCATTACTGGCTTAAATCTACTAATCAAAAACATATATTTGGAAAGAGTCACGAAAAAAATGCCTGATAGTCGGCCCAGAGGGGATGCGTCTGTTCTCCTCAGATACAAATGACATTCTTTCGTGCATAATTTCAATATATATTTTACTCTTGTATAACAAACAACTATCTAAGACATTGTCTTTCATTTCTCTTTGTGTTCCAAGTTAATGCACGGAACACACAAAACAAAATAGACTCAGAAATTTTTTGAGGATAGGTTTCCGTTCACATCTATTATCCTGATTATATATATATCCTGGTTATATATTTCCTTCATGATGATAGTTTAGTTCGATTGTAGATCACTGTGTCCAGAAATGTAATGGCAAAATTTTTGTATAGTCAAAAATAGTTCAGAATAATTCTAGAATACGAATATTTCCTACTAGCTACTAATGAAACACATTCAAGTATTGATAATTTTTGTAACGTTAAATCTCATATCCGATCGTGTGGATGTATTTTTGTGAATTGGAATCTTGTAATTTCGGCTATACAGGGGGGCATTATGTCACGAGACATCAGTTCAATCTAGGCATAAGAGCCATTCGGGACATATTGAGAGAGCAATGTAAACTCGACTGCGAGACATGATGTGAGGAAAAATGGGTTCATGAAGAATGATTGCAAACTCTCTCTCTCTCTCTCTCTCTCTCTCTCTCTCTCTGTCTCTCTCTTATCTTTCCTTCTCTATTTTCTCCTGTGTATTCTCTCTCTCATCCCCCCTCTCTCTCTCTCTCTCTCTCTCACTCTCTCTCTCTCGTTTCCCCTAGTTCTCCTTTTTATCTCCACCTCTCCCCCTCTATATCTGTCCCTGTGTTTGTGCCTGTCTCTGCATTCTTCCCCTCCCCTCTCCTCCTCTCTCTAAATATCATTATGTCGCGCTCTTCCTCTTGATGTGTTCCAATCTCTCGTTATCGCTATCAGGTCTATTTAACCTCTCGTTTGTCTTAAACCTCTCATCATGTTGATATTTGATTCATTTCCTCTCTCTCTCTCTCTCTCTCTCCCGCTGTCTCTCCCCCTCACGCATCTTAACCAAAATGTCTGTAGCCGTATACCCATGACATAATGCACGTATTTCCACCAAAGAATGTTCCTGCACATAATTACATCTAGCAATGGGGCAGTGGGGCACATTTAAGATTGCTTCGGACACCATTTTGCCCGACATGAGCTCAATAATGCGTGGAGGACCATTGAGGAGGCTCTGAAGACCAATGCAAACCTTAGAAGATGCAGGAACGTCCCACCAATCTCCCCGCATGGGGGCTTAAAGCAAACCCTTTAACTACCCGTGGGGTTGGTTGAAGGGGTGACGTTTGCTACCTTGCATGTTGTATACAGACGCATTCCAGTCCTGATTTCTACTGCGTTTGAAAAGTCCAGGCCAATAACGATCATAAATTTAATAAAGAAGTTCTGAAAAATGTCTTCGATTTTAGTTCATGAAAGGTGATTATACTACTACTTGCTAACAGTACTGCACTACACGGCACTGATCTGAATAGGATCGGATGTATGCGTACATATAGGTGGACGAGACTGAGGGGGGACTGAGGGCTGCAGTCTTAAAGAACTTTTATTTCATGTTTCCTTTTACATTCTGTAATTTGTAAGCGCTATGGTACCTTATGTTTTTAACGCTCCTAAAATAATAATAGACATCATCATTATAGTAATTATCATTAACATTGCTATTATTATGATTATTATGAATGTTATTATCATAATTATTATTATTATTGTTATTATTATTATTATTATTATAAAAATTCTAAGAGCCGGACATCTCAATATTTATTGTTCGTTGTTTTTTATTTCTCTCCCTTTTTTGGTGGTGTTGGTTTCGTTTTTTCTTTTTCTTGGAAGGAAAATGTGTCTAACACTGCCCCTCCAGAACATTTCAAGCTGTTAGTGTCGCCCCTGACGATATGTAGGTCGCTTAGCTCACCCCAACTATGTACACGCCTTCAAAGGAATAAGTCATTTAAGTCATGTAAATAGATACATGTAGGCATCACCTCCTCTTCTACAAGTCCCACTTCTTGCGATGTACGTCAATAAATTTATTGTATTATTGCAGCTCACAAAATGTTCGTACTTCCAAGTAAAATGATATGACAAGAAAGGAAGACACATCCTTAATTTGGAGTGAATTTAGGTCAATTCGTTGATTGATATTCTGGGACAAGGCAAATTAGTTTTCTTGCTAATTCAATTCCAGTCTTTTATTAAATTTAACTTTTCCTTGGTCGTGCAGAATGACGTTATCGTGCAACGCTATCGGTCCCTTTCATGGATACTCAATTTGTTTTTTCTGGCTTCCGGTGAATACAGAAGGGGAAAAAAACCAGTAAGAAAAAAAGTTGGATGTTGCTGAAAAGTAAACTCTGAGTTCTGGAATTTCGGTCTGCATTTCAAGAAGAATTATCATATTTTAATATTCCATTATAATCTTTCAAAATATAAATTTAAAAGTCTTAAATTATTCAAAAAGATCTAATGCGAGGTTCACAACTTTCATCACCATGGTTACATAAACAAATGCAAAGTCAAATTCACTTTAAAAAGATCATCACTTTATATAACATATTTTTAGCCGATACCAGAATTCATTACGAACTTTCATACAATAGATGTAAAGAGAAATGTTTTGATAATGTAATTCTGACGATCAAAATTAAATAAAAGACAAAATGCGTGATGACATCACAATGAGAGTGAAACTCTGAAGGCCAAATAAGATCCGCTATAAACATTTGCCCTATTAATTTTCCACACTTCCTAATCCTTTAATAGATGACAGATAGTATAATTCAATTCATTTTGTCTGCTATTGACACGACATTTGAAACTAGGACGATAAAATGGATGATAATCTAGTCATTGACATAAATGTTGCCAATTTAGAGTGTTAATTTGATCATTGACGATCAATTACAGTTGAACTATCAAATAGTTCAATTTACTGTCTGTTAATGACATGAGCATTGAAACCAGGGTGCTAAAATGCATGAAGATTGAACGTTGACATGGATGTTGCCAATCTGAATTGTGAAGTTGACGATTAAGGCTTAATTAGCACGCGTTCTATAAGTAATCTGAATGAATGAAAACAACCATGAAACATTGGAGCAAACTAGATGGAAAATATTGCCTCGAAAAGAGATCAATTACAAATAAATTTTCAAGCCTGGAATTACTTATTTGACCTTGAATGGGCAATGGTGATTGGGGAGGGGCTGGAACTGATTAAAAACGTGCCATCGGACGAAGAAGAAAAAAAAAGAATTAAACAAAAATACTGCTTGCCTATCTTAAATACACAGCAACTATACCAAAAATGGCCATCAATCGTTCCCCCGACATGCAGCAAAGGTTGAGTTCTGGGAAGAGGTGAAAAATAATTTGTGAGCGTATTATGCAAGTGTGGAAGAAGATCAGTTAAAAAAATGTTCCCTGAAAAGCATGGCTCTTCAAATGTCTTAATATTCTAATTATACCATGTAACATCATAAAAATCGGGACGGATTTTTATGCCACATGTTCGTGTAGTCCCATATACATCTTTCTGTGTACAGTGCTTGTAACTTTACCAAGACTGGGCCAAATTTCTTATCATTTTGATGATTTCAGAACTTTGCAGTACACACCAATACTTATATGCTAGATGATCAACCTTTTCTGATCGATTCCACAACGTTTCTTTCACAATGCAATCGCATGACCAGAACTCAACTTTATCTTTAAGCCCAAGAAGAACTTAATCGCCTCAAAAATATAATGAGGGGTTGACCACCAGACAGGATGAACCTTTGATGTTGTTATTGTTGTTGTTGTTGTTGTTGTTGATGTTGTCGTCGTCGTCGTCGTTCCTGTTCTTTGGAGAATTTTCAGAGTTGTACCACCTCTTCCCCCTCTCCCTCCCCGGTCTGGCCAGGTAATCCTGGTTCCGGCAATGGTAGCTATTTCTATCAAGGTATCTTCTCCCAGCTCGGAGGTTAATTGCAAAATTTTCCCCAAACATCTCTGTTTTCTGCCACCCTGGTACAGGCTCTTGCAGTGACACATAGTACTTTCGCTAGTATCTATACATGACTCATGTTGACAAAATACAAGAATGAGACTTGTATCTTAAAGATACTATGTCCCTTCTGCAGCCAACATCAAATTCTGTAGAACTTTGCAGGAATTATGAATATGTCATGTATGTCCTATCTGTGAAATTTAAACGTTAGCAGTGTCCTAGTATTCAAATTATGCAAGGAAACCCGTTTAATTTCTAGACTTCCCTGTCAGACACTATTGAGTGATTGACTGACATCTTTTTTTCTTTGGTAATAACATACATAAAATGAGCTGTAGCAGGTACATAAGCATTTGTCTACATCAATAACTCATTACTTGTAATGGCCAAAATTAAACTGATTGAATCTTTGCGCGGCACAAAACGTACGACCATTCGGTACAAGGATCTGAAAATCAGACTATTACTTAGGTGATTGCAATCACTAATGTCGATTCGACAACTAATGGTCGTTATTTTCCCACAAAAAGCCATTTTCAAGCTCTTTCGTTTTGAGGGAAGTTCTAAATAAGTATTGTCTTTCAAATGCCGTTGGAATTTAACCTTTTCAATTTTTTTTAAACCTGCAAATGGGGCATAGTACCTTTAAAGAGTACATCAACAAATTTTGAGTAATGAGGAGGGCAGTAAAGGCTCACATACGTAAAGAGTACATCAGACAGGTGATGTCAACGAAACGCAAAAGACAGAGGGTAATCTAATATTCAGATACCGAGGCTTGTTCGATATTTTCTAATGTAACTGTAAACAACTGCAAGATTGGTCAGCATGTGCAACTGAATACTTAAAATGATCCAAACAAATGTCAAGAAATCTTTATTTCCAGGGAACCCAAATCGTTCTTAGGAGGTAAAATTAAAGTTCTATAAATGTTCCAACGTCCTCGGGACGTTTTACGAACGTCTTGAGAACGTTGTGTGTACGTTGGGTAACGCAAACGTTAGCACCTTAGATCGTGTAATAGATTTAAAAACTTAACGCATGCATCTATTTTTATTCGCGTAATAATATGTTGCTATTACCCAATATCCAAGCAATGTGATACCGCCTCCTGAAATAAAAATACATCAAGTCTTAAAATGAGGGTATTCAAAATATTGCCATGGGCAGTCTCCGAATATCAAAACACAAATGTGTCACAAATTGCTTGTATCAGCTTCGCCGAAAACACTCTGTCCGGACAAATAGATTTGGTTCTTCTCGTGTTCTCTCTCTCTCTCTCTCTCCCTCCCTCCCCTCTCTCTCTCTCTCTCTCTCTCTCTCTCACACACACATACTCTCTCTCTCTCTCTCTCTCTCTCTCTCCTAATTTCACCTTTGTCTCTATTGCTCCCCACATTTTTCCTCTTCTAATAAAATTTGAACTATTAATTCCCCGTCACACCGCCAAACCGACTCGAAACCAGCCAATAACCGACGACCCTTGGCCGTTCGGAGGTAATGCATTGTAGTGTTCGGTCTAGTGTCGCTCTGGTCGGTGTTGACGGGGTAAGACATAGTTGCAATGTTCCTATCCACACGCATTTGATATCCTCTATCTAAAGAGAAGGCGTGAATATAGCCATGTAGAAGTGATCGTGTTCGAAGTGTCGTGGTCTAGTAGATACGTCACGGGACTGTGGATCACATTGTTCGCGGTCCGAATCTCACCGCGGCACTCGGGTGAGGTGAATGAGTAACCAGGAAGAGGAAATTCATTGAATGCTTGAGCGCCATCTCATGTTAACTCGGCTAAAGCCGGTGTAGTAATATGACTCCAGGGCCCTCAGGGCGGAACAGCATTATACTGATGAGGCTACCCTGGGTAAACAAGACATATTATTATCATTATTATTTTCAAAAGAGACAAGATTTTGCTGTTCCTGCGATTCGAATATCTCCCAGACGAGTGAGAGTGGTACAAGTCGTTTGTGCCTCTTTGTACCCCTATCAGGCACGTCTGGCAAAGCTCAATGTCACACAAAGAGACTGTGCCCCTTTCTTGTCCTTTTGTTCCTCCTTTCACATTTGTTTTCTTCTCTCGGAACTCTGCCTACCGGATGCTGAATACGCCTCTGAGTTTGGGATACAGAGTGTCTTGAGACATGACAATCACATATAAACCAAGGGCCCGTTTCATAAAGCGTATCCGTGTGGACAGCACAATTCTGTCCATACGGATACACTTTATCTTTCTACAGTACAAAGGCAATTAGGTTTGACCATGGACTTACCACAGATAGTTAGACAGAGGGTAAAATTCGCTGTCTGGATAGGACCAAAATTGTACCTGTAGGGAAAAACAATCGGCTAACGGCGGCATAACAAAGAGCGACCAATATGAAAGCAAAAATAGGCGGATGAAATGTCAGAGGTGTCCACAAAACACGGACATCACACTTTCTCGGTCACCATGCTTGCATTCCCGGACATGAGGTGATCAGATTGAAAGCCTCGGGGCGTGAGAGTCTGCCCCTCCTCCTCCTCCTCCTCCTCCTCCTCCAGCCCCGTTATTACAGGGAAAGACATGGCCAAAGCCGGTCATAATTAGATTACTACTCCGCGTGCCTCATTACAATTTTTGTTCATGAACCATCTCACACTCTTTGATAAATGTAGCATAACCGACCGTTCACATATAACTCTCATTACAAGCTATTGATAGAGTCTCGGGACAGTAATTGGAAAGGCGCATAGGTCTACGATGTTGATATGCGCTTTTAAGCGAATATTTTTGGCGCCGGTCTTGTTTTAAAGTTGCTTTTCCCAAAGACGATATTCTGAGTGGCTTTTAATAGAAACAGTAGATTCAGGCATTTGGATCAAAGAAAGATGTAAGAAAGAATTCTTTGTTTGAAGGACGCTTATAAAGGAAGCAAAGCAGTATTATATGATAACAAAATTATGCTTACAACTGTAATTTGTACATTAAAAAAACGAACAAGAAAAGGGTTTTAATCATTTAGATAACTTATATAAGAAGCTGAATAGATCTACAATTACAGTGAACCAATTAAATGCAATATAGAGTTTGATACTGTCTGCGTAGAAAATCTTAATAAATGTGGAGTTAAATATTCTATCATTGGATAAGTCATCGCTAAAACCAATGGATATCTAAAATCTGATTTCAAATAATTGATGGAAATCAGAGATAACCATATTAATAGAATGTGTCATAGAAACGGAGGCAAAGCAGCATCATCAAAGTAAAACAAAAAGAAACTGTGCAAGTATTTCATACAAGTATCTTTTAGAATTGAAATGAACAGAACATAACCTACTATTGTAACGTGTTTGGAAAAAATGTAACGTTAGACTTTTTTTTTCCTTTTAGCTATGTTTCTTTTCATAACGAACACACTGAAAAAAGGGTCCGTTTTAGAAATGTCATCTCCTTTTTCTTGGGGGGGGGGTACTTCTCCCTGTAGACTGTAGTTATGCATATGTGTTGTAGTGCTGCTTGTTTCTTTAGAAGCTCAGAAACATGAGGAAGGCTTTCTGTTTTTATTCAATCAGATATGAAAACAGTCTATTGAGTGCATGGCGCTCTGAGCTTTTTGCCCACTAGGCGAGATTTATACATCTGTTAAAATGTTTGAATGCTCACATATTCTGGACGCCACTGTGCTCCAATGGAACGAAAATTGTTTTCTTGCTCGGTGGTATGGTTTCGAAACGTTGAAACTGGAGAATTGCTTTGAAATGTGTTTTGATAGGAACGCGTATTTGTTTCATATTCCCTGTTTTTTCGCTTATCACTGATTAAACACTCATTGACGTAACTATTATGTCAATTATAGAAGCATTTCTGACATTGTCTGACAGTTAATCAGTCCACTCACTTATAATGTAATTTATTATCTCTTCCTTTAGAATGTCACACTTCTGCCGTCTCAATCATTGTTTCTTGTTCTCTCCTTTCCTGTATTGTCTATCCCTTGATCTCTTTCTCTCCCCCCCCCCTCTCTCTCTCTCTCTCTCTCTCTGTTTCTCTCCTACATATTAATGTATGACTCTAATCATGTATAGATTTGAAAGACTTTGTCTCTTGTCATTTTACTTTGTAAACTTGTAATTCAGCCCCTGGGCTGCCATGTGGAATTCCTTGAATAAATATTACTACTACTACTACTACTACTACTACTACTACTACTACTACTACTACTACTACTACTACTCTCCTCCTCCTCCTACTACTACTACTACGTCTACTACTACTACTACTACTACTACTACTACTACTACTACTACTACTACTACTTCTTCTTCTTCTACCACTACTACTACTACTACTACTACTACTGCTACTACTACCACTACTACTACTACTACTACTACTACTACTACTACTACTACTACTACTACTACTACTCCTCCTACTACTACTACTACGTCTACTACTACTACTACTACTACTACTACTACTACTACTACTACTCTACTACTACTACTACTACTACTACTACTACTTCTTCTACCACTACTACTACTACTACTACTACTCTACTGCTACTACTACCACTACTACTACCTTATCGTACATTTGGTTAAGTCTTGTATACCTAAAAAAGCATACCTAAAAAAAGCTACTGAAATCCTTGCTTCTGATTGGTTATCAGCAGATTTGTCACTGATTTTTGTCATTTGTCATTGAAAAAAGGCTTTGTGAAACGGGTCCCTGTTCGCAATACGTGAATCAACATTTGCCACTCTCCATCCTGGTGTAAATTGGCACTTGACAATTACTTGCGTAATAATAATTGCAGGGCCCACAGGAAGAATAGTATTGACACTGACGTGGGTCACGTGGCTACCCTTTGATAAAGAAGAACCCTTTTACTATTAACGATAAGATCCCTCCCGTTACATCGAATTTTATCACCGAGAACTTGTCTGCTGTTCGCATTTTGGCAATCAATGACAAAAACATCCATTTCTATAGCCTCTCAACAGCAAGTTGAATTCTAAAATCATTTCTCGTCCAGGGTTTCATAAAAGTACCTCGTCGTATCCTTGACATTATTTTATTGTTTATTCAAGTAAACTGAATCATGGAACGATTACAATTCCCCTTGCATGTATGGCGTGAGCAAATAATTGTGCTCCTACCTTCATTTCACGCCTCATATAATGACGTCTTGGGAAATCGCAAAGCAAAGCAAAGCAAAGCAAAAAAAAAAAAAAAAATCGATGCTCTCCAAATAATAATAATTCCATGGTTCATTACTCGGAGTGAAGGTTATTCCAAATGAGTTTCATTTGCCCCGTAATAGACGTGTTGTCGGATTGTCGGATGTAATGAAAAAATATTATGTCTTAAACGTTTGCACATTGCCCCGTTCTTATTTTGATTCGTAAAGAAATACAGCAGAACATTGTAATGTTTCTCATAAAAATGCATTAACTTTAACTGATAAAAGGGGTGTGATAAAAGTGCATTTGGTTTTTAAATGATGAATCATACAAACTACGCTTGATTACGATATGCTAATGTCATTCCTATTTCAAATGTCAACCATGTCAAGCTTATCTTTTAAGTAGGTTGACTTCGAATTCCATATTAAATGAGTTACAGGACATTCTGTCATGTTATTAATTACTATATGATTCAGGATTACGTATTTCCATACACGTATTCCCTTAGGAAATATCAACGTTTAGTAAAATGTATCATGCTTTGTTATTTTTGCATGGAATATAAATAAATTAAAGCAACCAATCAACCAATTTAGTTTTTTTATTCCAACAAAGGAGCATACATGTTCAATTGAAGGTGTAAATTCACCGTTATTTTAACGTCTCCTTTATTTTTGAATAAATAACAATATTGTTTTCACCTTCTGAAGGGAAAATGGATTGACACGATTGAAAGGTTTATTTATAGAAGAAATAGCAAAAGAGAATTCACTTTGAAACAAGAATATATAATGTTTCTTTAAAATGACTCTGCACCATATTTGCAAATCAATACAATCTATTTGGACGGAAACAATGAGGATAAAACGCTAAAGTCCATTTCTAATATGAAGGTCCTGGTCATCGATTTTACTGAGTGGTATAATTTGCACCTGGTAAATACACTAAAGTCGCGTAACCTATTCCACCCACTCAGATTCCAGTAGATGGGACTGAACAGGCGAAATTTGGAAGAATCTCCCCCCTCCCCCTCTTACATGTCTTTCTGCTTAGTTTCTCCCTCTAGGCCACTAAGTAAAGTAGGTCTACTTTAATTGATATTTGAACGTTTTTCATTTTCCTCTCCTTACTTTCATGTATTTCTGTGCATGGTGTGCTCATGTTTTGTTTCTAGGCCTATGTCCGTTTCTGTTGGGAAGATTTAATTTGGGTCCTGTTTTTTCGCTTTCTCTCTATCTATTACCATCTCTCTCTCTCTCTCTCTCTCTCTCCATCCCCCTCTCTCTCTATCTCCATCTCTCTCTCTCTCTCTCTCTCTCTCTCTCTCTCTCTATATATATATCACCATCTCTCTCTCTCTCTCTCTCTCTCCCCCTCTCTCTCTCTCTCTCTCTCTCTACCTATCTCCATCTCCCTCTCTAACCTTTCCTTCCCTCTCATTTCTTGATAACTCTCTTGGTGAAAAAAAAAAATGCATCATGTACTCTTGATTGTAACGATTGTATCTGTAGAACATTTTCATCACTCATTACCACCTGCATATGACAATTCTTTTTTCGTATGTACCTAAGAAGGGTTGTACTAGGCATCCGATAAAGATTGATGACGATGTTATCAATCCTAACATTCTCTTTTGGTTTGTACTGATATTCATAAATTTAAATCTACTTAGTCATCGATGGAGGATTAGGTTTATTTAATACAGGTGTTGCAAAACATATGTGCAATAATTACATTTAGGTTACACGTGTAAATGATTTTTTTTCTCAAAGGACAATCGAAGTTTAAGATTTTTCAGTACAGAAATGATGGAGAGGTCCTCAAAAAGGAGGTAACAGAGTTGCGAATGTGCATTTTTTCAATTACAACTTCAAAATTCATAGATTTTCTCCTTTTTTCTCGGATTTTCCTCAAATTTGAATTGATTTGTTTCTCTCATTTTCCCCATTTTATCTGCTTTTAACTTAACCAGCTTTACATCAGGTTGAACTTCCCTTTTATAGCTTTGTGTGTTCGCACTTATTTGCAGACACGACGCAACACTATTTTGTTTTTTTCCTCTGCTTTTTCGAGACAAATTAATCTTACTTTCATTTTTCTCAGCTCTTCATCTACTCACAATTTTAACCATGCTTCTCACATATGACGCATTCATTTCTTCGCTTTCTACTCACGATTCAAATCCCAACATCCCCCTCCCCCCGGCAGCAGACAGACACTAGCTATTGCTGGTCCAGACGATGCGGTCGCCATTTTTTATCTCAATATTTATTTTGAGGTGGCGAGTGCAAAGAAAACGAAATCGATACATCTAGCTCTCCAAATAGCAACGGCATTGTAATCCCTTGGTAGCAGTATAAAGGTAGGTCTAGTATTCCTCTTTCTGAAATGTATACTTAAAGGTAAAAGTTTGCTGTTTTTTGCAAGATAAAGCGTGATTACTGTAAAATGAAATGAATATCTTTTGTCACCAATGGAACAGATGTAAGATAGTTTTTTGATCGAAATCAATAATGTTTAAACAGTAATGTCGCCTATGTGATGGTGCCATATTACAGTAAGAGGTAACATGGATAAAAGCTGGTTAATACGTTAAAATAAGAAGATAAAAATATACCATTAAGTGCATGCAGTCACGAACAAAATACAGGTAAATGTATTGACATAAACAATTTTAAATCTACCAAGAAAAGATTATAGCCGATAATCTGAATGGTTAAACTTTGAGCGTGTAGGAAGATTCGTTTAAGAAATATGCTGAAAGAATAATGACAATAAGTTCGATTGATATAATAGATCCACTAGCAATGCCCAAAAGGGCGTATAGGCCTAGGCGTAAAACCTCTTAAAGGTACTATGTCCCATTTGCAGGCCAAAAAAATGAAAAGGTTAAATTCCAACGGCATTTGAAAGACAATACTAATTTAGAACTTCCCTAAAAAGAAGGGGGCTTGAAAATGTCTTTAAGTGGGAAAATAACGACTATTAGTTGTCGAATCGACTTAGGAGCTATAGAGCCAGTAAGTAATAGTCTGATTTTTCAGACCATTGTACCGAATGGTCGTACGTTTTATGCTGCGCAAAGATTCAATCAGTTTAATTTTGGCCATTACAAGAAGTGGGTTATTGATGTAGACAAATGCTCATGTACCCTTTACAGCTCATTTTATGTATGTTATTACCAAAGATGAAAAAGCCAGTCAGTCACTCAATAGTGTCTGACAGTGAAGTCTAGCAAGTAAACGGGTTTCCTTGCATAATTTGAATATTAGGACACTGCTAACGTTTAAATTTCACAGATAGGACATACATGACATATTCATAATTCCTGCAAAGTTCTACAGAATTTGATGTTGGCTGCAAAAGGGACATAGTATCTTTAAAGTATCGAATCGCTGCAAAAAGGTTTTTTCAGCGTAAACCTCATAACAATGAATTTATACTCAATCTGAGGCATGGGCCACACAAATTTTTTTCTTCTCTGAGTTGAGGAATGCAAGATTATGTTTTGACGGGAATGGGGTGGGGGACATGCGGCCCCATGCCCCCGGGTTTACTATTGTCAAGAGCTTTTTTTTTTATTCTAGGAAAAATGTGTTTCTTTGTGTAGCCTATTTGGATAAAATATGGATTTCAGTAATAGCTGATTCCGTATACTTACATTTCATGTTTTATCTTTCTAATCACACCTGTTTTAGTTAAGAAGGCACAGTTGTATGAAATGTGAAATCAATAAAATCAATATAGACATAATTATTAAGAAATAACTTTACTGTATGATTTTATTAACATTTAAAAATTCATATTAATAACTAATATTTATGTGGCTATCCTGTGAATTTCCTGTGAATCCTTCACTAATACTCTTTTTCAGAATTAGTGGCGTTGGCAGCCATTTTTCTAGCAGGATCGCCCTAGGTGTTATTTGCGGATAAACATTGTCGAGTAACCTGATATCAACTTCAGATGAATCACTACGCGTCGCTGGCTCGTTCGCTGGCTCCTTATATACACCAGTCACACCTACGAGACCGACACCAAACCGAACAGAAAACCGAATTAATCCGAATGGCAATGAGCAGGTCGGTGTAGAGTCGGTGTGGAATCGGTTTGGCGGTGTGACTGACGGTACCCGGTGACCAAGCGCACCGAATCTGCGAGTGGGTGAGAATACGGTCGGTCGTCAAATTAAAAAATATTCCTCTATTCCTGCCCTTGTATTTCTGCTTTTGAAAGCCTCGGTGTATTAAACAGCTGAATAAACAAACCCCTACGGAGAACTCATTTTTTCGATCTTCTATCCAATATTTTCATGACTTGAAATCTTACCGGTGACGCCGTGCAGATTGTCATGGAATACTGGAGAGGTGTAAACGGGCTATAGCGTTAACAGGTAAGTTTGATTATTTTGTTTATTCGTTAATAATCATTATCTATTCTTACAATTAGTTTAATTTTTCTTCTAACAGTGTGGTAGCTTAGCGAAATGTAGACGCACCGAAAGACTCGTCTGGAACGTAAGATACATATCAGTTGAAAATCATTATTTTATCACACAGGTGTGGTACCACATCCTTAGGACAAGGAGCTGGTAAATACATGTACTCTCTCGATTAGGCTTAATGTTACCTAAGCTTTTATCCTGAAATGTAAAAAAAAAAAAACTTTTAATTAACAAACATCACTAACTGTGATGCCTTATGCGTACCGGACGCGTTTTTCGGGCCCTTACATTTCGCTAAGCTAATAGCCTTGAATACTTCGAGTGTCACAATAGCTTCTATCATAACGAGGGAATTATGTAATGATTTCGAACATAATATTCGAAAACACGGTCGCACAGACTTTCAAGAGATATAACGCCCTGTTCAATTCCCTATTGTGTTGTCCATATCAATCAAGTTACAGTTATATAATAATTATGTCATTGTCAAGCTCGCATTTTTCCAAAGGTGTCATGTATGTATAATGAAATTACCTTAGCTTGTTATTTCTAAGTCTGTGCGACTTGGTTGAAAATTTTGTTTAAAGTCACGTGAGTACAAAGCGCCCTCATTTAGAATCAACAAAGACACTTTTCAGAAGTCATTAAAAACACTGCAGTAGTCAGCTCTCATGGGGAATTCGACACCGTTCGGGTGTTTACCCAATAACAGGTGTTGTCAATCACCAGGGTTAGCCTTCAGTTTTATGACCATTAGACCTTATGTAATGCTTTGCTTTTCCGTCACCCGAAGACTCTCGAGTATTCTCCGAGAGATTAGGGGGGAATTCTTGACTGGCCTACGGGTTTGCTGTGTGCAGATTTGTACTCCCATTAATAGTATTTCCACCAAGTCTGGTGTCAGCGAATTATGGCCTTCTGCACATGGAAACTGACGAGTGACTCCCTCGATTCTAATCTTTCTCTCTGGCAGGATGAGACAAACATTTCAGTGCCATTATTTATAAATTGTTTCAGCAAACTTGAGCAGCCTGGTCTCCTTTTTAAAACGATGAAAACATCATATCACCATGGCCCTTAAAGCGGGACTGCACTACTTGTAGCTACTTGCGCCCTCTATATAGCAAACAATACCTAAGCGGTACTTGTTGGTCCCCCATGATCCCCTTTTTCTTATGTTAATTAAGAGCTGATTTGATGAGATAACCACATGTCAGTGACCACGCAAGGAGGTCTAATCCCTCTTTCCCAAACTAGTGCGGATAGGCTTTAAAACGATGATCGTTTTTAGACGCAAAGAACGATCGAGTCAACTCTGACATCTGCAGTTCACCCTAACCCTAACCCTAAGATTTGTAAAAGTAACAGGTGGAGGGGGTGCTTGGGTTTACAATGTATAGTACTTCATATACGTATGTGTGTGTGGGTTGCTCTGATCTATGAAGGCTATACACGTAAACGAAGGCGGCATAACATGCGTCTTTAAACGATGAATATTATTGTTTTAAGGGCAATGGTGATATGATGTTTTTCATCGTTTTAAGAAGGAGACCAGGTTGAATTTGAGCTAGGGCTATCGAGATATCTCAGAAATTCAGAAAATGTTACATTAAGGTTTTGACTTGCAATATGACTTGCATTTTTGAAACGGCAGAATAGTGTTAAGTAGATACAAACAGGTATGGCGCGGGCGGAGTTAGGGGCATTAACGATCCATAACCCCCCCCCTCCCTTGCCTTTTATAGCACAAATACACAAAATACATAGGTGCCCCCTTTTCACAAATGTCGATCATCAAAGCATCTAAAATCACACCTCACTTCCAATCTTGTTCTCTATCGAGATGTAGCAGAAATTTTCTCTATTAGTATTCATACATGTTTTCTTCGAGCGCATGCAGATAAATCACTTTTAGGCAGAGCAACCGTGAAAAAACACTCCTGAGATCTTTTTTAATTTCAGGTCATGTTTCATAAATGTTTTGAATTACAAATGTGACTGTCATTTCTGATACAACAGAATTGTGTCAACTAAACACCAACCAGACATTGCACTGACAATATGTTGAGGGGCAGAGTGGGTCCATGCCCCCCCCCCCATTTTTTTTAAAAGCAAATGTGGAATATACAAAGTACAAAGCGGAAAAAAATGTCGCCCCCTTTTCATATTTGTGACCCAAAAGCCATCTTAAAGTGCGATCAGTCTACTTTTTTTTTGCCTGCATAATATTTTTTTATTTTTTTAGATAGTGTCAACCCCTTCCCCTTTTCATAAAAAATCTCGGTCCGCCCTTGAGGGATATTATTCCATTTGCCAGCAGATCTGTATTGTGTATTACATGGCACTGCAAAGATCCAATGGAGGTCAAAACATGCTTTCGGCGATACAATCTCTTATTCAATAAGGGCGCGACATATGAAGAGCTCGGTTCCAAAAGGTACTACATCCATTTTTTATCAAAGTTGATTTTTTTCTTCATTAATGTACACATTTCCAGGAGCCTCATACACTGACACTTCCAAAAAGCTGAATTTCCAATTGGAAAGTTTTAAAAATGGCATTTGAAAATCAGTTCGGTTCCAAAAGGTACGATATCCATTTATATACATTGCATGCCTTGTCATGATAATGTGAAGTTGTACCAAACCTCTTGGCACTAAACAATTCAAGTCATGCATTGTAACTTGCATAAAATATGCACAATTTCGGTTCCAAATAGTACTACATCCAATTTCGGTTCCAAAAGGTACTACATCCACAAAAATATTTAAAAAAAATAAATTCATGAATAATATTTGTGTAGACTTAGATTTGTTTAAAGAGTGGTTTTATACTTGTATCATACGATAGTATAATCAGCAAAAGTATCATTCCAAACTGACATTGCTAACTATGATAATTTTAAAAAAATCGTGTTTCTCTCAGAACTTGAATTTCTGGATGTAGTACCTTTTGGAACCTAGCTCTTCATATATTAACAAATATTATAGGCCAACTAAATTAGTCACGTAACTCTACTAACATGAATGTGTTGGACTCTATGAAATACATAAATACATACTACACTGCAAAATAATAGGTAATGAGGGCCTGGCGTGAGGGTAATTATTTGTCCGACCAACTTTCTCCCAAGTTGGATAATGCCGTTCCCAATGACGATCACCATTTAGCAAAAACTGCCCCCCCCCTTATTGGCAATTTGGTACCCAACCTTTTTTACTTACATGAATTTGAAGTACGTTATAAAATGTATACAATCAATGAAATAATACCCTCTTGATTTTATCCTTATCTGAGCTATTATAAAGAAGATATCATATCGCGTATTATTTTCTTTTTAATTTTCTTTATATCTTTGGAGAAATATTATCAGATTATATAAATTAGCTCCTCTAGCTTTCCAAGTATATCGCGTGATATGTTTTCTCTGTATCTGTATGAATATGTTAACTTTTGGTATTACGGCAGTTTTTTTGTATTTTACTAATCAGATTACAGTGCTTTTATTTTGTCGGTTAATCGGATTATAGGGGTTACCTTATATTTTTGAAAATGATGCCTCTCCTGCAGCTATAACGGATTAACGTTTTACGTCCAGATCTGATGACATATAATAAAACTTGTGAACAAGAGTACCGTTTCTATGGAAACGAGACAATGATTCAGATAGAGATAAAGTACTTTATTCACATCTACCTGAGATTTCCATTACCTAAATACTGCGGAAACCGAGTCTCGGTAAAAGCTTTAGTATTTCAATAATCTAATAATGGAAAATGGATAGCACAGGCAACCATATTTTTCTACTGAACATTCGGATACGGAGATGCTTCATGTATGTTTATGCGATTATATTTTCATTTAGAATGGTAAGATAAACGTGAAGGGGGCGGGGTTTACAGCAAAATAATAGGATAAAGAAAATCTACAAGTAACTTCGTATTTGCTAAGTTTATCGCCATGTATTCTGGTACTTTTTAAAGATTTATCGTAAGCTGTAGTCTAGACTAAAGGAAGAAATGAATAATAATAATAATAATAATAATAATAATAATAATAATAATAATAATAATAATAATAATAATAATAATAATCACCCTGTGCCACATTGTATTCATCACGGGATAGTTACACCAAGGCTTCAAGATTATATAACTGTTTCCAGTGCGTGATTAACCTACACCGGTGGTTAAAGGGTTTTTATCAAGGTCATCAAGACCCGAAATTGGTAATTTTACAAAGCCGTTTTTACAAAGCACAAGGCGATCCTTTCGTCAATTGGTGCCCATTTTTTGTGCAAAATTGTACGTGTGATCACCAAACGGCCGTGTAGCGAGGTGAAGCAAGTAACTGATGTGTTGATTCATGAACCTTCGTATTAATAACAAGCGCATGTATTGTTCTATCGATGAAATGTATTAGTGATGTCCAAAGAACTGTGAGAGAGATGTGTGTACATAACATTGGAGCATCATCTACGTATTTCAAAAATATTGCTTATATATGGTTTATATATGGCATCTGCGTTATGGCATCTGTGTGCTCAGACGAACCAATTTTTAAAATCTTAGCTATGGCTGCAAAGTACTTCAGTACAAGTACCACCGACTGGGCCAATGTACGCCGCATATGAAGGGCACTTGGATGATCAAACAAGCAAAGTCATGTAAGCATAATGTAATCATATCAGAGTACATCGAGCCGAAATCATGGCATGTCCTAACACTGTATCACCAAGCACCCCCTCGGGGTAGCACTGCATTTTGTTCCGCTTCAAATATGGTGTGAACAAACGAAAACTCGCTCATGACGGTAGCATCAGGGGCATTGCCATGAACTGAGCTCGTGCGTGAGATTAAAGGAAAAGGAGAGTGCTGGCTTTGTGGTTATAGCCATTTGTAACGACGAAAACAACTTCGTGTGTGTTTTTTTTGTTGGTACAACATCCGAAGAAATCTAAATTAATTCGATTTGTAAGACCGCTAAGAAATGATATCTGCAAATCAGATGTTACTGGACTGCTGAAAGTGTAGAGCTGACATAAGTGGGTGGGCCTAAAGGAAAAGACAGATGACGAAATCAAGTTGATCGCACCGGCCAGCGTATCCCATAAAATCATTTTCTGTTATATTTTTGGCTGGTATAGCATACCCTTAGCGTATAATCCAATTATTTTGTAAATACTTTTAGTTCATGTGTTTCTAAATGGCCGTAATCATTTATAAACTGTTGTCTTTTTTAAAAAAATTGTTACCTTGCTGTTCATAACGCTTAAAATTGGACTTGCGTCATAGCAAAGAAAAAGATTGCAAAACACCTTTCCGCCCTGACGAACCCATCGTACCCCGACCCACTACGATTGGCTTGTTTTGAGCGAAGACTCCCATCAAAAGTCAGGAGTCAGAGAGGTGGTAGATCTCACACCCAATCGTAGTGAGACGACCCTACATATTATATACACGCTTCAGCAGAACGCCCTCTCATACGACGACGGGTGGTCTGACGAGCTTTCATATTGCTTGTCTGAACTGTTCAGTCATTCGATGAGGTTCTCTCTTTTCACTTCCACCATTTTCTGTCTCCATCTATCCATCTCCTGGTATCCTTCTATCTGCCGGTGGTCCTCTGTGCCTGTTATTGTTCTTATTGCTTTTGTTTTTTTTTCTTTCTTTTCCTCATTTTATTCTTCTTCCTATTCTTTTTCTCTTCCTCCTTCTCCTCCTCCTCCTCATCTTCCTTCTTCTTCTTCTTCTTCTTCTTCTTCTTCTTCTTCTTCTTCTTCCCGCATCTTTTTCTTCCCGTTCTCCTTGTCTTCATCTCATTTTACTACCCCGTCCTTCTCGTCTCTTGTCAAATCCCGCTCCTCTCTTTTGCCATTTATCAAGTGGAGATGGTCATAAAAACAAATTTAGAATACTCAAAGTGACAAGCTATTTCCTGTCCACTTTCCCATTTCCCGACAAGTTGACTTGACTAGCCCAGGAAGCAAGATTTATTGCGGACCCTTACGACATCATTGACATGGTGGATACTTATGTTCGTCGTGACATTTATTATGTACATGTAGCAACTGTCATCATATTGGTTAAGGTTCCTGAATGTTATATGAGAGGTTTTGGGTTCCATCTTTAAATGGTGCAAGCATCCTGGTACAAAGTATTTTACTCACGTTTTTTCCTCTCGACGCAAGTGCATTAAACGGATGTCTGGCAATGCTGGGATAATAATTATAATCGCAGGACCCTCGGAAAGGACAGTATTTGTTATTGATGATGCTATTTTGGGTCAATAATACTGTATACTAATTGTACCGTCTCAAAATGCAAATCTGCAAGTCTTACAACATTTCCATAAAATCAGTCGTAACTTGGACACATTCTTATACCCCATCATATATATATATATATATATATGATGTTTTTAAAATTCTGGACATTGGCTCGAATATTACATTTAAACCCTTACTTCTCAGTCAAATTGTTATCAAGAGAAGGGTTTATGAATCCCTTACTGTTTCATTCAAAACTTTTAAAACGTATTAATTTATTAATTTATCTTTATTTATCTTTTTGTTCATTTACATAATTGTTAATATATCTATATATTCATTATTCTTATTTTATGTTTACCCAGTGTGGCCTAGTCAGTGAGTTTTACATTGCAGTCTTTTGGGGCCCTGCACACACAAATACGAGTAATGTAACACAATACATGAATAAGAAAATGTTACAACACAAAATGTTAACATTATCATAAATAAACATTGCGAAAATACAACATAAGAGAACAATAAATGTAAAAGTATCAGTAATAGTTATAAGAAAATTAAGTTGACTTAGGTAATTTAGTACTAAGAAAAAATAAAATAGATATGATACTATTATAAAGTGATCCAAAACAGAAAAATGGAACTTTATTAAACTTCTTTAATTTGCTTGCTTTCTTCATTTTATACTGCAGTTGTCAAAGATAAACATTTTGGTAAAACTAAAAAAAGTCAATATTGATTGATCTCAACCATTTCTATAACGTCTTTTCTGAAGATGGATGAGAAACGCAATGCTCTTTGATTTTACATTCAGAGCACATCCATTCGTGTAGCTACGTCAGACTCACCTCGGGACAGAACAAACCATTTTCGTGATACATCATGTGATACATTTGTGGAACCCTTGGTTAGAATTATCGAGATTTACCTTGGAAGTGGCACATCAGTTCGGCTTGGCGGGAATAGTCAATTAAATGGAGAAAGCATCCCACATAGTGTTTTTTTTTAGATATCAATTAAGGTGTTAAATTATTAATCATTTATTTATTCATTTTATTCATGTATTAATTCATTTATCTTTGTAGCCATTTGTCTATTTGTCTGTTTTTTTTTCTTCTCTATGTCGTATTGGAGTTGTGAACGGTGAACAAGTCAAACTTTAAGATAAAACTCAACCAAAATTAGCTTAGATGCTCTTTTATTTTGGTATTTCATTCCAAGTTATTCCATTCGTGTTGCTATATCACACACAACTCGGGACAGTTCAAACTATTTTCGTGACAGATGTAAGTACTTATTTAACAGAATACCGATCCATGATACATTTGTGGAATCCCTCTGACAGAGCGTGCTCTGGTAAAACATCGAGATCTCTACCTTGGAGGTTGCACTTCAGTTTGGCTTGGCGGGAAAAGTTAATTAAATGGAGAAAGCCGAAAATCAAATTTGTGTGAGGTTGATGCTCCCGCGCGTAGCCTGGTGGAACGGGGTACTTGTGAACGAAGAGCAAAAGGTGTCAGGTGCGTGGACCATAACAGATGGGGGCACTAGTGGAAGTCCGATATCCTAGGTGTTGATTTTGGGTTTTTACTTTATTCTTGTTTTCCTTTTCCTTTCTGCCTGTCTCATTAATTTTATGTCTTTTACAATTCTGTATTTCTTTCCCCTTTTGGGGATCTAGTTTGTTTTACTTGCCACTGACTATCACTGTCTCTTTGTATCCTCCCCTCTCTCTATCTCTAATTTCCCCTCCATTTCAATAATCTTCTTTTTTTTTTTCTCTCTCTCTCTCTCCTTTTCTCCCCCATTGTTTAAATATATCCCGTTCTTCACGTACATGTATCTATCTTTCAAATTCTAGCTGTAATTTTTTTTTACTTGTCTCTGTCTGTGTGTCACTGTTCTCCCTTCAATTTTCCTGTCATTTCACTTGTTTGACAAAACTTGATATAACATCTAAGTACAAAACATGAATATGAACTTTCTTTCATATCTATTTTCTCTGCTCTCTCTCTCTCTATCTCTCTTTTGATTTCTCTCCCTGTCCTTTTATATTACATTTTTTTTCTTTTTCTCACCAACACTCTCTCGCATCTATGTTGTTATATCTCTCGCACCTATGTTGCTATTTCCCTTGCTCCACAATCATTCCCGCCCCTGGCTCTCGCACTCCAACACCTCTCCAACGTTTAATTTAGATCACCTGTCTATAGTTATTCCAGTTTGCGCCTCTTTACATTTTAACATTATTTTATCACGGGCGTGCCTCGATCGAGTTTTTATCAACAGTAGAATACATGATATCTTACTCTTCTCTCGGCTCTCTGTCATTCCTCTATATCTCACCTTCTACCTTAGTATTTATTATGATGTACAGATGGGCGGGTGGAATGTATCCGAGCTGAGAATCAGTTGCCAACCCTGCCTTTTATATTGCTTCCAGCAGCGATCAATACCTATCAAAGAGAATGATTTTTCAGTCGAAACAAACCATTGTCTACTAGCTATAGACGGTTGACACTTACAGGCAATCAACACCAACGCCTCCAACAAGAGCCCGTCAAATCAATTCCACTGTATCATCAAACTTCTAACCTAAAATGACGTGATGGGCCATCTGTCTTCAGGCATAAATCAATTTTTCAAAAAAATGTTAGAAGAGGTAAAGTATACATAGTGGAAAAATAATTCTTTATGCACCTGCGCTTTCATTTGCCTTGGCTTGCTTTTTCTTTATTATTATTATTCTACTGGCTTTGAGAAGAGCGACGAGAGAGCGAGCATGGCTTACGGTAAACGGATATAAAATCCATATATTTGAACATAAAGATGACATTTCACTCGCACTGCTCTAAGGTGTAACTAAAGCTTCATAAAAATTCTTGGCTCGAAGGAGCACTTGGGGGTAACCAGTTTGTATGAACCCAGCCTAGTAACGGTGCAATCTATGTGGAATAAGGCATGTGCGGAATAGATACATCTCACTATATGGATTCTGTTATGTTTCCATCTATTACTTTCTCCTTCTTTTTTTAACTTCCAATTCTGCTTTTGATGGTAGCTTCAGAATCTCCGAATGTGTAACCAATTCTGTTTGTCGATGTTTGAAAATTAAACAAAATAAACGTTCTTCTTTCTAGATTTTTGGACATGATTCTCTTTAAATATATATAACATTATGATATGATCGTAAAATGAGCCGACACATGTATTCATATGACTGAGAATGATCCCTTAATGATTGAAGAAAAATCGTAACCGTTTTATTAGAAATAAAGTTCTTTTCATTAAGAATTATAAATATCTTGTTCATATCGAGGTACGGATAAGTTAGAAATCAGTGATATTATACATACAGGAGTTGTTGCTTCCCATAACCGAATTACCATTTAGTCTGCATGGTTATCTATATAATTTAAAACAACTTATAAATAGTAGTTTTAATTCTGTAAATCTGAAAGTCAAACCTTGGAGAACATAGAAACAATCATTATTTCAATTTCCTTTAATATCCTAAATGCTCTTGTTGTTTAGTCTTATTACACAGGTAATGAATATAAAGTCTTCCCATCAAATACACCTTTACGAAAACCTACCATGATAAACAAGGAGTTCCTCAAGGAAACGTTATTGGGCCACTTTTCTTCAAAATTTACACAGCCCAATTTCTTAACATACAACATATACGATGGAACACTACATGTTTCTTCTGTGTCATCCAATACTATATCCAATTTATTTCTTCTCAAACATTGATTGCGATGTCACTATATCATGATATGAATCAATAATGATGGCTGCCAAACAAGTTATTAACCTTCGGCTCTCCCCCACAAGCAAGATATTCGATCTTGCCTATTAGATTGATACTGCCTTTCCGGCTGAGCATTTCAAAATGAAAAATACAGGTTGAGTCATACTGCAGTTATCTACTCTAACATAATCGATAAAGAAACACATTTTTATTTTTATTTAGTCAATATCTTCCCACGATAACTATTGTTGTTAATGGTTAAAATGAATAGGGGAAGTTTCATTTTTTAGACGAATATGATATATATATATATATATATATATATATATATAGATATTGGAGTCTTTACCTCCATCATTACCTCTCTCTCTCTCTCTCTATCTCCCTCCCTGTCTCTCTTTCTCTTTCTATTTCTTTCTCAATATTTCTTTCCCTTTTTACCTCTTCAGCGATCTAGCCTACTTTCATTTTTCCTCTTGTACGGAAAATGTATTTATCTTATTAAAAAATACGTGGACAATGCACAGAAATTGCATTACATTCCTTCATTCACATACATGATCCTGGCCTAATTTCAAGGAAATAAAAATGGAAAAATATCCTTCAGGGCAAATTGTTGTGCTTCTCGGTGATATGGTCATGATGACTTGGCTAAGGAGGGGAGGTAGAGGGACCTTTTATTCTGTGTAGCCTTTTTTTAAATTCAAATATTTGATTAAGGGAGGTATAGTATAAAAACAAGCTCCCTTTTCAAACATTAGTTCCTGTAAGTACAATTACTCTTGAGAACAGACTAGCACGCTGTCATCATGTTGCAATCTGTTAATTTCTCAAGCATATTTAAATCGATATCAGCAGGTGCACTGTGTACCCTCTCACTCAAATACTGCCATACTTCATACCAAGGGTTTATGCTCATATCAATTTCAAATCTGGTCAGCATAACTCAGGTGAAAGTGAATCATTCTTTGAGAGAGAGAGAGAGAGAGAAAAGAGAGGGAGAGAGGGAGGGAGATGAAAACAGAATACGTGAGAGGGATCGAAATGGAAAGAACGGAGAAGAGTTGGAATGGAAAGAGGAAGGCATACCGAGACATAGAGAGAGAGAAAAAAAAAAAGACAGGGAAAAGAAAAATGATGGAGAAAGATGAAATAAAGACGAAGAAAGAGAGAGAGAGAGAGAGAGAGTGTGTGTGTGTGTGTTTGTGTGTATGTGTGTAGGGGGGCAGGGATAAGTGCTGGAAAAGAGATGCTTATACGGAGGGGAAGTCGGAAAGAGCCAAGGAGGAAAAGACAGAAAGATAGAGAGAGACGGACAGACAGACAGAGACGGGGACAGAAAGAAAAAGTGGTTGGGATAGAGAGAAAGAAAAGAAGATAGAGACAGTGAGAGAGAGACAGATAGAGAGTGACAGACAGAGAGACAGAGAGAAAATGAGAGACAGAGAGAGACAGGAAGAGAGACATACAGAGAGACAGAGAGAGACAGACAGAGAAAGACAGAGAGAGACAGAGACAGAGAGACAGAGACAGAGATAGAGAAAAGGAGAGGGATATTAAACCATAAAATTGTTTTGATAATAATTCAGGTAGAGAAAGGGGAAAGGGGATACAGAGAAAGTCGACTCCTTATAAATAGTTTTTTTTTTTTTTTTGAACCAATAGGGATTATGTTAGCTTTGCTAGGTCGTACTGGCAGGTGGACTGCGATCCAAAATCAATGACAAGAAGGAGGTAAATTTGGTTTTATTTTTTCTTCTTCTTAATGATAGTCATCTGTGTGTATTGTCATGGTGACCACAGACACACTATCACTGAAGGTGATGAGACTTTATTTCCTTCAAAACAGACTGGAGATGAAAACGATATCTTCAGGACAGGTGATGATAATCACGCCTGGAAAAGTTATATTCAGGTTTAGACTGTATCCCTTCCTTCTTCGAATAATCAAGGCCAAACATTTTTCGTCTTTACGACTTTCAGTAAACGGTTTGAATCGGGGATCTTCTCATGTAAGAAGTTATATTAAGCACAAATCCATTAATTAAAGGAAACTTGGCTGTCAGCGAATAAGATTTCTTTTCTTTCTTATTCTCACCTCGCCCCTTCCTTCTCTTTCTCATTCTCACATGTTCCCTTTCATTGTATTTTTTGGGGGTGTGTTTGGGGATGTGTGCATATATGAGGTGAATACATGCTGTAGTTAATGGTCGTTAAATATATATATATATATATATATATATATATATATATATATATATATATATACCTTGTAAGTTTCATGTATCCATTAATTTAATTTAATATTGTGTTTAACATGTGAGGGACCTCATTCATAAGTGCATTCACATTCACATTCACATTAGGGCATATACATTCTGTATTGATGATTTTTATTTGATTTTTTGTTATGATGCCAAATAAATTTTGTTTTAATTGAATTGTATCTTGCATTAATTTTTATGGTTTAACAGCAACATTTTAGTGCTGCATCCCTTTACCACGATTTCGATGTGTAGTACCTCATCTAATGGTAATGACATAAAGACTTTTACTGGCTGCTCATTTGGCTGTTGGGTCATTTTAACCAAAATAGTTTCCACGTTTCCATCGGAGCCTTTACTAGTCTATGCTTTATGATAGCTTACTATTCTTATGATAGCTTACTATTCTTCTATTGTACCGGTGTGTTGGCTCAGTCAGTAGAGCGTCCGCCTCACAACCGGGATGTCGTGGGTTCGAACCCCGGCCGCGTCATACCAAAAGACGTTAAAAGATAGGAGTCGCTGCTACCTTGTTTGGCGTTCAACAATAAGGGGATAGAGCAATGTCGATCTGGCGCTGCTCAGTGGCTGCCGGGCTCACGATCAATTGGGCACAAAGAATTTCCATTTTCGGTTTAATAAAATTTGGAGTGGACTATAAAGATTATTATTATTATTATTATTATGATTATCATAAGGGGCGTTTACACCTACAGAAAAAAGTGAGATTAAAAAATAGTGTGTGGACAAAATAATTTCACTAATCTTCGCGATTCGCACCGCGATCCAATTCGCAGTAAGTCTTGCGATTTTTCAGAATAATCGCGATAGTTTGCCGGGTGCTGTTTGTGTGAATGGTATTGTGAATCAAAAATCGATTTATATAATCCCAGGAATCCAAGCACGCATACATCGTCGAGATTCACGCATGCGCAGTTTGGACGTTCTTGCCGCCGAGCGAGTATTCTCCCTGTGTGTGAATGGTCGCCAAAAAAAAAATCAATCTTTGCATCGCGATCCAAATCGCACTAATTGTTATGTGTGAACGGGCCTATTATCTCCCTAATGAGGGGCGTTGTTATTCTGAATGCCTATTTAGCTATCAACCCATTGACTACCGAATTCTTTAATTCTCATAGGCTTGATACAGGGACCATCCGGTTCCCATAGGCAATTGGTTAAGGGGGTAGAAATGGGTGACATAACTGGATTTTAGAAGATAAATCTGCATTATTTGCTATGGATAAAACCCCTTGTAAATAGGACGATATGCAACACTATTTACTGATATTGGATCAACGTTTTGCAATGTACTGTTTCTTTTCGTGTCCCGTATCTCTTATTTCTTTGCATTTATACCTAGACTAGGCCACCCTGGGAAAAAATGACAAATAAATAAATAACATGAAAATAAATAAATATTTCATTAAGGGGTTCTGTAAAATATCCCTCAAGAAAGTTGCTGTCATAGTGCCACTACTTATTGCGTTTTTAGAAACGGTTTACAAATTCTATGGTTGTTCAAGTTGGAAATGAGATTTTTCTTAACCTAAAATTGAATATGGACTTGTTAACATTCTCTCAAGAAACCTAGTGTAATAAGTGCTTGTTTGGGGCGTAAATCAATCTAAAACATAATCTCCGTCACCGTCCAAGGCATTCTCACTTTAAGAATGCTGCTATCTTGGAATTTATATCAGTTGTAAAGAACAAAACTATCAACCTTTTCTCGTTTTTTTTCCTAAGCTCTTCCTCCCCACAAAAAGAAGGAGATGCGAAGATATATATATATACCTAACCTAACCTAAACCTAACCTAACCTAACCTAACCCTAACCTAACCTAAACCTAAACCTAACCTAACCCTAACCCTAAACCTAACCTAAACCTAATGATAATGTCTATTTAATGACTCATTTTTTCACTCCAATGTCCCTCAATGACGCCTTTAGTAACATTACAAATATAGAGAGAGATATATAAAAAATATGCCTTCTATGAGAAATAAAACGTAAACAACGTTAAGAGGACACCAAATTGTCCTCCTAATGACAATGTCTACGTAATGACTCATTTTTTCACTCCAAATGTCCCTCCAATGACGCCTTTAGTAAAATATATATATATATATTTATATATATAAATATATAGAAAGTACGTACCGGCAAACGAACATGACGTACTATCAGAACGCGTCATAATTTGGTGTTATTCCTTTCGTGTGTTGATACATGTAATTTCTAATGCTCTATTAAAATTATTCATACGGACGTGCAGTCTCCCTAATTACAGAATTTGTAGATGAGCTTTTTCTGAAAAAGATCTAAAGTTGCCCCCGCTCCACAAAAAACACGCTATTCCTTAAAGCCTAATTTTGCAGAGGAACGTTATGTTGTACAATACACAGGTCATCTTTTTAATATGTTATCATTCAGTTCACGTGATGAGGCATGCCATTACTGATGCTCTATTCAAATTATTCATAAGGACCTGCAGCCGTCCTAATTATAGATTAGAGCAGATGTGACCAAAAAACTGTGATTAGAAGTTGGTGACGTGCGTCGGAACATTTTCTTTTCTTCTGTAAAAGAAATGTCTCAGTATAATATGTTCATTATCGGTTTAAAGTGCAAGGAGTCATTAACGTGCCGCTTGAGCTGTTAAAAATGATAAACAAGGAGATGTCGACATCCCATTTAACATTATGCAGGAGAAAAATAGAATGATTTTGAACGATATCATACCTGCGGAAAACCATCCCCATGTATCTACCTCCGGACAACTTCCATCCGGACAACCATCCCGGACAAACACCCCGAGCAACCGCCCCCGAATTGCTAGCCCTACAACAGGACACTTAGTCCGGACAACTTCCTTCACAGGGAATACTACCCCTGTGGTAAAACAATAGTATAGGCAAGGAACTCGTTGTTAGGAGGTTTCTTAAGGGGGTATTACATGTATCTACACTTGAGGGTACCTCTGGTGGGTAATTATCCGGAGGTAATCGTTCTGTAGAGGGTTGTCCGGGAATGAGTTGCCCTAATACGGTCGCATGTTAGGAATAAGCGAGCAGGTGCCGAACACATGGTTTTTCCAAGCTTCGGTCTTATATTTCCAAACCAAACCAACCAATTTTTGGCCGTTCGGGGGTAATGTAACTGATTGTTCGGTCTCATGTCGGTCTCATGTCGGTCTCGCTGTTGTGGATGTGGTATAAGCGAGCATGTGCCAGACAAAATTAATGTTGTCCAATCTTCGGTGTTTTATCATACCTCAGTCATACCGCTAAACCGACCCAAACCCAACCAATTTGTTTGCCATTAGGTGTTATTTAAATTGTTTGTTCGGTCTGTTGTCGGCCTGTTGTTGGTCTGGTGTCCGTCTCGTGGGTGTGACTGGAATATAAGCGAGCATGTGCCGGACACCTTTTCCCAATCTTCGTTAATAACATCAATGTCATCGGGTAATCCATATGATCTTCTACGCGCCGCCGCTGAAATGATTGCCACCCGTCTATAGATAAGTCAAGAAAGTATTGAGATGTAGGGTTGTGACACAGTTCCGACACGTATGTTGTTAATGAACCGTGCCTTGCGAGATGGCTGCGTGCCTCGATTGGTATGCAAGAACATGATTGGAAGAAAAAGCCAGGAAACCTCATTACATCCATATATAGGGGTGCCAATCATTTTTCTGTAGATGGGGAGGGGGCATCAAACTAGAATATTGACGAATCCAAATTTAAAAGGCCCTACCATCTCACCTTTGTATGCCCATTCCCAAATATTGAAATATTTGCCCCGAACATTAATCTAATATAAGCCTATATTGGTAATGCCTTTCGATGTATCTTCTTTTAAAGGAATGGCGGGGAAGGGGTAAGCGCCCCTTCATCCATGTAGAGCGGACGCCTGTATATAGGACATGTTAACATCCTGGCAATAAAGCGTCGACACGATGAACTCAAGATGTCACGAATACTTACTAAATGCGTCACAATCCTTAGACAAAGATGGAAAAAAAATGTATGCTCTGAAGGCTATCATTTTCTTGGTATTACCGTATTACTTCTTTCTTGTACTAAGCTATAGCCTGTTGGTTTATAGGAATGATACTTTATAAAGCTTTATCGTAATGCTATGGTCTTGAAATTTTGTTATGAGAAACCGACATCTGAAAGTTATAAGTGTCCATAACTTGCGTTAGACAATTATTGTGAAGTACTAGCTGGAAAATATCGCATACGATGGAAGGTACTGCACACAGGCACGGGAATGGGCAAGTACGTGGCGCAAGTATTTTGGCACAACGTGAAAAATTACTTCCGTCTTAAAGCTATTATGACAGCATTTTGTTTGACATTACTAATATGGCATTTCTCCACATGAGAAACAATAGAATGACAAAGCGTACAATTCATTTTACATTTTCTTTCCATTTCTTTTCTTTTCTGATAATACTGGATGTTGCACAAATAAAAGTAACTTAAATTTGCTGTCTACTAAAGGTCGTCCATTCCAACAGCTTTCGCTTCAAATCTTTTAATTTTGTATTTGTATTTTATTAAGGCACTTAGGTACAAAGAAAACATGTCTGGGCCCGGGAGCAGCAAATATTTTGAGAAACCCATACCGGAATGCATCCCCATCAGAATATTGATAAAATATACAGATATTACAAGAAACATAACCATAATGATGATTTAATGTCATACATCTCATATGAAATGTTCTGTAAATGAGTAATGTTTAGTGATAAATAAGCCGGTATCATTTATGGAAAAAAGAAAGAAAAAGACGTGTATTTTGTATGCCTTTTATTATCAGAACTGGACACCCGTTCTAGATTATAAGGTAGTTTTTCTCATGCTTAAGCTAGGTTAAACGTTATCTAAAGCATGCGCATGCTTACAATATCATAACATTTACACAGTTGACATTTCCAATAAGGCGAACAAAGTTTGTCATATTCGATATCCATTCAAAGGTAAAGACCAGTTTTGGAAACGCCCCTCTCTCAAAAAAATGAATTGAAAGCTCTCATTACCAATCATGTGAAAGAATATGTTTTGAATAATATGTGATGATACAAATTTTGCCGGGAAAGCCGGGAAACCGCCTACTAATTGATATATTTGGTAAATTATTATATCTATTGGGACCAAATAGATATCGCGCACGTGGTCGCGTAGTCCCATATACATCTTTCTGTGTACAGTGCTTGTAACTTTACCAAGACTGGGCCAAATTTCTTATCATTTTGATGATTCCAGAACCTTGCAGTACACACCAATACTTATATGCTAGATGATTCAACATTTTCTGATCGATTCCACAACGTTTCTTTCACAATGCAATCGCATGACCAGAACTGGTCTTTATCTTTAACATACGGGATAGATTTCTTCTCGGAATAGGTCTATCACAAGAGCCCTTTTACCCCCCGAGAGCAGGCAGGGTTCGTCGACGGTCAGCTAAAGTCAAGTGCTCCCATGGGGGTTTGATCTTTACCTAGACAAAGACAGAATATCCATTTTTGCATTTTGATTGCGACAGAAACAAATTTATTATCTGTAGAATGGTCTTCAAGTGGTGGCTGCGGGCAAATGCATTATGATGGTGCAAATTAGAGTGGAATGATGACAAGCATTGGATGCCTGTTTATGCAAAGCATTGTTTCTTTGCCTTTTTGTAATGCAATTTTTTTACATGATTTTAGAGCTACGTCAGAAGAATGATTTATGAGAAGGTAGTATATTAGAGGGGATCTTTATGAAAAAGAAAAGCCTGACATTTACAGAACAATAAATCAATAAATCATTGATAAGAATTCAACCACATTATGGCGTTGTTTTCGAAAATTAAGAAAAAGAAGAAAGAAAAAAAAAACACAAAAACGTTGAGTCTACAATTTTTAATCAATCATTTATTTGGTTTTTTTTTCCATTTTTATTTCCGATTCTGACATTTAGAGAACTGTTACAGTTAATCAATAAACCAGTGACTGGAATTCTACCACATAACGTCGTTGCTTTCATTTATTCATTCCTCGTATATGACACAAATGCATAGACACAACGTTAAATCTACAATTTGTAATCTTACGTTGTGCAAATACTACAAATTCAATAATCATTTAGTTTGTTTGTTTATTTGTTCTCATTATTTCGTATGCAGGCCTTGAAAACAGCCACTGCATTTAAAACATTATAATGTACCACCATCTGTACCAACAGCATTATGAAATGGTGATTAAAAGATTTCGCCGGGACGGGCTATATTTTTCTTCGAACAGCTATTTCATATATCACAAAATTAAAATAGGCTGCATATTTTGGAGGGAAAAAATCACATCATCATGATGACATTTGATTTGAAATGAATCCATAGCTACCGTACCATCATAGAACTACGGCAGAGAGGCTCTTGCACTTTCCCCAAAGCGCTCAATCAAATTAGAGGGATTAAGCAATAATATTTTTTGGACCAGGCTGATTTTAGATGGCCCGTTGACATTTGTGGCTAATGACATTTGAGAGATGGGTTATATGATTTCGGTAAGCCCAGTCATGAAAGGATAGTTTAAGCCTCGGTCACAAATGCCATTACGAACTGCTACGAACGCCGTACGAACGATTTTCAGACAATGGAAATTCGGGAAGACAATGGAAAAACAGGGAGATTCGTACGAAATTATCGTTCGTACGGACCTTTGTGAGCATTAGATGTCAGTAAAATATACAGATCAAGGCCCCGTCTTATAAAGAGTTACGATTGGTCTAAATCAATCGCAAGTTATCCAATCAATCGCAAGTTTGCAGTCTCCTATCTCATATGTACATGGTTGCGATTGATATCAATCGCAAATAAGTTGCAATTAATATCAACTCTTTAAAGAGAGGGCCCAGACGTTACATGAAACCCAAATGAGAAATGAGAATGAGAAATACCCAAATGTTCGTTTGTTTATATTAATAATGTAATGAGTTCAGTCATAGCAGGCGGTTCATTATTCAGTAATGCAATAAAGATCGAAAGTTTTAACATCTAATACTTCACTCCGAAGTTTTCTTGTTCCAACAGTTCATTAAATGAAACATTTATTGACCAAAATTTATTGGAACAAATATCTTTCGGAGAAAGCAAACGTTTGGAATATTTACGTGCGACCATGTTTGTACTCTCAAAGTAATCTAAAATCATTGAACTATTGATGATGTGTGTATGTTTTGTGCATTCATTACAGTCTAAGACCAAAATCATGTATCGAATTCTTAAACAAAACTACGAAGGGTGGTGTTTTGGGGGTTGATAAATCCACCATAAGTATAATCCATCGTTCCTTTAAGCTTTCTTATGCCATCTTAATATATTGTGTAGACAATTCAAAATATCTTTCAAAGATCCAAGTGTGCAAATAGAAAATTGATAAATTTAAGGGCTAATAGACATTCTTTGTACATTAACTTTGGTCTATTTGAAAAAGAACTGTGTGATTTTTTTCTTCTTCAGAAATGCAGTGGGGAAAAAATAAGATATCAATTTACTGTATAAATTGGGACAGGCGGGGTTGTAGATTTACCAAGGGGTTTATATTTCACCCATATTTTGCTTTTATACACCCCACTGTTTTCCATTTATGAGTAATTATTGTACGAGGCAAATATCGTAGTTGTATCATTAAAATCTTAAATTGATGTAGTTTAAGTTACATCTCAGATATTTTGAAAAGTGCATTTTGCTGCTTTAAAAGTTCAATGTTTTCCTCCCCTATCTCTATCTCCCCTTCTCTCTCTCTCTCTCTCTCTCTCTCACTCTCTCTCTCTCTCTCTCTCTCACTCTCTCTCACTCTCTCTCTCTCTCTCTTCGCCCTCTTTCTCTCCCTCTCTCTCTCTCTCATTCTCCTTTTCTGCCTTGCTTTTAATTTATTTCTCACTTTTCTCCCTAGCCAACCTCGTTCGCACATACGTTTGGATTTCCACACCTATCCTCCATCTCCCCGAGTTTCCTTATTTCTCTCATTCTCCATCTCTCTCAATTCTCGTGACAATGACTATACCTTGATGCGAGGAGATGAAGACATGCGAATGGAACTAACAATACGCATATAGGGTTAAATAGACCCCTTGGGATTCCCCGAAAACAGGTTTATTATTATACATACATATTTCTGAGCTATTCCTTTGGTATCTACCCCAGGGGGTATTCATCGAGTAGTGGAAGTAACATAGGATTGCATCTTCACCATGGATGAACTTTCGTTTGTCCTAGGAATGCTCTCAAACTCTGAGGATCATTGAGTACGGCTGGCATTGAATGCCATTAATTTCGAAGAGTTTTCAATAAAAATATGTTTAGTTCGCATTGTTTGATCAAGAGGTGGCAGGTTCAATTAATCTGATTAGTCAACACTCTCTTCGATTTAAACAAGAGACTTCTTTGTTTTTTTTATCAAAAGAATGTCGTTCTTAAAAACGGTTTGATTTTTACGGCATCGATTGCCTGCCATAGTTTGCGGGGCGCGAACGTAAAGATTCGGTGCCACCAACTCTGGTCTCGGAAATTTGATTGATTAAACGAGACGCCCTGAGTCCATTGTGCTGACGTTACCTTCAAATCCTCTTTCTAGAGCTGTCGAAGAGATGGTTTTCCTAGAGCTAAGAAAGTGCAGGTTGATCCCTTGGGAGGCAGACGTCCTAATCTTCGTATTTGTCCATTTATCTTGGTGTATACCTTCAATTGCAATATTGCCAGCATCACCTTTGCCCTAAAGATGGTACAGTATCCGTTCAGTGCCATGTTTCCGCAAGCACTTCTCATTTTGAATGGAAAGGGAGCGTAGTTTCTCTGATTGTCATACAATTTAAGGGCATGTAGATATCCGGAGAAAGGGAGTTTTAATTTCATCCTTCCCAAGCGCATCACATGGAGAGAATTTTGTGTAGAACTGTACGTTTTGAAATAGGAAAGCACAGATTCGTTAAGAGTTTTAAACGAACGATTTTCAATTTGTTCCATCTTGTACATGCAATATTGTACTGAAAATGAAACGGATTTATTATTTTGTAAGAGATTCTCAAAATAAATAGAGTAGATTTTTTGTCTGAACTACTGTCTTTTCAACAAAAACACATTCCTTCACTTTGTTTGAAAGCATGAACAGCTAGAATTCGTTTTCTGTGGGGCACATATTTATTTGTCATTAACGAATTTAAAAATGTAAGTGAAATCGTATTTTCATGTTATCATCATTCTCTTTATGCACGTGAATATCTAGGTATAATGAGCATGTTGTTCTGTGTTTGTGAAAACCTCGATACTCTTCAACAAGCAGTTTGGGAGTCAAGATAAATATAAAAAAGTACCGTCGTGCGTCAGAAAAATATAGTATGATGAAGTTCGAACGAATGAACGTTACGTTTATAGGTATTACCCCCACACAGACTTAAGCTGGTGGAAGGTCACTCGCTTATATTTGAGCCTTTGGTGTATGTAACTAGCTCATTATCAGACACATGAATAATTGCGATCTCTGTCAGTGCGAGAGACAGGAAGATGATATAAATGGGTTGGAGACTGGGAGAGTGAAATGATCAGAACTACATGAATGAATGAGAGAGCTAAGCAGAAAGGGGGAAATAGAATGATAGAGATAGATATGTAGGTATGTAGATAGAGAGAGCGAGAGAGAAAGAGAGAGACGATGAGGGGAGAGAGAAAGAAAGTCAGGATTAGATGGGAAACGAGAGTGGGAGAGAGAGAAGGAGAGGGGGAGGAGAAGGGGAGAGAGAGAAAGGGAGAGGAGAGAAATAAAGTACGAGAGAGATAGAGAGAGTCAGGATTAGAGAGGGGATAGAGAGTGGGAGAGAGAGAGAGAGAGAGAAAGAGAGAGAAGTTGGAATGAGAAGGGAAGTGTAAGAGAGATAGATGGATGCTGAACTATAGAAAAGAAAATAAATACCATAAAATAGAGAAAAAAATGAAATTATATTTCAAACTGTTAATATTCGTCACTGAGTGGTAGACCTATATTTAGAATAAAATAATACCAGTTTTGTTTAAGTATGGCCTACTGGTGACATATGAATAAACATTCTTTCATTTTACTCTTTACATAAATTCCTGTTTTTTTCCAATAATGAAAGCAGGAATGCTTTGTGGTGTCCAATTTAATCGAAACAATTAAACACGACTAACGTAAAATACAATATATTAGATATATACAGATACATTCACAATGTTTTTTTTAATTAAAGCTGCTCAATAAAGAATGCCTATTATTGATATTAGTAACAAGGATAATCGCGTTTTATTAAATTCATGGTAATTATTGATTAATACCGTGAACCTAACAATTGATTAATGTTCAAGTAATTAGTAATTTCGATTCCATTTCACCTGACTGGTTTTCAAACCGAATTATTAAAGCATGCGATCGGTCGCCATGATTGCTAGTCAGCTGTGAAATCAATCAATGATTTTGTCCTCCATGCTTCCATACTTTATCCGGATCATTTGGGTTCAAGGGTCATAACATTCTAGTCCAAGAGCCTGCTTGAATTTCTTTGACAAAAAAGACCAAGTGTTTTGTTTTAATATTTGGATAAAACATCCTAAGGCATGTCTGAAAAGTGATGTCTTGTGTATTGTAGGTGGTGGAGCGTGACATCAGAGGTCAATGACCTTTATTTGACCCCGATTTCGCCTAACAGTTGTTTTTTACATGTCATTTGTTAAAAAGAGCCTCAATTTTAATGAATTTTGTGTCTAATGAAAGATAATGAAATTATCTATCAAATGATATGAATATTTATAATATTTGATGATATTTTGAACCTTTTTTAGGGTTTAAAATGTAATTTTTTGACTTTTTTTCACTAAAATCATAATTTATCACTTTATGTTCGTATCTGTAAATAAAGAGGAAACAATGAAAATCCTATAGAATTACTGTAAAAAATTGCATTTATATTCATTTATTACACTGTGAAAATTTCATATTCATTACTTCTCTAACTAAAAAGTTACTGACTTCCAAAGATAACACTCCCAGTGCCATCAAGATCCTAATCAGAAAAATGTCACGCGCCCTCTATTGGCCATTCCAAGATAGTTCATGTTCTGTGGTTGGTTGAAAGTTTTGTTGAACATTTTGTGAACTGGTCAAGTGTGAATCAACTTCGAAATGGTAAGTACTTGTGAGATATTGCACTTACATTATAATAATTCACAACAACATTTAATATATATATCTCTGGAAAGCAATATTAAAATGAAAATAAAACAGTAAATTGTAATAATTTGATAATTTTTCATTAAATAATGTAAAACTCAGAGTCAGTCCCACATCATCAAAAATATGTTAGTTAAACTAGCTAGACTAGGTACTTACTACTTGGTTGGTTGGTCCTCCGAAATACTTGTCTAAGTTTTAACTGGAGGTGCGGGTAGGGTGTATTAATTTGTAGATGGGGGGACGTCAGGGCAATTTTGAATTTGACAGGGTCAGTGTGGGCGATAGTCTCTGGTTTAAGCTGGTCTAGGACTAGGTCTAGACCATGCACTGATGCAGGTCTAGACTAGTTCTATAACTTCTAATTCTAGATCTAGTATAATCTGAAACGGCTCTGGACTCAATTTCTCAGTCTATCTCTCTACCTCTTTGTATATGTGTGTGTGTTTTAGTTTTTACCCTGATTCTAAGGGTGTGTGTGTGTGTGTGTGTGTGAGTGTGGTAAACAGGTAACGAAGGTAACAAAGTGGGAGAGAAAAAAAATGATTCAACAAAATCCATTATCTGCATTTTGTTCAACCCCGTTTGTGTCTCTGAGTGTGTGTGTTTGTGTTGACGTGCGTGTGTGTATAATGTCAAAATCCCATTTGTTACATTAGTTAGATCTAACTTCATTTAGAGTCTATACAGTTTGAAAATAGTGATGATTTAGAATTTTGAAATGCTTTGTTTGACCATCAACAGATACATGTACATACCCAAGACTTGGGACATTACCAGATTACAGGATCATTTCCATGCATTAGCAACCAAGCTACCATCTTTATCAGGTATGTATTTGTGTGTGCGTGTTAGTTTGGCAGAAAGGTGTTTTTTAAAGCCAAAAAGACCAAGGAAACTTTAATCCATGTGCAAAAATTGTCAGCATTTTCATGATTTTGTCTGCATCCTTTTGTTTTGTGTGTGTGTTTCTGAAATTGCACGTGTGTGTGCGTGTGTATGTGTATGAACGCCAAACCTCATCTGTTGAGCAATAGACCAGTAAATTGTTTTCAAACAGTTCAAATACCAGATATTCAAGAAATAAAATGTAGGTACTCCTGTAGGTCTACAGTAGATCTAAATTCATATAAGATCCTTTCATTTTGATAACTTGATAATCAGTATTTGTGTTTGGTTACCTGACATTAATGTATACATTATAGTACGTGTGGGAGGGGAATGCACAGTGGGGGCAGTTGCCCTCCTCCCCCCCCTCCCCCCTCCCCCGGAATAGTGACAGAAAAACTTTATTAAGAGAAATTTCATGTTCAGAATGGCAGTTTAAAGCCTCAAATGGCTGAGCTTTATCGGATTGAAAAACAGTTTTGCTCACCGGTCCCCACCCCTGCCAAAATATTTTCTGTTCCTTCATTAACTTTCATCTAATTGTTTTCAACATCAAAATTTTCCCCCTTCATTTTTGAACATTTTAAATCTTCTACTTAAGATATCATTTTTTTTCTTTACATTTTATTCCTAACAGAATGATTCTCCATGCAGCATTGCTCACTGACAACTATAGCCATATGTTGGGCAAGAGATAGTTCTAGAGATCAGGAAAGACTATGAAGAACATCGAGTAACAAGTAAGTATCTAAAACCAAAAGTGTAGCGATGTTAGACTGTCAGTCATTTTCACAGTGATGCTCTCATAGAATTTTAGTTAGCATTGTCCTTTTGTGTGGAAGGGTTATTGCATGACGATACAATGGAAGGGTTGTATATCTGACTCCATAAACCGATAAATCAGAGGGAAGGCTGCTTACAACCAGTGTGTGTGATTTTACCAAATTTGGTATAATTTGATTAGTAGTGATACTTTAAAAAAAAGTTTTATGAGGTCTCAGTAAAATAAAGCAAAGTGGACCAGAGACATTTGTCAATTTCATCAAAGCGTTGGGTTTCTCGGTATTCTTATTTTTTGTAAGTATTTTATTTATTTCCTAAAATATTTTATGACAACACGTTTTACTTAGGAAATTCAGCTAAAGCTGATTTTATTTTATAATTTTTGTCGACAGATCTTATCAGGATGTCGAGTCCAAGGTGCATCCTTCATACTGACAAAGGGAAACTTCCGAGCGAGTGAAAAACTTTAGTGCCAAAACATGGAACAAGGCAAAAGAATCTGCTGCAAGGAGACTTGAATCAGCAAGTGCTAAAGACAGTAAATATTTTGCAGTATGCTCAAATCTTCCTAATGATATATCAAATGAACATGGCTATCATTACTATTGTTATAAGAAATTAACAGCATTACCAAGTGTCAATTGTAAAAAGAATTTGAAAAAGCCCCCTATGCGCCCAGTCTTGCGATCAGGTGTTAAACATCAAGTTACCTCAACGTCAGGGGTCTTGGGTAATACGTGTCTATTTTGTGAGAAGAAAAGAAGAAAAAAGTGTGGTAAAGAAATTGGTCTGTCACATTGTGAGTATGATTCGCCTGAAGCTAATGTCAAGCAGGCAGCCATTGATTTGATTGACGAAATAATGCTAGCTAAAATAACTGATATAGGGTTCCATTCAAAAGAAGTGCAGTATCACAATGAATGCAAAGGGAGTATTTGAATAGAGCACGAAAGGCAAGGCGAACAAAAGCGCAAGATGCTGAGTCAGAGATGACAAGAATGGCTCTCAATCATGTTTATAATTATATTAATTCTTCTGTAATAGAAGACAACCACCCTGAAATGTTAAATTCTCTGCATAACCGTTACCAAAGATATGTGAGACATATCACAGACACACCAGATTCAGAAGTAAATCTTCCTTACAAAACCACAAGGCGGTTTGCGGATGTCCTCAAACGACACTTTCATTCTCAGCTATCATTTGAAAAGGAATCAACTAAAGGTGGAATACTTGTCTTTAGAACCGGACTTGAAAAGGAAGCCGCATTTGAGAAAGCAAAACAAACGGTATCGTCAGACGAATATCATGTGGTTGAAGCCGCACTCCAGATAAGATCAGAAATCATGAAGCTCAAAGAATCGGCTACTAAGCTTCCTTCTCCATTAACACTGGACAGCATTTATGCAGGAGAAGCGGAAACTCCGCCATTGCTTCTTACATTCTTCAAGACTTTGTACGTATCCAAATTTGCTGAATCATCAACAAAAACCGAACGATATGTTCAATCTTCAGCTGATGACGCAGTCTTCATGGTGACTAGAGGGAAATAAATCCATCCAAACATATCACTATGGGGCTTGGAATGAAAAGCTTGACTGGAAGCAGGAAGTTATTGGAGATTTTAAACCATTTTGGGCATTCGATCAATTACCACAAGGCTGAGGAGTATGAAACCGAGCTTGCTACAGATGTATCTGCAAGAGGGAACATTACTCCTGATGGTATCCTGAAGATGAGTGGGTTGTCAACAGCAGTAGCATGGGATAACTTTGACGAAATAACCAACACATTTTCAGGAAATTCTTCGGTATATGTTACCAAAATGTTCTGCAGTCTGAAGATATGATTAATGGCAATGAGGAAAGATGTGAGCAATCAGCTCATACATGTAGTGAACCTTCTGAACATTTTGGTGTGGGTATTGAGAGAACTGGTGATACAACAACAGCTAGTTATGTTCTGCAGTCTGATGATATGATTGATGGTAATGAAGAAAGATGTGAGCAATCAAGTCATAGTGAACCTTCTAGTCATTCTGGTGTGGGTAGTGAGAGAACTGGTGATACAACAACAGCTACATGTAGTTATGTTCTGCAGTCTGAAGATATGACTGATGGTAATGAAGAAAGATGTGAGCAATCAAGTCATAATGAACCTTCTAGTCATTCTGGTCTGGGTACTAAGAGAAGCGGCAATAGTAGCAGAGGAAATTCAGCCAAAAGAGGAAATTCATTCCAAAGGAAAGATATCTAGAACCATTCAGAGGAAAGCCAGTAATGAAAACATTTGACTATACCACATACGATAATGAGCCTACTGCAAACACTCTTCAGGGGACACGTCGTGATGCTCTCTGGATGATGTCTGTTGCGCTTCAGTCTGATACTCCCATGTGGTTTGGGTGGAATTCGTTAGTTACAGTTGATAACTTGCCACGACAGACAATTCAGTACATGGAGAACATCAAATTACCGCCAACTAGACTTGATGTTGTCAGAGAAACCTCAAAAGGTCGCAACAAGTTGCTGCAGAATGTCATCAGGAAGGCATCATAGTCCATTATGATTTGGCAATTGCTAAACCAGCTTTACAGATCCAGTGCACAGAGGCCCCGAGGTTTGACAATGTATTCATTTGCTTTGGACCGTTTCACATAATGATGGCTTACTTTGCATGTTTGGGTCATTTTCTGGATGGTTCTGGTGGAACGCAAATTCTAAGCAATACGGATGTGTTGGCTCAAGGCTCATTAAATGGGTTCCTTACAGGGAAACACTACAATCGTTGCAAGAGAATACATTCTCTCCTTGCAGTAGCTGTAAAGATTCTTCACTTTCGGCAATATCTGAAAGAAAGCGGACCACTATCGGCAGAGATGACTGACATGCTGAAGGCATTGCACATCAATTCATCTCAGCAGGAAGTGGATAGGATAGAGAAATCCACTCCTTTTGTCACACTGATGGAGGATTATGAGGGCTTCACTGCCAAAACCAGACAAGGAGACCATGGTGATACTGCCAAATATTGGATGCACTACACAGATCTTGTACAACTGTATCGGTTGTTTGTGAGAGCATGCAAAACAAATGATGTGAGCTTATTCACATATGCCCTTGGGAGAATGCGTGCAGTTTTCTTTGCAGCAAATCGCCCAAACTACTCCCGCTGGATGGCCCTATACCATCTTAATCTACTCAATGTGAAAGAGCCATTTCGCACCATGCTAGAGGATGGAGCACTTTCAATTCGGCGCACGGCAAAACATTTTGCACGAAGCGCGGTGGACTTGACACTTGAACAAACCGTGAATAAAGATGCTGCTTCCAGATTTACAGGTATAACCGCTTTCACCAACAGTGAGTCTGCGATGCAAAGATGGCTTGTTACCCGCACAATGCGCTCAGCCATTGTTGGTCACCTTTTGAAACTAGGAGGCCTCTCACGCCCAGGAGATGAAACACAAGAGCTGAGAGCCTTTCGTATCAAACGTGACAATGACGATCTATCCAAGATTCTGCAAGGATTTGAGTCCACAATGAATCCTTTCACATCAGATCTGAAAGAAGCTAAGCTATTCTGTGTAGCAACTGGCCGGGCCGCTTCAGAAGAAGTTACAAATGATATTCTCAACTTTGAAGACACAGGGGCTAGATGGTGTGACGAATTTCTAGCTGTCTGTAAAGACAATGCAGAATGCTTTGAGAAGCCTATCAGACGAAGGAAGGTGAAGAATTTCATTCATGATGCAGTACAGATGAAAATGAAAACCAAAAACCAAAAGATAAAGGAAGTACGATGTACGAGAGACCTTTTTGGTCGCTTGCTATGCGTAGCAGCACTGCAGAAAATAGACTTGCAGAAGCTTTTGTCGTACCCTCTCCTGGATGTACCACTGTCTCTATGTCACTATGATGGCACTATGAACAAGACTGATAAGTCAGCATTGATGAGAAAGCTTGAGGAGAAGACCAAAGACGCAGACTCCAGCAGTAATATCACTGATAAAACTGACTTTTACATCTTGGATGCCATGTTCTTCTTTCGAACATTGCCACCGCTTCCTCAGTCGTTTGGTGGCGTCGCTAGAGTTGTTCTGGAACGGGCTTGCTCCTATGCAGATACAGTCCACATTGTGTGTGACAGATATGACGTCTCACCTAGTATAAAGGATGTAGAACGAGCTGCAAGAGGCGACCACCATGGAGTGTTCAAAATCACTGGAGCAGAACAAAACGGCCTTCAGATTTTCATCGGTGTTTACTTTCTGCTTCTTTTAAGACCACATTCATGCGTTTTCTTGCTGATGAATGGCAATGTGATGAGTATGCAAATGTTCTCGGCAGGCGTACAGTCTTTCTAGCTCTTGACAAAGTTTGCTACATGTACAAAGTTCTTGATGGGAGAATGAGCCGGACCATTGTGCAGACATTAGCTTGCGACCACCATGAAGCTGACACACGTATTTTATTTCATGCTTCATACATCGCTGAAATTGAGGAAGGTACACCAAAGATTGCTGTCAGGTCAAGTGACACAGATGTGTTTGTACTTCTACTTCATCATGAGCCTAAGTTGAACGCTTCCATTACAATGGATGTCGGGGTGGCCTCATCTAACACTAGACGTTCCGTAGACATCAGTCTATTGGCAAAAACGCTAGGAACAAAGGTATGTGATGCCTTACCCGCTTTTCATGCGTTTACAGGTTGTGATTATTCAGCAGCATTTATCCGCAAGGGCAAGATTCGTCCCTTTCAGGTCATGGTGAAGCATGACAAATACTTGGTGGCGTTCAGTCAGCTAGGAAGCAGTTCTGAAGTACAGAAAGATGTTGCTGATACTTTGACGGAATTTGTTTGTCATATGTATGGTCAAACCAAACTTCATGACATAAATGAATCCAGATATGCCACCTTCAGCAAGTTGTATGCACCAAAAGACTTGAACAATCCCCTTAAAAGCATCAAGTCATCAGATGCATCTTGCCTACCCCCATGCAGATCAGTGCTAGAGCAGAAAATTGCAAGAGCCAATTTCATCACAATTATCTGGAGAAGTGCAACAATGGCTACTCCTACGGACCTTGAACCTCAAAATCATGGATGGAAGTTAATTGGCACCAACCAGTTGTCGATCAACTGGTTCAATGGCCCAAGATGTCCAGATAGTTTGGTTGTTGATGATAGTGATGCACAGACAGATGATGAGGAGACAGATGAGGAAGAGGATTTGAGTGATTGTGATTCAGATTAGGATGTCGTTACTGTGTGAGGTGTTGAGAATTGAACAAATTTACTTCCATCCCTCTGTATGTTGAATGTCAGTAGGAGTAAGAAAACAAATCTAAAATAGTAGAAAGAAGTAGTAATATCATTCCAACATTAATGCATGAGAATAGAAGCACGCATTGATTCATTTTCCTTGCATTTTATGACACACTGGGTTCATATTAGATTAAATGTAAAACTGAGTGAATGTACTTCTGAACGAATTCCTAGCTGCCTGAAAGCCACAAAGTATTTTGTTATAATACATATGGTACACAATTTACAACAACAAAAAAGTTGTATACTTATTTATTAGGAAAAAAATGAAGGACTTTTAGGCACGAAAAGTGGAATATTCCCACTTAAAGTGGTAATACTTGACACCTCTGCTAAATATAGGCATAATTAGAATTGGTCTATGATAGGCATTCTTTGATCCTAAAACTTATTTCTGATATATTATTAGGGTAATATGCAAATAGGGAGTGCCAATGCTGTTTCTATGGAAAACATTTAGAGAGAGTGTTGATCAGAATCAGAATACTAAATACAGTGGTATTGAAACGCTTCATCTCTTTGATAAATTGTCCACATACTTCATAAAGTGCTCTTTTATCAGTGGTGTCTGAAGTAAACAAACAGATTTAATCCAAGGCAAAATATTGTAATTATACTCTTTCTGCTGTTCTGCTTCGCCTACTTTTAAACCTGAATTGTACTGAGATAAGGTTATCTGTATTTTGATTGTGCAAATGTGGTGTTATAATAAGTGAAAATGCATGTGACCCAAACCCAAAATTAGAGCCAAGCATAATTAAATGCCTTGACAATAGACATCATGCATTGGGCTGATCTCAACAAAATTTCATTCAATAATGTACCATATTTGTCAAATTTAAACTGGTATATCTGGTGATATTCAGAAAATATAAAAGAATTTCACCATTACAGTATAGATCATTGTACACTCAAGGAGTTTTACTGTCATATATATATATATATGCCCAATAATGCGTATAGCCATACACTTCATATCTTTGAGTAAGAGTTAGTATGTGTACCAAATAGTGTTGGATGTATTGGAACTTATTTTGTCCAGCTTACTATAAGAAAATGAATACAAAAAGGTGAATACAAAAAAAATATCACAGGAGTTGACTAAAGATGTTGAAACCATGAATAAGTTTTTATATTATGGGGATGGTATTCTGTTTTCTCATGGTTTGGTGAGAGTTATATTATGGTGGCATAGACTATTTCTGTGGGAAAATTAAAATAATAATGAACAAAATAGTGTCAATAATAAGTTTCAATTGCTATAATAGATTCCTCGAGTTCATGGTTTGTTGAGAAAGGATTACAGAAATGAATAACGATTAACCGGCGAGTTGATCGGCTCTACTCAAAGCATAGGTCGTGTGAACCATGGTGTTTGAGAATGGCTCGCCCCACCAATGCTTTGACTAAGAGAAACGGATTAATGCCATTGGGTGGTATTCCGATAGCGCGAACTAAGTTAAGCTCGGCTTAACTAGTTCACACTTTTATGGAGTGCCTGTTGCCAACTCATTTTCCCTGTACAGATTATTTTAATCCTGCAATGAAAAGTGTCCAAAAAATTAATTTTGCAATGAAATGGGAAGAAAAGATAATACAGTATGAACTGAATTTCAATAAAGTCTTTGGTAGATTATCTTTGTCATGAAGATTGAAGGAGTAAGATGAAACCTAGCATTCCATAGAAGTGTGAACTAAAATTCTTGTTTAGTCTGGACTTAGTCCCGGCTTAACTTAACAGAATACCACCCATTGGGATTAAAGTAGAGGTCATTGTACTTTCAATAGCCTTGCTCCAAAAGACCAATAAAGTTTGTTGGTATCTTTTTGTGACAATGCCTGTATGTTTATGTCTCAAATAAATGTTTTAATGTAATTACAGCATTACTACTTTTGTGTCATGCTTATTTTTGAGAAATGCGCAAAATTATCTATATTTGACTTTGTGTGTGTGTGTTTGTGTACGCGTGCGTGCGTGTGTGTGGGTGTGTCTGTGTGTGTCTGTGGTTGTTAAAGTGTTTATAAGTGGAGGGAGGGGTGGGCCATGGGCTAATAAGAACCGAATGATGGGATTGGGATGGGTTCTCTGTTGGGAGAATCAGTAACTCACTGGAGGTTTGCTTTTTGTTATACTTTTTTCTATTTTCCAACTTATAATAAAAAATAAAAATGTGTCGCTTGTAAAGAACTATATAAAATGAACAACTGTCCCCATCAAAATTTGAAGTTTTGAACCCCAAAATAGGAGTAAAAATCATACATTTTCAAATATATTGGTATTATTGGATAGATAAGGATGTAATCTGTCCATAGTCATCAAGTTCATTGATATATTTTGAAGCTGTTTCATACTTGACCAGTTCACAAAATGTTTAACAAAACTTTGAACCAACCACAGAACATGAACTATCTTGGAATGGCCAATAGAGGGCGCGTGACATTTTTCTGATTAGTATCTTGATGGCACTGGGAGTGTTATCTTTGGAAGTCAGTAACTTTTTAGTTAGAGAAGTAATGAATATGAAATTTTCACAGTGTAATAAATGAATATAAATGCACTTTTTACAGTCATTCTATAGGATTTTCATTGTTTCCTCTTTATTTACAGATACGAACATAAAGTGATAAATTATGATTTTAGTGAAAAAAAGTCAAAAAATTACATTTTAAACCCTAAAAAAGGTTCAAAATATCATCAAACATTATAAATATTCATATCATTTGATAGATAATTTCATAATCTTTCATTAGACACAAAATTCATTAAAATTGAGGCTCTTTTTAACAAATGACATGTAAAAAACAACTGTTAGGCGAAATCGGGGTCAAATAAAGGTCATTGACCTCTGGTGTCACGCTCCACCACCCACAATACACAAGACATCACTTTTCAGACATGTCTTAGGATGTTTTATCCAAATATTAAAACAAAACACTTGGTCTTTTTTGTCAAAGAAATTCAAGCAGGCTCTTGGGTTATTCATTTGTGATCAACTTCATGAGCTGTTACCGTCTGCAGAAAGTGTTTTTTGAGAATCTGCAGTTGTCTTCAAGTATCAGTAGTTTCTATAATTTGAATGATTATATTAACGCACAACATAACTTTTGAATTTAATTGTTGTAACCCTACCTACTTCGCGATCGGAGAACCTTTGAAACTCGACTGCTTGAGAATAACGAGGAATGGTGGAATGCATAAATCATAGGTGATCAGAAATGAAACTGTTTTAAAGGGTAAAATATCGAGTTTTCATTTTTACAAAACCTATCACGGCTATCATGTAATGTAGTTTCATATACAAGTATTGAAGTATATATATGTAGATATGAAATGTTACGGTAGCTTGATTTTAAATGTACACTTCTCCACTGGCACTGAAAAATGGGACCATTTCCTTTTCATTGAATTTCTAACAACAGGCCTACATCTTAATGGGAAAGCTTTCCCTCAGTAATTCACAGGCTCATAGTTCATAATAACCTTAATGAACGAGAATGAATTGAAGTAAACAGTAATTGTGCGGGTACTAATGACAAATTCAGAAATGTTCTCCGATAAATTGCCTCCAATCGACTAGTAGCCAGTAATCATGGTAATAGCTATTTCCGTAAATGATAAATAATGAGAAAAAGTCTGTGCTGCTTTTGGTGATCGTCCCGTGACCAAGCAAAGGACAGAGGGAAATTGGCGCCCAATTTATGAAGTCTCGACTGCATATGCATAATAAGCAAACGGAAGTGTGTGCCTTTCGCCTCGTTGCACAAATTACGCAAAACGTGTGTAATAGCGAAATGAGACACGGATGATCGGTTTTAAGACCAACATGAAAAATGCCCACCCTCAGAACTGTCACAAGTTATACATTTGCGTGAGATCGAAGTAGACGAACATGTTCATGTCCATTTAATAATTATAAATACTGGATAGATTATGTCTTCTGATTCGTTCATGGTTCTGAAGTATATTCATTTAGGACGAGGTCACCGTCTGGTGTTGTTTTCATATACTTTTACATAGCGTTAATGCCTTTTAGGCTCTCAGCAAACTTTAAATGACGAGGGGAGAAGTGACCATTTAACTACTGCGTATGAAAGTTCAATTTGACGAAGAGTTAAGTGAAGCAGTCATCTAGCTACAAGAAAAATGTATTGATTTCTGAAAAGATTGTAACTGATTCGGTCTTGCAGAAATGTGTCGATCTAGATTCGTTGGCCTCAAGAGAATCATATCTAAAACCAATCTTTAGAATCGGTACAAAATGACAAAAAACAGCATTCTTTAAAAAAACCTGAATGCTGATTTTAAGATTTTAATATACAACTTCAAGGAAAATAATAAAAAAGCGAATTGAATGCAAATAAATGAGTACACTTCTAAGCCCAACAAAAACAAAAACAACGACTAAAGCAACAACAATACAAAATTACCTCAATTACCTTACAAAATATAATTGCAGAGATAGAATATAAAAAAGGGTATCTTTAATTTATTTTATCATCTCTTCTCCCGAAAGAACGAAATGGTCTACTTATGCTTATTCTTTCTTGCTTTCGTGGTTTCTGGCATACTGTTTACCATGGATGTGAAGAATTAGCTCTGGCCAAAAGCAGAATAGCGTGATTCCATATTGCATTGAATACAATAGGAATTGGGTCGTCCAAGAAATACGTTCGTATGAAAAGAATATCTTCGAGAATATACGGTGCCACAGCGCTTCCCCTTCTATTCGCGTTTTAAAGAGAAGATTGCATTCTGGAAAAGGTGAACCATAATTATTTTGTGAGCTGTTTCATTCGTTTTTAAGTGAGTGTGGAAGAGTATCATATAAAGAAGTGCTTTGAAAAAGATGGCTATTAAAATGCCTTCATATTCGAATTATAGACATTTAGCAACTACAGGTTATAGACAAGACTTTTATGTCACATGTTTGAGTAGTTCCATATATTCACATTTCTGTGTTTGGTACAATTGACTTTTTAGATAGACTGGGCCGAGTTCTTACCATTTTAATGATTCCAAAACCTCACAATAATATATATCAATACTTATGTGCTACATGATCAACCCTTTTTCAATTGCTTCCACATGGTTTCATGAACGGTGCAATCGCATGACCAGAACTCAACTTGATCTTTAAGCCCTCGGAGAGAATACAAGTTTTAAACGTTGGAAACGCAACACCGCTCTCTTTATTTTGGGACGACTTAATCAGACGGTAAAAGCGTGTTCAGTTTCTTCACTGCGTTTGGCGCCTCTTTTTAGCTACGGTGTCAACGTACTTTTGTATGGATCATTCATTTACCCCAGACGGGTTGAGAGGAAGGAAGGAAGGAAGGAAGGGGAGGTCCCCGGGCATGAAAGGGGGGTACTTTAAAGTACAAAGGGTAAATTGAGGATATAACAAGATTACCTAACAATTGGGGACTGTAATTTGATCGCAAAAGTTGTTATAGAAATTAAAACCAAAATTATGATTTGTTATGAAGTCTACGTGCTGTGCAATTTTTTGATATAAACATTTACACTTTCCTACTTTTTCGCCTATGATTTTATATCCTATTTTCTTCTAACTTTTTTGTTTTTTGGTTCTTATTCTTTTTTTTCTTCTTCTTCTTCTTCTTCTTCTTCTTCTTCTTCTTCTTCTTCTTCTTTTTCTTCGTCTTCTTCTCCGTCTTCTTCTCCGTCTTCTTTTTTTTTATCTTCTTCTTGATCTTCCTCTTTTTGTCCCTTGTACTTGAATTAAGTATAAACACATGTAGTAGCATATTTGTACCGCAAAATTCATCAAACATTCATCTTTCTTAATGTCCAATTCATAAACTGTTTCTCCATAGACAACCTACAACGCAGACCTATTAAAGATGGGAATAAAAATGATCATGATCATTTAGAAATGTTGTAAGAACACTCCCTGCGAGGTAATGGCGGCCATATTTCGTAGCTCGCCTCTCTTCAAGAATGTCATTCAGTATTGAATGATGAACCTACACACAATATGATTATAGTTATATTCCATTTCTGAATTTTTTTTCTTCCCTTTTTTTAACGAGTCATTCACCTGTAGTGGATCACCCTGGGGATTTAGAAAGCACTTTCAAGTCGAGTCCTAATCCCGTTACTAACAACTTTGCCCTGATGTCTTTTTTTTTCTTCTTTTTTAAATTTGGAATGAAGATCCTATCGAATGCTCGCTCAAGATGGCATGATTAACTGTATCGGGGGAAACGAGATGCTGATCTTGAAGTTATGTGCCTCGAAAAATTATGAATTTATGACATGTTATTTGCTAGTGTTGATGGGTTTCCTCTCTCTCTCTCTCTCTCTCTCTCTCTCTAATTATAAATATGTTTCTGTCTCTCTGTCTCTCTACCCCCCTTCTTCCTATTTCTCTCTATATCTATATGTCACTAAATTCTCTTACGTCCTGGTTGGTAAACCCATTTTTTCCTTGATGTTTTGCTATATCTGCGTCTTTAATGTACATATTTCTTGTATTTCCAGAATCTTGTCTCTAGACTTAATACATTTTGGTTTTGTTTCGTTCTGTTTTGTTCTATATTTATGTTTATGTTTTAGTTTCTGTTTTGGGGTGGTTTTTCTTGTTGTTTTGTTTTGCTTTGTTTGCCCCAAAATGTCCTTAAAACATCAATGTCGGTCCCTGGTAAAAGAAATGGGAAAATAATGTACAAAAGCAGAGCGCTCGGTAACTGAGTTCACATCAAGTTTGGTTCTCTCTTTATTGTGTGGTCACCCCCTTACCTCAATTCCAAAGGGAACATCAACAATTGTTATCTATACAAGGCATTTTAGCTGCAAAATAAAAAGCCATATTCTGCATGCTACTCCGAATATGAAACCGGATCGGGCAACATTTGCCATATTGCCATCTTCAGGGTTTTCCCCGTAGACCACTGTACTAAATTAGAGGGCAACATTCTGACATATTCCACTCTTTCTTGCGCTTTGAGGGCGTTAAAGACAGCGTTCGCTTAGATATCCTGAAATGTACAAGAATTTTTGATAATCAGGATGAAACGTACAATTAATGAAATGTGAATCATGAAATCAACCAAAAATCTACTTACAGATTGTCATATTACATTCCACCTGTCAATCAAGTAGTGAAATTGACTTCCAAGCAGGATGAAATGTACAGCTGATAAATTTACGTCACAATTACATACCTGCCTGAATAACCTGAAATCAGAGGGACCGGCAATTAAACAGACGTGAGTAAAAATCATGCTTGATACCAAAGTTGTATATCATTTGTATAAAAAAATGCGTTGTATAGGTAATAATAATTATATTGACATGGCTTCTTTCGGGGTACATCAGAAATATTGACCGCGCTAAGAGCATATTGCCCTCGTCTTCGACTCGGGGCAATATGATCTTAGCTTGGTCAATATATATCTGATGTACCCTCAAGCCCAGTCAATATAATATAAATATTCCCGCTTTTGGACTTGATCCCCTGACAAGCACAATTTCATAACGCCTTGTTGTAAAGGTCTTTCCTAAAGCCTACATCCATCAGTTTCAATATGAGCGTGACTTCCCTGCATGCATTATGAATGAAGCAAGGGATCATGGGAAATGAAAACACGGGTAAAGGCATAAATGATGCAGAAATAGCAAGACGTTTGGGGAATTTCCACGCAAGCGGACACGACAGCGTCGATTAAACTCCAAGCTATCAAGTTGGTGGGAGGGTGAAAGTATTTTGATATTGTTTCATATACTTTCCGAAATAGATCAATTTTCTTGATTAACTCATCGTTGCTGTCACATATAGATACGTTTTTTTATTTTCCTGGGGATAGTGGTGTGTCGTAAAAAGCCCTGCAAAGTATCACTAACCGTAAGACTGCACCCACCCAAAAAAAAACTTTAATAAAACTTTTAACGATTTATTTTAGGTTCATATTGCATTTAGTCGAAAGCGCTTTCTCTCTCTCTCTCTCTCTCTCTCTCTAAATGTGTGAAAGCATTTCCATCTCAGGATTTCACGACAACTTTGTAAACTAAGACGTGACAGGATCGGTTGATAGCATGTATGATATAGTAAGTAGAGAGTCCCCGATTAAAAAGATGAAGCGGCAATTTCTCCGCGGTCAGCCCCCTACACTAACCGAATTCCTGACTTCATCCCGGGATCAAACACTAGTCCTAATCCAAACCTTAACCAAACCCTTAACCTAACCAAAACCCAATCGCAACTGTAACGTTAAACCTCTACTGACGAAATAAAGCACGGAGCAATTTCCGCAATAGCAATGTCGGGTGGGGAGATAGGCCCGTTTGATATAATTGACACATTAAGTATTTATGGGGTCCCTAGTCGAGAAAGTCACTGATCATAGTGATGTCATAATGAGACCTAAGGTGTGTCAGACACGAAGCATGCATCACATTATATCGGGGGCATTTCATCAAGATTTGTCCACCGATAACTGTCAGCGCCGACTAAATTTGACCAATCAGAGGCCTGGAAAATAGTCGGTGACAATAAAATTGTCCGTGAAAATGATATTAGTCGGTGAAAACCACCAACTAATTGTTTCATGAAACGCCCCCCAGGTCATACTCGCAATTGATCACGGGGAATATATGGTCCATTAAGAAAGTCTTTAATTACCAAGGGACAGTATGATAAAGCATTGAGTTAACTGCTCGGACAGTAGAGTAATGCACGGATTCTGATGCGGCGTTAGCATCTATCATTTTCATTACAAATGCAAGGTAACGATTCGTTATCAGAATAATGTGACATTGGAATTAAATTGGAAAAATTAATAGGTTGGACAGCCTTGTACTTTGTTGCTTTCTCCAGGAATGCCATCTAATCTTTATAATTATGCCACACAAAGAATCTTCCAGGGCCACATTGTATTTATGATTGGATAGATATTGTTTAACTATTTCCAGTGCAAGATTAATCTATACTGGTGATACAAGGGTAGTCATGGAGCTAATCAAAACTGAAATGAGTAATCTTGCCATAATCCTTCTGTCAATTGGTTCCCATTGTTTTGTGCGCAATTGCACCTGTTACAAACGATCGACCGTACAAAGAGGCGAGGAAAGCAACCAAAGTGGTAATACCGATTAGTTCACAGACATGATGTAAGTCGGGAGTTAGATAGACTATACCGTTGGAACTGCATTGACGTGAATGAGGATGAAAAATTCTAAATCATAGTAAAATAAAACCCCGAATTTTATTGATGTGTCAGTACAATATTTTTCTTGTTGTTCTTTTAACCTGTACATAAAGTCTTCATCCACACACAGTAATTTGATGATTTGAATCATATCATGCTTTTTTTTTAAAGTGGAGCAATATATCAATTGTTCGATGATTTCAGTAATTCAGTTTTTTGCGCAGTTGAAGATTCGGTTACATAATAATGTTGGTCGTTTGATTGTCTTGCTCAAATTATCCCTTGCCTAATAAAAGAGGGTACAATTTGTTCGAAATTACTCCTTGCGCTTAATGTCGAAATTGTTTTTGTATTCTCACAGTTTAAAGGGACGTGGTAACATTGTTCAGATGAGAGAAAATGGTGCTAAGGTAGTGACTTTATCGCTAGATGTAAAATCAAAGATAATCTGAAAGTTTGAGTGACAACAGACCATTATTAACGATAACAATTGGGGAAAAATTATCTAATCGATTCCTAAATTATCCCAACTATATTATTACAATTTAATTACATTTTAGGTGAATGTAAATCGTAACAAAGCTGTGAATTGGCTCTATATATCATTCCAGACATTTAAGTGTTGAAAGATTTTTAAAATCCTGTCTTATGTCTTATTTTCATGGAAAACGGTTGGGAAAATTCAAAAATGTTTGGGAGAATTTACTGTTAGAAAAGTGTTAACCAGTGACGCCTTCAAAGAAAACCATGAATATCTTTGTGATTTGAGAATGTTTTCAGGGTTTTTTGCATGCTCGAGGGTTAGTACAGTAGAAGGAATATAATAAGTAATATTTCATACAAAAATACAACGCAGTTTTTTCATCAACATTCAACAATGTTACCGGTTCACTTTAAGGTTTGAATTTTATTTGTTCCACAATTACTTCTAAAGGAGCAAATAATTGTACAATCTGTAGAGTAACCAAAAGTAACGCGTAGGTACTTAACTCAAATATCATGTACGGTAAATAAGTAAAGTGTCTTGATTTTTTTCTGATACACATTGTTTGTCATTATGCGTGATGCACGGATTTCTGCCATTAATTATTGATCTCCCAAACTACTTTAGGAATGGCTTACACGGATTTTATATTACTTTCAGAGATTGTGTATCTTGTTTTGTGATATTCCTATTTGAGTCTATCGGCAAAGGGAGAATATATTAAACAAAATAATAGATAATTTAACATTCTTGTCATTATTACGAATCCCAAAGGTATTTTTGACTCGATCATGTTACATCAACGGAATCGAGCCAGGTTTTACGTCTTAATTATCATATAAATCGAAATTAAAACCAGATGAGTAACTTTTCCTTTTTCTTTCTTTCTTTCTTATCAGCCATTAGAAGTAGCATTCTACTCGTTACTGAATCTACATGAAAATGAATAATGATGAAAGAACATACGTAATGCTAGTACATGTACAATGTCAACAACGTCTCTTATGCAATCCCGACGTTTTTCCCCAGGCTGCTTCTTCTTATACAGCAAACCACCTCTCTATAAAAATAAAGCATGGATATTACCCATGCATGCTTAGATAAGTCTCTTCCATAATTTAAAGTTATGCCAAAAGATATCACCAAAATGTCTTTTGATGAAGGTTCTCTTTTAAAGAAAAGTGCATTAGAAATGTCAATCAGTTGTAAATGTAACATTACGTTAACTTATTTCAGTATGAATCTTGTAAGATGTTGGTTAATAGTTTCATTCAGTATTGAATGTAAAAATGAATTTTTAGAATATGAAAGTAGAATAATAACTAGAAAGTATATAGGGTTATAATTATTTTGACATTCTTTGTAGAATCATTGTCACATCATTATTATTCACCAACCTTAGTATTCAATGACCCGACATTATTTTGATCTTGACTTTCTTTCGTTAAATATGTTGGGGTGTGGTTATAAATGCAATTTTAGGTTAGATTTTGGGTTGGGATTAGAATAAGGATTAGATGTAGTGCTCGGATCAACGTTGGGTTCAGGAATTAGTTTTAGTGTAAGAATTTGACCGCGAAGAAATCGTCGCCGGAGCATATATGTAGAAGAACAACACTTTTCATGTTTTTTGCCTTGTCATTTTGGTTTGTGTTTTGTGTTTTGAATTCTTAGATATACAAGACCTGCCGGCCAAGACTAATATCCGCAGGGATATACAGGCATCAGTGTAATCTAAGCTACAGAAATTATGACATGTTGTTAGCCCTGGGGCACAGCCGGATCAAGTTTCGTTCCCTATAATATGTTTTACATCGATTTTTGCCTTTGATTTGGTGAGGAGATGGGACACAGCTGTCGGAATTCTTAGAGTACTCCGCGAAATCTGATACACGGCTCGAGAGATTAGACGTGTTAACATGAAGCGGAGATGGCTAGTGAGATATATTAAGAGTAGACCCGTGCATCTTCGGATCGCTTTATTCTATACATTCTCCTCCACTTCATTATCTTCGTTTTCCTCTTCTTTTTCCTTTTATCCTTTAATCCTATTTAACTTCAATTTTGTTCTTCTTATTCTTAATTTCTTTTTGTCAAGTTCTTCAAGTTCTCTTGTATCTTCTACGATATTTTGCATCTAAACTGTACTATTCTTTCGTGCTTCTTTTATTCCTATTCTGCATTTTCTTATATACTCCTCATTACGTCGGGTATTTGTTTTGTTTCGACTTCCTCCTTTGTCTAATTTATTTTTCTCAAAACATTTTTCTTGTTAATTTATTTATTCAAATCAATTACGGTCAATCTTGTTGAACCTAAGTTATACCAAAAAGCTATACTGCGCATATATATTGGCCTATAATCTCATCCCGTGTTAATCGTGTTTCTAGCATTATATACTACTTTTTTCATAATTCATAGGCGACTACTTACTTCTTCTCTTCATTTACTAATTCTTTCCCATCCAGAATGAAGAAGAAAGAGCCCCCTTTTTTTGCCGCTAACATAGGCTCGAGAGGAGAAACATAGATTTAAACGTTGGAATCTTTCACCTGCAGATCGTATCTGGCTTTGCACAGGCTTTGGTTTCACCCCTAATTTTAATATTTCAAAGGATCGATCAAGGCTAATTATGTGGTTTTATGGAAGCTACAAGCTTTAAGGAAACTAGAACGCCAACCATATTTAAAGAGAAGGTGGAGTTCTAGGAAGAGGTGAAAATAATTTGTGAGCGTTATCATTGTATTATGCAAGTGTGGAAGAATATCAGGGAAAAAATGTTCCCTGAAAAGCATGGCTCTTCAAATGCCTTAATATTCTAAATATGGCATGTAACATCATAAACATCGGGACGGATTTTTATGCCACATGTTCGTGTAGTCCCATATACATATTTCTGTGTACAGTACTTGTAACTTTACCAAGCCTGGGCCAAATTTCTTATCATTTTGATGATTCCAGAACCTTGCAGTACAGACCAATACTTATATGCTAGATGATCAACCTTTTCTGATCGATTCCACACCGTTTCTTTCACAATGCAATCGCATGACCAGAACTCAACTTTATCTTTAATGTCTAAAGTACACTCACTCACAAATTAATTCAGGATGATTTATGTCTAACATTGTCCCCATAGAATACACTTCCTCAAAATATATACTGTAGAAAATACCTAGCGTTGAGGCTTGGAAATTGAAAAGGTTTCTTCTATAGTTCGTCGGCTGCCTACGAGAATGTTAAAGAGCTATGCATTGTCAATGGGAGGAAAAGCCTTCTTGTTGGCAGTTGACGAGTTAATGTGAATCGCGAATGGGAAGGGGGGTGTCGATCATAGAGTACATGTTCACCCCTATGTAAGTAGCGTGCTAATGTCTTTCAAGAGACGTAAGGGTAGCATAGAATGTCTTCAAAAGGGTGTAAGATGCCCTCGAGCAGTGGCGTAGAAACAGGAGCACGAGGAGCACCCATCCTCCCAATCAGACTGCATAAAAGGGGGAAATTATCCTTTTTTAAATGGTGGGTAAGGTAGAGTTGGAAGGGGCGTGAAAAAACAACACCGTGTGATCCCCCTCCCCTCAAACACAATTCCATGATAATTAATAACCTTGTTAATTTTCATTTCATCCATCGAGGTCCCCTTCCCCCAACATCAATGTTTATACCACGCTATGCAATATATCCCCGAGACATTCAAATTGCATATGAGCAGTTTGCACTCTCCCTTTTCTTTGCACATTAATGATATTTACACTATCACATATTTACATCTCTATCCCTTCCTTCAGAAGAAGTAGCATTATAGCACCTGTTGTCAAATGGTTAGTTTGCTCTACTTAAAGAGAAGGTTGAGGTTTGGGGGCCGGAGTGGTGAAAAATAATTTGTGAGCGTTTTCATTGTTATTATGCAAGTGTGGAAGAACATCAGAGAAAAAATGTTCCCTGAAAAGCATGGCTCTTTAAATGCCTTCATATTCTAAACATGACATGTAACAGCTTAAAAATGAGGCCCACATTTTCATGTCACATGTTTGTGTAGTCCCGTATACATCTTTTTGTGTACAGTGCTTGTTACTTTTATCAAGACTGGTCCAATTTTTTGTATCGTTTTGATGATTCCAGAACCTTGAAGTACACAACAATAACTATATGCTGCGTAATCAACTTTTTTCTGATCGATTCCACACCGTTTCTTTCACAATGCAATCGCATGACCAGAACTCAATCTTATCTTTATAGAACATTTAACAAAAAGTGCACAAAGCAATTTTGGCTTTTAATCATTCGATGATTTACAGCTGTGATAATGAATTCGTCTTTTCAAACTACAGGTAGGTAGAAGTTGATAATCCACTCAGAATGAAAACGGTGATAATATTGCGCGCGGCAAATATGTTTCATTTCATTATTCTTTCTTGTGTTCTTTCGTGTTTTTTTTCTGGCATCAAACCTTTACCATCCCATTCCGCCATACTTCTTTCTCCCCACAACTTCTTCCCTTTACAGGGTTAATCTCGAAAAACAAGAAGAACGAATAACATACATATTTTATACTCAGTGTGTTTCGTTTTGGTTTCAGGCATTAACCCTCCATTACATTTTTCAGCCATTTTTTCTTTCTCAAGTTCTGTAAATCCAAAGGGTTAAACTTGCAACATGAAGGCACAAATGGCAGTGGCCTGGATACGGGAGAGGGGCTTATGTTTGTTCTTTGAATAAAAATAGAAGCATCATCATGCCTTTGGCTTCCACTATTTGATTGATCGCCGTATTATTTCCCGATTGTGGTGGCGAGAAGAAAATGAAAATCAAACAAAGTTTAAATTACATGCATACGTCAAGCCGCATTGCATGATGGGAGATTTCAAAGCGCAACGTTTTATGGTTTGTGCTCACGGAGTGGCAGTGTTCCGATATTTTCTCCGGCGACAATTATTACTCATAACTTTATTTCGTCAAAGATATAGGGTTAGAATTAGGGATAACAATTCGGTTTTAGTTTAGGTTTAGGGCTAGGATTATGGCTAGGCATAATGTTTGGAGCAGGGATAGATTTAGGTATTCGGTTTATTTCCCGCGGGACACTTGTTGCCAGAGCTTGTGTCATACAAATACAAGAGACAAACCTTTTACATGAATACACTAGATATTTGTATAAGCTTTGTCGGGTTTGAGTGCTATGTAACGTTGTCTTATGCTTGTTTCAAATTTGAAAAGCTAAATCGCGTGATTATTATTCTTTTTTTCCAGTTCAAATACAAGCAGTATCCTTTATGAAAAAGGAAATTTGATTAAATTGTATTACTTTTCATCATATGAAAAACCAACGATTCTTGTTTTCCGTTTTGGATTATTTTTTTTCTTCAACCTGCAGTCTTTACATCAATTGTTGTTTACTCTTAAGAGATTGGTCATCTGTCTTTTCTTTAATACCTTTGTACCTCGAAAGCTGAGAAAAATGAATTAAAGACCTTGTTTTTTTACGTCCTATGCAAGAGATTGGTTGGTCAAACATTCATACTGGCTTACGCAATTCCAATTTATCCAACACGCCGTTCTAGTTCTTGAACCTGAGATAATCCAATCACAAATCATTTACCATCCCCATTGACTAAGTAGTTTAATATCTTCCTTAGATAGCTTATTCAAGAAAAAATGCGTAGCTGACATTCATGATCTGGCTTTGATTTAAGAAGGACATCGTGTCTTTATTTTGCAAGAAAGTCATACGTGTTGGTTAATTGTATTCAATTTATATATTAATAGACCGAAAACAGTTTTCTTGTATATCAATATGTTTACATCTTCAGTAGAAGGGATATACATAACATCTCTTTCTCTTTCTCGATTTTCTTTTTTCCCCCTCTTTCTTTGACCTGGTCTTCCTCTTCGATACATGACTTGTGCAAAAGAAACACACAAATGAGTACATGGGGCTACACCCACATGTGGAATTAAAGTTTGGTCCAGATTTTCAGGTATTCTACATAAATCTAAATAATTGCGAATATGAAAGTGGAAATTTAACAATTGAAATGCGCCTTGTTCTTTCTTTCCCCCTCTTTATTTGACCTGTTCATCCTCTTCGATTACGTGGCTTGTGCAAAAGAAACACACAAATGAGTACATGGTACTACACCCACATATGTAATTAAAGTTGATCCAGATTTTCAGGTAGACTACATAAATTCTACATAATTTCGAATATGAAAGGAAATTTTAAAATTGTAATGCTCCTTGTTCTTTCTTTTTTTCCCTCTTTCTTTGACCTCTTCTTCCTCTTCGATATATGGCTTGTGCAAAAGAAACACACAAATGAGTACATGGGACTATACACCCACATGCGGAATGAAAGTTGGTCAGCTTTCCAGGCATTATTCATAATTTCGAATATGAAAGGGCATTTTAAAAATTGTAATGCTTCTTGTTCTTCCTCTACGATACCTGGCTTGTGTAAAAGGAAAGCAAAGAGACCTGGGAAGGCGTTAAAGAGAAAGTAGAGTCCTTGTCATGTGATGATTATGTAGTACATAAGAAATGATATATACTGTGAGATTTCGAAAAGATCAAAGGAAATTGACTTAATCTTTCTGAAAATCACATACATTACACAGAAATTAGTATATGGGACCACAACCACCTGTGGCATGAAAGTGTGGTCCAGATTTCCAAGTGTTCTTCCTCATATTTTTAAATATGAGCGCATTGTAGAGCTATCTTTTTTTTCCAGTGACATTTCTACTATGATATTCCCTCAAACTAACGTAAACGGAATGAGAAAGCTCACACATTATTCATTTTTATATCATTACCAGAACCCAACCTTCTCTTTAAGGTAAATGTTCCGATGGAATTCGAACATCAACAGGATGCATTCGTCTTTGCCCGATTTCCGTTCTTGCGTCTAGATTACCCGTACGACTTATAACTGACTGAGATCCTTATCAGCTATTGTATTCCAATACCCGGATGTAGCACAAAACTGCGGTTAAATAAGCCAGACTTGTTCCTACAGAGCTGCTTTTGGAAACTTACTAAAAATGAAAAGGAATTAAACTAAATATCAGTGCCCTGTGGTGAACTGTAAATGTTCTCATGCAGGATGTCCTGGCCCCCGTCTTACAAAGAGTTACGATTGATCCAAATCAATCGTAAGTTCTCCAATCAATCGCAAGTTTGCAGTCTCCCATCTCTTATGTACACAGTTACGAGTGATATCAATCGCAAATAAGTTGCGATTGACATCAACTCTTTGTAAGACGGGGCCCTGGATTCGAAACTGCTTGGTGCACCTTTCCTTCGACAAGGTATTTGCCTCAATTTTTGCCTCTTTCTACCCAGGTGATGATTAGCGAGCACTCAGGAAGAGCAGTATCAATAATAATGGGCTACCTTCCGTAAAGCATAATTATTATCAACCTAACACATGCTAAAAAGAACAAATATAATAATTAAGCTTACATTTTTCGTTTCGAAGTTTCTTTCAAATGGGCGGTAAACAAATTGTATTTCTGTTAATCGATTTATTGTCGATTAAATTAACACCTTAGGTTTCTTGGACACACATTTCGCATTGAGTTGTAAGATATATAAGGTGCGATTATATAGAGAGTGAAGGAGAAAGAGAGGGATTCACACTTTGGTGTTGAAAATCTTTCGTGTTTTCTTAAAATAGACAAATTCATTTTCGGTAGTTTTTTTTCTGTCAATGAAATTGATATCTTAGACTTTGTCGACACTCATTGATGTTGCAAGCTTTGGTAACATGAGGATGAATGAAGAGAGAGAGAGAGAAAGAGAGAGAGAGAGAGAGAGAGAGAGAGGAGGGGGTGGGAAAGAGAGAAGTCAGATTAACACTGTCGTGTTGATGAGTTTTTGTTTTGTTTTCTTGAAATAGACAAATTCATTCACGGTAGTCGATTTCCTGTCGATGAAACTCATTTCATAGATTTTGTAGAGGCTCATTTTTAATCGATGTTGTAAGTTTTGGTAAGATGAGAATGAATGAAGATTGAGAGAGAGAGAAAAAAACCCAGATAAGTCAGATTTACACTTTAGTGTTGATGATTTTTCTTGTATTCTGGCGACAGACGCATTCATTTTTTGGTAATCAATTATTACCGATGAACCTAATTTCTGCGAATTGTTTTTTCTTTCTTCAATTTACGTCATGTTTTGTGAGATTTGGTAAGGCGAGAAGATAATTGTAAAGTAAGAAAATATATATATATAGAGAGAGAGAGAGAGAAGAGATGGAGAGGAAGAGAAATAGGAAGGGAAAGGGAAGTGCGGGAAGGGAGAGAGAAAGAGGGATAGAGAAACAGAGAGAGATAGAGAAAGAGAGAGAGAGAGGAGGGACGAGCACGAAGTGGGGGGACTGAGAATATTAGAGACAGAAAGCATAGAAACGTGACGAAGCATAAACAATCAAAGAATGTGGTGAGAGACAGCAAGAGAGGGAGAGAGAGAGAGATAGAGAGTGTGGGGGGGGGGGTTGAAGACAAAAAACAGTCAGATAGAGAAAATGGGATGGGAAAGGGGACGGGCAGTTAGAAAAGGGAGGAAAGGGGGAAATGTTGCAGAGGAGGCACAGATAAATAGGGGAGAGAGGTAAAAGGAAATGAAGAAATAATAGAAGGTGAGAGAGTGTGAGGGAGACAGACAGAGATAGATAGAAGTGATAGCTGCAGACAAACATTCAAAAGACAAACGCAGTCAGACAGAGAAAGGGAGGATTATGAGAAGGGAGAGGACAGCTCGAATGGGAGAGGAAAATATGTTGCAGTGGGAGATCAGATAAACAGGAGATTGAGAGGGATAAGAAAGAAAGAAAAATTGAAAGTTAGAGAAAGAAAGAGAGATAGAGAGAGAGAGAGAGAGAGAGAGAGAGAGAAACAGAGAGAGAGTGTGTTATAGACAAACAGTTAGACAGCCAAACACAGTCAGAAAATGAAATATAGGATGGGGGAGGGGGAGGATAGTTTGGAAAGGGAAAGGATAGGTTGCAGAGGGAGCACAAACAGACAGGAGAGAAAGATAGAGAGAGAGTGGGGAGAAAATATAAAAAATGAGAGAGAGAGAGAGAGAAAGAGAGAGAGAGTGTGTAGAGGTAGAAAAGGAATACAGAGTTCAATTACACCAGGAAGCCTGCGGGTCGCATAGATCTGGAAATTCAATTTGGTTATCAACCTGTTGACAATAAATTGGTCTGCTCCTACTTCGTGCAAGCCCTGTAGGGGAATGTCCCCGCAGGTAGACGGAATATAGATTCTGCTCCTCGGAACATTCTTACCCTCGTTCACACCAAAATAATTGAAGGTATAGCTGTTTAGAACCCTATAGCTTGGTCCTATACTATATGTTTTTTTCTAGTATGAACGTGCAACGAATCGTGATATAAGTAAATGTTGTAAAATACTGAGATGTCGTGGCATTGCGGTTCATTCACTCGACTCACAATCCAAGGATGGAGGGTTACAAGCCAAGCCCGGCACTAATGAATTTCGGAAAGACTTTAATCCACATTTGCCATTCTCCAACCAAATGTAAAAAAGTACATGGCATTTTCTTGGGTAATAATAATTGCATGGCCCTCGGGAAGAACAGCATTAATGCTGATGAGCTTTCTCCGCGTAAACAAAATTAGTATATTACAGATTTCGTATAGCAACGCATGTTTGAGTATCGATTCGAATGAAAACTCGATACAGATCAGGGTCCCGTTCTCGTCTGAGTTTCGTGACGTATCATACGGGCAGGGCTCCTCCATCGTGAACGCGCACTAATGATTGACCAGCTGCCATGTCAACTGACCTTTTCAAAACTTGGTTCTTTTTACGACGTTTCTCTCTTCGATGTTATTATCCAATGTGTACGCCCCTCTCACTATACAATGAATCTTAACACGACGTTTTTGTATACGACATTAATATTCAGATTTTTCCAGTCTGAACAGCCTACAAGGTGTAAGTAGAACCGTTCCCGGTGGCCCCTAGGTGGGTGCCATATCATGTGACTGCTATCATTTAGTGTCGTCTCTCGTACGCATTTCGTTCTTCCTCTGAAGGATGCTGGGAGGCGGAGGAGGATGACATGCTGTGATAATTGACGAGATAGTTTACCTTCTAGTTCTTTCTTTGTTTCAAGAAGTCCCCGCACCGTCTCTTTTCTCCTGGCTTCCCCTCCATGTATCAATGTCCCTTTCCCTCCTTTTCACTTTCTCTTCCCCCTTCTCTCTTGCTTTTCTGTCACACACACACACACTCTCTCTCACTCTGTCTCGCTTTTTCTGTCACACACACACACACACTCTCTCACTTTTCCTGGTTACACACACACCCTCACGCGCACCCACTCCCACTCTCCCGCTTTCTCTGTCACCCACACGCCCAGACGCGCTACCACTCTCTTCCTCTTTCTCCCCTCTCTTTCCCTCATTTTCTCCGTCACCTTCACACCCACACGCGCACCCACCCACACACTCTCTCTCTCTCTCTCTCTTTTTCCTTCACACACACACACACACACACACACACGCGCACCCACTCTCCCTCCCTCTCTCCCTCGTTTTCTCCGTCACCTCACACCCACACGCGCACGCACTCTCTCTCTCTCTCACTTATTTCTGTTACCCACACACCAACACGCCACCCATCTCTCTCTCTCGCTTTTTCTGTCACCCACACACCCCGACGGGCACCCACTCTCTCTCTCTCTCCCTTTCTCCCTCCCTCTCTCTCTCTCTCGCTTTATATTTCACCCACACGCGCACCCACTCTCTCTCTCTCGCTTTCTCTGTCCCCCTAACCCCCAGACGCGCACCCGCTCTCTCTCTCTCCCCCTCTCTCTCTCCCCCCTCTCTCTCTCTCTCCCTCTCTCCCTCTCTCCCTCTCTCTCTCTCGGTTTCTTTGTCACACTCACACCCACACGCGCACTCACCCCGCTGTCTATCTATCTCCCTCCCTCTCTCCTTTCCTCCAATCCCTCCCTTTTCTCTACTTTCACGGTTTTCTGTCGCTTGCTTCCCCTGTCCTTCAATTTCTTTTCTGTCGCTGTATTTATAAGTTAATGTGTCCCAATACCTATTCACGTCTCCCTCTCTCTCTTCCACCATTCCCCATTCCATCCATACGAGGTTATTAACGTCAATTACAAATGTCTTCAAATAATATTTCATATCCATCAACAATCATAACCTACAAAAGTCCATAACATGTGTATTATATTCTCCCTCTTTCTCCTTTCCTTTTCCTTTTTTTTTTTTTGAGTGGGGGCGATTGGGGACGACTTTTCATTTCATGCACAATGTTCGCCTCTACCTAAAGGTGATTTATATGTTTTGTTTAAATCGTTTCCCTTTCTTTTCTTTTGTCCTTCACTTTATTATCTTCTCATCCAATTCTTAGTTTAGCCGATCACCTCCCCCTTTATTCCTCCTCTCCAAATTTGCTGTAAGCTGATGATTGATAAGATGATTTACATCCCACTTCTGTTGTCTCTCTCAGAAGGTCCCTTGCCCATCTTGTTTTTTTCCCAACAGGATTATCCTTTTCTGCCATTTGCTGTTGTCAAACCTACTTGTATAGAACATAAAACTCATTCTTCTTCTCCCATTTGTCTCCTATTTCTTCATTTCCAGTTGACATATTGCATTTTCCAATTACAAGATTTCTTTTCTAGACTACTCTACAAATGATACTTAACCGTAAACCATTTATGACAGTTGATATTTTGATATGTTTGATCATCTTTCTAGCGAAGAGCTCGTTTTTTTCTTTTTCTTTTTCTGTTCTTTCCTTCGTTTGCTCTTTCTTTTGTTTTTTTGCTTGTTTGTTCATTTGTTCATTATTTATATCTTTCTTTTCCCCATTTTCTTTTTAATTCTTTCTATCTTTTTGTTGTTGTTGGGGGTTCTTTATTCCTTTATAATATTTATACATTCCTTTTCCCCCGCTCTTTACTATGAAAAACCTTGTCTGTCAACTTATCTGTCTGCTGCTTATCTAAGTTGTCCTTTATCGTTTTCTGCATCTCAATTTAAACGCCGCCCTCGGCTACAATCCATCCTTTCAATTTTCTCTTATATCAACCTAGTACCCGAGTACTCCTCCCTTTGAAACCGCAAACTCTTGATAAAGAAAGATGAGAGATTTTGCTCGGTAATGACATCCTCACACTCCCCAAGCCGTTTCGTCTAAGTTGCCCAAAGTAGATTTTCTCTAGCCATAATTTTAGCCCTTATATCGATTATTCAATATCCGATGTATAAACTCACCGTTCTATATTCTCTGGCTGTTTTCAGGATTAGTTGCTATATTCTGAAAGAAGATGATATAAATGAATAGTACAGATTTTGTATACAGATTTGTAAAAGGCAAAGGACAGGCGCGGTTCTAGGATAATGATACTGAGGTCTTTGGGGTGGGAGCGGGGGGACTCGATTACATTAATTGTTATTAAAGATGGGGGAGGGGCCGGGGGATTCCCTCTAGAACTGCTATAGTGCAAATAGAGCTCAATGGTGCGTAGGCCTATACTTTAGCTTAAATCAAAAGCCCTCTTTATAGTCTTGTCTTTGACAAGAATGCATAGCTGGGCAAACCAACCAATCCCCGGACCTTGGAATATATATCTAATGCCTAAACACTCGGCCGCAACTGGGCTTGTGGTTAAAGTCACAAGATGTCATCATTCGTGTCTCATTAACCATGAGTGGTCCCTGTAGTCGGTGTAATCTAAAATGTTTACGGCATAGGAGGTAGTTCTGTGGGCCACGTATAGACTAGCCCTCCTATAATCATGTTTATCTTTTTCTCATTGAGTATGCGTTAAGAGTGTACACTCTAGAAACTAACATGTCAAATAACCATTTAAAAGGGCCGACGAGTGACCTCTTTTTCAAAATGCTAGATTAGCACTTTGAAAATATCGGATCCAACACTTTAAAGGTTGAATCTAGCATGTTTTAAGTTTTGATCTGACATTTTGAAAGTGTTCGCTCCTCATCTCTTCTCAATGGCAACATAACATTTAAGTTATTTGGGTGTAACTAATGCACTGTATTGAAAGAGATGTATACAATGTAAATAAATGAAATGTAAATGTCACATTGATGCACATGAATATGTATGTTTGAAAAGAAATCAATAGATCTATTATCAATTATTAATTCTCTAACGGCCTATAATCGAACTGCCTCTTTTTAAGGTTAGTTTCCCGCCACAAATTTTTGTTTTGTTACCCCTATCAACATCCTCAACAGTCTTTCCTTCTACCCACCCAATTTCTCATGTCACTCTTTTCATTATTCCCTAACTCCCAACCCTTTTCTTTTCTAACTTATCAACTTTCTCGATAAACTTAGACGCCCTCCTGTACATTGCCCGGGGCTGAGATCAATTCTGTCATTTCCTATCGCTCAGTAGCGTTGTCTCATGAGATATTTTCAACTGTAATTTCTCTCTCCCGTCATCAAATACGTGTATCACCAAGAGATATAACCTGATAGAAAAGGGGGTGGGTGGGGCGGACCCAGGATTATCTGAAGAGGGAGGGGCGCAATTTCGGGAAATGTCTCGCTCGAGAATTAGGGTTATTGTGTTTCTCATGTGCCTTTTGGGTCTTGAATTTTACAGTGGCACAAAAAGCAAGTGTAATTTTTCAAAGAATGATATCCAAGGTTGGGTAGGTACTTCTCTTTCCCGTCTTTCGTCTAGTTTATTTCTTCCTTTACCTATTTTGGACTCATTTCTATTCCTCCGCGAAACCTTCTTTACGAATGTGTGTGTGTGTGTGTGTGCGTGCGTGTGTGTGTGTGTGTTGGTGTGTTAGTGTGAATGTGTGCGCTTGTATCATGCAAGTCTTTTACTTTTTATTATTTATTTATGTTCATTATCTTGTTATTGTTTGTTACTGGACCCTGATTACAAGCAGATTTCTGCTTCTTTAGCTAGGGTCCTAAACATTATATTGTATATTGTCATTGTCAATTGTTTTATATTGGTTGAATAAAGAAATGAAATGAATTGAATTGATGTTTTTGTGAATTGAAAGTATGCAAGCTTTTAAAATGGAGACCGATTCTTCCTTCCCTAAATCCACCACTGATAGAAACCGATGGAAATTGTGTGTATCAATGTTGTTTATCAATCACAATGAGACTCGATGGGGTTTATCATCATGATCATTGTCATGTTTTATTATTGATTTCATTCTCTTCAACCCTCTTTATCTTTTATTTATCCATTATTCGACCGGGTCATTTCTATCCCCTTCTTCTTACTTTAGTTATTTTGTTTAAAGTAAAAGGCCATTTCTATTCCTTTTCCTGTTTCTATCAATCCATTTATCGTTCTCTCTCTCGCTCTCTCTCTCTCTTTTCTCTCAGACTCTGCTTGTTTTTCATACCCCTTCCCCTCCCTCTCTCTTTCTCTTCCTCCTTTCCTTCTCCTCCTTCTTCTCGCTCTTTCCCTTTGTCTCCCTCTTTTTCTCCTTGTTCCCCCCTCTCTCTCTCTCTCTTTCTCTCAACCCCCTCGCCCATATCTCTCCCTCTCTTTCTATCATTTATATCTTGTTTAAACTACATAACGTATGTTAGTTGCTTGCACTGAATTGAAATGTCATTTCAATTATTCAAAAAACACTCGGTGGCAAATGAGTTTTATGGAAATGAATACAAATTTCACATTTTCAATTACTCTTAATTTAGATGTCGCTGTAAATGTCATCTAGTTATGCATTGTCATTCCGAAATGTAGCGTATTTTGGGGAATGGTTTTATTAACCTGTTTTACATTGTCTGTATCAACTTCAACATGCATACGCAATTATTTTTCCTTTGAAATTCCTTATCTCTCACCCTTTTTGTCAAAAGATGCATTCTTTTGTACTTGCGTACGTTTTACTAATCATATTAAAAATAATCACCATCATCCTTAAGTCTTCTTTCATACCCCTTCCCCTCTCTCTCTCTTTCTCTTCCTCCTTTCCTTCTCCTCCTTCTTCTTCTCCTTATTCTTCTTATTCTTCTTCTTCTTCTTCTGCTTCTTCTTTTTCTCGCTCTTTCCCTTTGTCTCCCTCTTTTTCTCTTTTCCCCCCTCTCTCTCTCTCTTTCTCTCAACCCCCTCGCCCATATCTCTCCCTCTCTTTCTATCATTTATATCTTGTTTAAACTACATAACGTATGTTAGTTTCTTGCACTGAATTGAAATGTCATTTCAATTATTATTGTACATGCTGTATATGTCTTAATCATCAAAGCTCTCTTTATATATTGTCATGATTTAGTCAGTTTCTCCCCCACCCCCTTTCTATAATTTTAATATTTATCGTTATCTATAGTTACGCCTCTCTCTCTCTCTCTTCACTTTGCTCTCCTTGCATTCTTTGACTCTTTTCTCTTCTTTTATTCACTAATTCTCTAATTTTCTTTTATTTCTTATAGTTGATTTTTCCTGTAATGGCTGTGGTCTATCTGATTTTTACATCTTCAGTCACTTTTAATTATTGGACCTCCTGTTAATCATATTTGTGATACGATCACCAGCTTTTTTTCCATTCAAAAGATTTTTTTCCATCATAGGATTATTAAGCCATCGTACCCCCTCTCGGTAAAGCCCCCAACCCCCGAAAAACCCCTTCTCTTATTAGGCCAGGTAAATTCCTTCCCTATTCTTCTAGATCCCTCCTTCTGCATTTCTGGAAACGCCACTTTCCGATGGTCATCTCGTATTGTTAATCTACTACTTGTTATCGATTCTATTTTTACACGACTGAGATCCTCCTCACCTTTTCTGTTTATATTTCATTTATTTTGTCTATCTCACGTGAATATACCCCAGTCACACCGCTTAACCCACTCCAAAGCGACCGATAACTTCCCCGTTCGGGGTAATGTAAATGTATGTTTGGACGGTTGCTCGCCTAATGTTAGTTTCGTCGGTGTCTTTGGGATTTTACAATCAATCAACTCCACTCTTGTTATAGTAAGGCATCCCGGGACAAATTTAACCAGATCTTTTTGTCCTAGATTTTCCCCCGCGGAAAACACTATTAAGGTACGTTAGAAGTGACAAGCAAGAGTCAGCTAGCATGCAATAACATCGCAATAGCCTGCTTTTGAAGTGTTTTCGAGACACGACGAAACAAGCCGCACATGTACGACATGTAAGGCGCCCCGTCGGAAAATGAAAGCCCTTTTGTTTAAATAATCCTCCTCTTCCCCACCCCCCACCACCCATCCCAATAGGTGAACAAGCCGTCCATGGTGACTTGCCAGCCAGAGGAAAATTAAAAAAACAGGGAAATACTCCCCTATGTATTTACGGCATTTTCATACGTTGTACAAGTCCCCATCAACACCCCCAAAAAAAAAAACATCCGCCCCAGACCACTTTTACTGGCTACGCCTTTTAAAGAATGCCCGACCCATCACATAATGAGAGGAAAATAAGAGGAAAATAAGCGGAGATTAGCCGGCTAGATGCTTGATATTGGATGGCGAAACCTTGACACTTGGGATGCAAATTGTCGAGTCTGACACGCAATCTTGCGGTAATCTTTGGAAAACACAAGCCACCCTCTTACTGTGGCTCCTCTTACTGTGGATTGCTTGTGTACACAGTGATAATCGGACGAGTCAATACATGGACGGCATGATTATTGCGATTATGATGTCACGAGAGAGAAGAAATGAATTTGAAATATCAAAGAGCGATTATGAAAGAGATGCACATAAAGGGAAATGTATTGGGGAATCTAAATATATCTTTTAAATGTATTAAAGCAAAATAAATGAAGCAAAATTTTTAACAAAAACAATTATCTCGATGATGTTATTTTGAATTGCAATTATTCAAAGTTTGGTATAATAAACTGTAATTAATGAGTTTTAGCCCGGTGTTGTAGGTAAAAAATGTCCTATGTTTTGATGCAAACAATGTATAATTTAATTTGTTTGTTCGTGGGTGGGTGGAGGGGGAGGGGGTGAGTGGAGTGGGAGTTGATGTGGGGAGTGGGACCGTGTGGGTATACGTGCGAGCGTCGTTTTGCAATAGGATGCCAAATGAAGACAACTTTGTCAACGTTTCCAAATATTCAAAGTTAATGATTGCACAGGCTTTTACAAATTCTACTTTCCAATCTTGTAACGTACAAAAAAAAACTCGGTTTCAAGATATCCGAATGTATATTTTTAATGACAGGGACCCATGATTTGACTCCAGTTACGTTACAGCAACTTTAGAGATCATCATTCATGGAGAGAATTATCCTTTTTACAAACGAGGTAACATTTGAATTCAAACATATGCTCCCCCTGTTTTAAGAAAAGGCCAACTTCAAAATGTACACAATTAAAAAGGGATAGATAGAAGGTAGCATCACCCTTAAAGTGCATCTTAAAGGATCTCAACGCTATCGTTTATTATTTTTAGTCCGATTCTAGTTGTAAAATGCATACATTTCAGAAACATCTCACACACGCCACCATGCAAGAACAGGGGCGCCACCCCTCTCCACCTCTACACACCCATGCACACCCCGTTTCCAAGACAATTAGATTGCAATCGTTCATGACTATTAAAATGCTGATATTAAATAGCGAAGGTCAGACCGGCGCACACGCACGTACAGTTTTTTGTCTGTTGCCCTCGCACACGCACACATGCACGCCGTGAGCAGGCGATCACTTTACCTAGCGCACCGCGCATGATGCAGACCGCTTGGGGCTCATTTTGGCGGGAAAATCCATGAGCGAGGGAGCGAGACGTTTATTGGAGATTCGTATCTTGTCGAGGTGGAACGGAGTGTGAGGATTTTGCTCTTATATTGGATTATACAGTGTGAATTATTAGACGCACCCAGTACTGAACGAACGTATTCACTCAGAGGTGAGATGTAGGATAAATTTGCTAAAATACAGTCTAGGGAAGATGTTGCGAACGAGTGACATTTCTTTTAATTAGGAACAAACTGATCTTGCTACCTGTTGGAAGAATTGAATCATTATATCAAGGAGCTTCAAGTGTTTTTTTAAGTTGCTGTAAACATATCTCATTTGGAAACCAATAAAGATTATGTTTCGTAGAGTGAAGTATTGATTAAGAATAATGTGGCTGTTAGTACGAGCGTCATTGATTGAAAATACAAATAACTAAATTGAAAAAAGGGTATGATTACCAGTATCATTTTCTGCTAAAAGACTTGTGATAAATCATTGTCTTGATGAAGAGTTTATCAATAATTGTAGCTCAAATTTTGAACGGTGAATTTTCACTTTGTTCAATTCTTATTTGCATCATCCGACATGGATTTCCTAAGATGCACTGATTCAGAATCAATTTGTGATTAAAAATTGACTAAATTCCCTTCTGAGAAACTAAAACTGATAATCGTAGGTCTTAATAGTACTGTTATGAGAAGAATGATGATGATGATACTACTACTGTTTCTACTACTACTACTACTACTACTACTACTACTACTACTACTAGGCCTACTAATAATACAAATATAAAAAAGCACAACAACAATAATAATAATAATAATAATGAAAATAATCATGATAATAACAATAACAACAACATCAATAACAATTATAATAAGTCTGAAAACTAGAGCCAACAAACAATCCCGAATGTTGTCAATTGGATTACCTGTTGTGTGTGTGTGTGTTTTTTTTTTTGGGGGGGGGATAGGGCACAGTTATACGTAAATAGGAATCATAATGCCCTGCTCCGCCCATTTTCAGCTTTACGTGTAAGGAGAGAAAAAGGGGCTGAAAAGCTCAAATGCACCATTTAGTTTGCTTATTTGTTTGTATCCGATAGTTGATTTTTTAATTTGTTTTTATTTTGTCTGTTTGGGCGCTAAATTTTTTAGGGCGGAGGATGTTACATTTTGTTCGTGTTTCTTTCGGCAGCATTCCTATTTTTATTTATCCCCACCACGAGAAATTCATAGGACAGCTTTGGTTGTTATTAAGGCCTCATCGTATCTTAAGCCAGATAATCTGTAGCTTGAGTGTGGCTGTAACCAAGCAACAGCTCTTTAAAAAATGCCTTGCTTGTAGAAACACGAATCAGGCAGGAGAGCTAGATTCCCAGAAGAAATGGGTTCATTGTGCTGGGGGAATTCACCCATTATTCGAGTTCTTAGGGTCACGGTTATTTATGACGATGGAACTATTTCGAAGTATTTATTCTACTAAAGAGTTGTGCTGTGTGAGTTAAGGTGTATTATCTAGAAAATAAAGGAGGACTCTCTTGTGTAGTTCAACAAAATTCGTCGCTTCATCGAATGCGCATTTTATCAGAAAACACGAGACACACACAATCAAAATAGGGCATTAATTTTGAACAATGTGTAAGTTCGTGTAATATCCAGATGGGAGAAAATTCTATTATTTGACAATTTATCTTTTATTCTTTTCTAAAATAATTGTTATGTATATTTCCTTATTTATGATTGATTGTCAGAAAGTACTTCTTAGTATTGTATGGTATTTTATGTTACGGATTTAGTTTTCCATTTATATGGAAGGTAAGAAGAATAAATTAATGAAATCAAATCAAGTCAAACAAATTTGGCTTCTGTCGAATGTGGAGAACATAAAACACAGAAAATTATTAACAGAGCACATAATTTGAACTATTTCGAAGGGCGCGTTTTGCTAAATCTTTCTGCTGGATGAGTTATTTAACGTGTAATATCTAGATGGGGGAAAGCCTCTCAAGAATAGTACAACAAATTCGGCTTTTGTCGAATGTGCATCTTACGAATGGACACGAGACACAGAAATTTAACAGAGCATATAATTTGGAAATCGAAAAGTCTTTGCTCGTTTCCTATTTGTCTATACTTGTATATCCAATCTATCTCAGGGAATACAGATGTCTACTAAATCTTTTGTATCAAACGTCATCTTATTAGCCTCTATCTTCTTCTACTTCTTTTATTTTTTTATTTTTACTACATCCGTGTTAAACAGTACTCCCCCCTCTCTCTCTCTCTCTCTCTCATTCCTATCTTGTTTTTTTTCTCCATAGCTTTGTTTCTTGACTTATTGTGTGTGTGGAAGTACGTTATTTCCTCTCTTTCTTCTGCTTATCTTTCGTTCTAGTTTCCTTTCTCATCCTCACTCTCTTTCCAACACAAAAAATCCAATGGCCACACTACCCCCCCCCCTCTTTCTCCCTCTTCCTCTCTCTCTTCCTCTCTCTTTCTATCCGTCGTTTTCCATTCTGTCTCTGTCTCCTACTTACCCATTTAACCCATTTTTTGGTCTATTCATATTTCTAAATGTCAATAGATAAATAAAAGATGAGGAAAGGCTTTGTACAAAGAAGCTAAGCCGTGACAAACTTTTACGCGGTAGCTTTGTTGTCGATTCCAATTTTCTATTTTTTTAATGCATTTCTTTATTAAAACATAAGGCCTGATGATGCTTTTACACTCATCCAGATGTTCATTCAGATATCCCAATTTATATACACAACCATTTATTGGGACCTACATAATACAAGCTTTGCTTTTTAGTAGATCCCGCAGTTTATTTAGCTTTTTCAATGGATTTATCATACTTGTGATTATTCCATTACTGTATGTTTTGTCAAAACTATTACCACGTACATTATGTTCCAATATTGTATGTTTATTTATAATTTTTACCATGTACATTATGTTCAATTATGTTAATTTCGATGAAGTGGAAACAAATAACCTTGAACTTGAAACTTGAAATTTGTGTATCTCAATTCACTTTTTCTTCTTACTATTGTTAAACATTTTATTTTAACAAATGTAAAAAATCTATTAAAATCTTAGGAAACACTCATGCATTTATTCATAAAAATATTTATTTTACAGTAACGTGTAGAATATTGTGTCAGCATGTCAGCATGTTGAACAAGTCTGTCTCTGGATTAAATTGTAGAGGTAGATTCTTATGAGTTCAAGGCATAAAATACAAAAACTCAAACCAAATTCAATGTACATGACATGAAGATTACCAAGTCAGGGATGTTATATTTAAATACGTGCAAATGCTGTGAAAAGAAAATGAGAGAATACTTGTGTGTAGCTGCAATCAAGGCCCCTCATCACTGTCTTCCTATGGATTGGTATTGACCAAAAGCAAACATTGAAAAACGCCCCTGCCGGGAATCGAACCAGTGTCTGTGGTTCAGAACGCCACTGCCTTCCCACTAAGCCACACAGAGCACTCACGGTATCTGTAACGCAGTGTACATGGGCTTATAAGTAGCATATTCCATGACCTAGGCGATTGATTTGTCCTTAGCTAGAGAATGGGCAACGGTTAAGAAGTAATATCGTTGCTAATAATTTTCTGTTATATAGATGTGAAGCACGTACTGCAATGGCGACATCTAATATCGACCAGAAAATTGATCTAAAGGGAGATCGATGTTTCATAATCTATGGACTTTCATTACATGCCCTTTATTGTTATCAATCAGGGGCGGCACCAGTAAATTATGCTAGGGAGGGGGTTAAACCAACATTTTGGTGACTGATCGTACACCGTTAAACCTCTTTCAGATATGACGAGGCAAAACCAAAGCTGTGTTTTTGTTACTGATGAAGTTACGTAATACGCTTAGCATTCCATAGCTCAGTGAATACGCGAAGGACCTTTCTTGCGCGTAGCAGCCATTCATTTACACGTTAAAAAAACTGGAGCGGCTTTTTTGCGGCGGCTTACCACGTCATATCTGAACGAGCCTTTTAATACGTTACATTCAACTACGAAATGTGAAAGTGTCGGATATGTCTTCTGTTGAATTATAAATGAATGACAAAGGAATAAAGAAATCAGAACAATGGTTATTGTGAAAAGGATAGTAGTAACAAACAAACATAGGCCTACTTATCTTTTAATTTTTCATCAACTACAGTGCTGTTTCATTTATTTTTTGATATACGTAAATTCATATATATTACACTATGAACAAATAATTTATGGTGATGTGACAATACAAGCCTGTTAGTTAACGGCTAGCCATGTCCCCCCATCCCTCACGTGACACCACCCTGTTGTCAATGCTTGTGCGGACAAAAGGAAATTGTCTTCCCAGGTCTTTCCTTTGCTGGCAGCAGCTCGTGAAAACGCTCCGCTGAAGAGGTCACAAAAATCAAAGTAATTTACGATGATTGCCTATGATATACAGCCTTGCCAGTCATATATTTACCGAGTGAACTTTTTAAGATAAAATGATTAGCGAAAACAAGGTCAGGCAGTCAACAACCTTTCAAAATCGTATTTCGATTCCAATACATTCATCTGATTAATATGATCAACATTCGATTTGCTTTGATGCTTATTAATTTCCATATACCTGTATATCGATAATATTCATTGCCTCGTTAGAAGATTTATTTCACATTCAAATTTTACAAATCAATAGAACATTAATGGTACACAAATAACACAAAATGTATCTACAACATAACATTTAACTTACACATATCAGTCATATTTTGAAATGAACTTCAACAATTCTTTTGGTAAGTCATTTATTCGTTTCCTTTGTATTCTTTACTTTCAGCTACATTGTATTTGTATTTTTTTTAAATTTCTCTTTCAAACACTTTTTTCAATACAGAATATCTTTTTTTTTCATTTTACAGTTTTGTTGCGTTCTAAAATAAATTTATGTATACTCCAGAATGATATGGTCAAAAATAAATTAGACTGAAAATTACCTGTATATCAATTAAAAATATATTAAGATCACATGAAGTTATACAAAGAAGAAAGTGTTGGGATAGGAACAGCTTGAAATGAAAACAGCATGGTAAAAATAATAACAAGTAATATAATATGGAGCGATCCTATCTTCAAGATTTATAAATGTATGTCGGGTTGAAATCTGCACAACGATAGAGAGACGAAATCGGAAGAATCTGGGGGTTGATGACAGCAAAGGCGGTTAAACTGTTCAGTTCAGTTATTTGGACACTAAACGGATGTCGATACATGGATAAGAATTGTTTAATGTTTAAGCCAGACATGGGCCTCAATGGTCAGATGATGTGTACAATAATGGCGGGTTCACTGACATAAAGCAGCTGAAGAAATGGAAAAAAAATGATTAGGAGAGTGCTACATACTAATTTGACAAACATTAACTGACATGAACAGGAAATATTCGTGATCGGCTGCTGTATTTAACAATCCACGTAGTTTAGATGGTGAAACATCTAGACAAGAAAATGGAAAGAAAATAATAGTTTTTTGGGGCCATTGCTCATGCACACAAAAACGGAAAATTCAATGACCGAAAGTGACCAAAACGTATATTGATGTGTATGGTTTGTTTAAATGCCTTTTCGCCTCGCAACAGTACCTCGGGCCAAACACTAACAGTTTGAGTGATATATTACTCTCTTCATTTGAACAGTTGTCATAACGTGAGTTTTCCAGATTTCCTATAGTATTTGAAATGTTATTATCAAATAAGACCTAAACAGTATTCATTTAGAGTGAATGCCATTATGACGGTACCTGTTTCTGTTTCGGAAGAAAAAAAAGGTAGTGGCTGCCATTCTTGGTCCAAACGCTTTGTTTAACGCTCAAATTTTTGGTGAGATATGCTGCCTACTGCACTAAATTGGTTAAATCGCTGGATCAAAATAAACTACGTTAACAGTTCCATAACCTCTTCATCTCCTATCTGTTATTTGGTAGCCGATCTGATTTGAAGTGTTGTTGTTGTTCTTGGCGTTTTCAAACACACTAAATCGTATCAAATCAAGAATTAGTTTATATATTGGAACATGGCCGTTTATACTTGGATGTGCATCAGATGTATATTTTTATCCGCTTTTTCACACTCATTGTCAGTATTATAATAATAATTATACTTGCTTATATAGCGCCTAACACTTACTTTATCAGAAGTCTCTAAGCGCTCTACAATAATGCAGCATAATTACCATGGCTTTAGCAGTGCAGCTGTCACGCGCTCTGCGTTTCAAGGAATAAATTCCTACCAGGTCCCCATTTACTTCACCTGGGTGGAGTGTGGCAAATGTAGATCAATGTCTTGCCAAAGGACATTAGTGCCGCGGCGGGACTCGAACCGCGGACCTTGTGATCGACAGTCCGGCGACGTATCCACTCGACCACGACACCTCTACTTATTGTCGTGTTCTTTCTGAATGCATCCATTCATGTGAGTTATCTGTTTCAAAGAACATTATTATATTTTCCTACAGAAAAGAAATATCATTCTGATTAGATGCCTTTTTGTTCATTATCATGATCTTGGTCATATGTCGACAACGTCTATGCGACACCATGAAACAAAATCGGATGAGTTTCTCAATGATTGCAGCGTATGGTAAAAATCGACCACATAATCTTTAAGCTTTGTAATTGTGTGCGGAGGTTTTATCTTTACAATCTGTTTGAATTGTGATGTAGTCCAAGTATGATGTTTGTTTTACCGACCCATAACTGAAACCTAAACCATTTTCCTACTTGTCGATATGTACGTGTATATACGTACTGATGCCAGGGGAGATATAGGCAGTGACGGATGTTAGGGATGGGGCAAAACCGGGCCATGCCCCCTTTTAAACGCAATGTGTCAATGTGGTATACCTTAATTAATCCAAAAAAAAGTATCCCCCAATGTCTTTAAAGTGATTCAAAGGCATCTTTAAAAAAAAACATGCCATGCACATTGTTTAAAATAAATCACTCTTTTTTCATATTGGGGGGTTGTAGGATTCCCTAGAGAATCCTGCGTCCGCCCCTGAATGGATGGTTGTGTACATTATTTGTCAACATCTGCTGTCAACGAGCTTTTAAGGGTCTCTGAAGGATTGCATGTCCTCTCGACAGACCGTCGAACTGTTCAAGGCTTTCTCTCCTCGGTTGTTGAATTGAAACTGAAATCTCTATTTTACGGATAAACAAAGTCATCGCAAATTGTTAGTGATTGAAGTTTACTTTATTTGGAATTTGTAAGGAAGAAAGTTTATTCTTGAAGGTAAACAGACTGACGGTTGTATAATTACTTCCCGCGCATAGCCTAAGTAATGTTTATTATACATCCCAATAGTAGTAATAATAATCTCTGTTTATATAGCGCTTAATGCATCTACACTGTATCTAAGCGCTTCACGTAATTTATTATTACCCTGGTCATCGGATTCAGGCTGGCCAAACACAATACATGAACATTCTCTACTCCCTGTGAAGCATTTCTGACCAGCTAGGCGCCATCTTAAATACAGACGCTCAACAAGCTGAACAAACTACAATGAATTTCGCATCCTACCGGCTACTCATTTAGCACCTGGGTGGAGAGAAGCAAAGTAGATAAAATGCCTTGTTTAAAAACATAAATGCCGCACCGGGAATCGAACCCACTACCATTTCCAGCCAAGTGCGAAGCACTCGACTTGGATAACTCTTTCTTCATAATTTTATGAACACGATGTAGTTAAGCTACATTCTGCATTTAATGGTTTCTTTCTCATATTTTGATTAACGGAGAAATAGGATGTTATAAGGGAGTATATGCCTGAAGATTACTAATAGCCAAGAACAAACACATATGATAGAAGGGTACCTGCCCACGCTAAAATATTTTTCAATTTTAAATCTGTGAAGTTGTATGTGTTCACTTTATGACAATCTATCCAAAACACGAATCCACACGTATAATGAAAGTACATATTTGACCTGAAAATCTGCGTTTTAATGGATATTGTGTAGCCATGGAAACATACTTCAGATTAGTTATAGATTCATCCGGTTAAAGGTACTATGTCCCATTTGCAGGCCAAAAAAATGAAAAGGTTAAATTCCAATGGCATTTGAAAGACAATACTAATTTAGAACTTCCCTAAAAAGGGGGCTTGAAAATGTCTTTAAGTGGGAAAATAACGACTATTAGTTGTCGAATCGACTTAGGAGCTATAGAGCCAGTAAGTAATAGTCTGATTTTCAGACCATTGTACCGAATGGTCGTACGTTTTATGCTGCGCAAAGATTCAATCAGTTTAATTTTGGCCATTACAAGAAGTGGGTTATTGATGTAGACAAATGCTCATGTACCCTTTACAGCTCATTTTATGTATGTTATTACCAAAGATGAAAAAGCCAGTCAGTCACTCAATAGTGTCTGACAGTGAAGTCTAGCAAGTAAACGGGTTTCCTTGCATAATTTGAATATTAGGACACTGCTAACATTTACATTTCACAGATAGGACATACATGACATATTCATAATTCCTGCAAAGTTCTACAGAATTTGATGTTGGCTGCAAAAGGGACATAGTATCTTTAATATATAAACTATAAAATAAGACGAGATCTGAGATACTCTTCATGCACTTAACTAAGTGGAAATTATAATGATAGGAATTGAATAGCCGTATAAGAAAAAAGGCGGAAGAAGAAAATATTTTATGGGGGCATCATAGTGAGCTCTTATAAATGTTCAAATAATTAAGGCAAATCTCTCTGTAATTGATATTTGAGAGGATTCTTTCTTCTTCTTGGAAATCAAATAGAGAACTGAGGTGAACTGAATGTCTTATTATCTGAATCGATCATTTAGAAACTTGTGGTTTATCATTTCATATAATTGTTCTCGTACACACTAAGGAGAAAGGGTGCACCCTTATTTCTTAGTGTGTACAGTGCGAACGACTTCTTTAGCAATCTGCCTATAAAAGTCATTTCCAAAATGCTTTAAATTATTACCCTGACTCTGGCCTTCCCACCGGTATTTCTATACTTCCCCTGCGTCTAGTATAGCAAATGAAGTTTAATGTCGTTCAGCTAAAGAAATCTTCACCAGCGACCCACAGTCCGCTACCTTTCCGATAAATCACTTCTACATAATCATCAGATACAAACTATTGGACGGTATGATAATCATTGTCTCTCGTCTTGTAAAGAAAGATGTATTGGAAAAATCTATCGTGAAATGAATTCCAAAACTATGATAAAACTATTGTAGAACTAATGATTCCTTTTCAAACATATTCCCTGGCACATATTACGTAGTTTAAAAGAGACCCATTAAAGCCTGAAAGCTTCACTTAGTCATCACAGCGTTTTCACGATTCTTTTTCTTCAAAATTGCTTGCTCAAATTAGAGCCGTAGTTCGTAAACATGCTGTTTACAATCAATTTCAATTTCAAGTTCACACGCAAACATATCCCTTAAGCTTACCGTGTAATTGACTCTATCGCTACAGCGTCCTGTATAGCGCCTCTAATGAGGTGATTAATAATGGATGAGCTCCGCTTCATTTCTTCGGTAATGACTTCCGGCCCTTCGTCATCTAGGGGAAGCACCGGGGCGGGAAGGGGAAATACCGCGATCAGACGTAGATTGACGAGCTGTCTGCCACACCCTCTTAAACATAAATCGTTGATGATGATGATCATAGAAGTGGGAAGGGGTAAAGATTCCAATGTAAGTGGTAGATGGATACAGGAGGAGGAGTAATGTAGGTGAAGCAGTCGTCGGGTCAGTTGTTGGAGGTACTGGGTTCCAAACCCATTCGATGCCCTAGTGCCCTTCGGTAACGTACTAATCATAATTGACAAGTCCCTTGCATGGGACTTAAAGCCACAGACCCCCTCCCCTGGATTCTTGCTTTAAAACCTATAAACTTGCTTTGTAATACCTCAGTCACATGCACCGCCAAACCGATTCAAGAACGAATTAAAACCTACTGTTTTTTGGCCAATGTGGGTAAAAGGAATTGTTCGTTCGGTCTGTTGTCGGTCTGGTGTCGTTCTCGTTGTTGTGACTGAGGTATTTTCAATTAAAACAAAGTCATAAACCTCTCAACTAACACTACGTCTTAACCTACGGGAATACCAAATAGCACCTTCAAAATCATCATAGGACTACTCCTGCTTCAAGAGATACCATTAAACCTCCTCTGGGCAATTACCATATTAGCATATCGAGTCATTTGCAGTAGGCTAGCTTGACCGGATGTATAAAGCTGGTGATGCATGGTACTGTCAGGCCCAATAGCCCTAAGAGACTCGTTTGACTTCGGGAAGTCAATCGTATGAAATTAGTTTCATCTCAACTATAGGGGAGTGCAACAGTATGCATACCACCGGACATACATTGCAGTTTCCAAATATATCTGACAATTTTGTGCTTAAGAACGAGTGCATGTTTTTTCGTGAACTTGGAAGCGAAGATGAGTACATCTTTTTGAGAAAAAAGGGAGTTATTTTATTCTAAATCGTTTGTGCATTACACAAATTTCCTTGAATAAACATATTTGATTTGATTTGATTTATTTTCTTCTGCATTCAATATAAATATAATCAATTGTCGGTAACCTAACAAACATAAAATACTAATAGGTACTTTCTGACAATGAATCATAAATCAACCTATATTGTACCTATATCGCAAAATGCCAGCTCTGTCATTGCTTAGAGACTTCTGTTTTTAATCCAACTTCGTAGAAAGTTACAGGACATATTCAACCTTTTGGGATGTACTGACATTTGTTGGATAATTTGAGAGGGAGAAACCCTCTCAAATTAAAGAAACAAAAGTAGTAATCATCCTAATATGCATTCCAATGTTAACAAAAGGTAGCATTTAAAACACGATCGCAAAGATTTTAAAGATACTATGTCCCTTTTGCAACCAACATCAAATTCTGTAGAACTTTGCAGGAATTATGAATATGTCATGTATGTCCTATCTGTGAAATTTAAATGTTAGCAGTGTCCTAATATTCAAATTATGCAAGGAAACCCGTTTACTTGCTAGACTTCACTGTCAGACACTATTGAGTGACTGACTGGCTTTTTCATCTTTGGTAATAACATACATAAAATGAGCTGTAAAGGGTACATGAGCATTTGTCTACATCAATAACCCACTTCTTGTAATGGCCAAAATTAAACTGATTGAATCTTTGCGCAGCATAAAACGTACGACCATTCGGTACAATGGTCTGAAAAATCAGACTATTACTTACTGGCTCTATAGCTCCTAAGTCGATTCGACAACTAATAGTCGTTATTTTCCCACTTAAAGACATTTTCAAGCCCCCTTTTTTTAAGGGAAGTTCTAAATTAGTATTGTCTTTCAAATGCCGTTGGAATTTAACCTTTTCATTTTTTGGCCTGCAAATGGGACATAGTACCTTTAAAGAAATCAACCTAAGGGCAATATATAATTATTCAATTGTATTGACAACAGAAATCTTGCTCGTATCACGTGATACATCATTGTCATGTTCGCATATTTAAAGAAGTTCATTGTAATTGCCTTAGGTTGATTTATCGAAAGTCTTTGCAATTGTATTTCCAGTAAACTCACAATGTATTTTATTAACATGTTATATTCGGAGTTCACATTATTTGCTTTTCCTGCTTACAATGCTGGTTCTCGTAAATTTTGGTTAGGAGCTCCTTTTTTTTCACTTGAAGAAAATCTGGGATCCCCGCAATCAGAAACAGATATAATAATCATCATCGGACCTTAAATCCTCTCTAAAGTGTTGGGAGCCCAAAAACATTGATGGCAAACTTTCACTTCAATTGTATAATGAAGTGAAAGAGGATGTCATTTAACACTGATTCTGCATTTTCAGAATAAATGTGTTTGAAGACGAATATTGATGGAAGAATACAAAATTTAGGTTCTTTGCGTACAACACAAAACCCAAGTTTTGTAATCTTTCATCAATATTCGTCTTCAAACACATTTGTTTTGAAAATCATTGCAGAGTTGAGTGATACATCCTCTTTCACATCATTACAGAATTTAAGTGAAATTTTGCCATCAACTTTTTTGGGGCGAATTTGGGGCTCCCAACACTTGAGAGGGGCTTTAATTCCCCCTAAATATTAAAGTGCTCAGCCATGAATTTCTTTCCTTATGTGTTAATAAGGATTCTAAATTGCTTCGAAGAGAAAGGGGACTAAAGTATTGCCCAGCGTATAATGGAAATAGTGGGGGTTCAAATAAAATCTGAGTCTCAGTCTGAGATTGAGAGAGATAAGGCGTCCTGGTTACATGAATTTTTTTGCTGAATAACCTTTAAAATTTGGACTTTTGCTGATGACAGTAGCAATTTAAGATATCAGAAAAAAGACGCCTTTATTTGCTTGCTATACGTCAACAACGTAGGAAATCGTTTTTTAAATACGATTTATTGAGAAAAATTTACGTTAGTGTAGCCTCGAAACGCCATCTTTGAACCATTTATAAGGTATTGCGGTGGGGATCCATGGGGAGTGAAACTTCTATTCGGTGGTCTCATTGTAGATCTTGAGAAATCTCGAATTCTCAATTCACGATTTCTGAAATCGTTTGTGTTAGTAGATCTTGAGAAATAAACAGTAAAGACTGGATAAGACTATTTGTTACTATATCTACTGTTTACCCCCAATTTAACAATTCATGTTTTGAATTATGTTATGCCAAAGCTGTCACAACATTTATCATGTATAAGTAAAACTTTACAAAGGCCATCTATCTCTAAGACATCATCAACTGTGATCAATTTAATGAAGCATGCATTTAAAACATTGGAAGGATTACGGGCAGCATTAACTTACGGACAATAATTTAAGGATTGCAGCAGGCAAGATGGCTCTTTTGGGTGTGTAATGTGGCACTATCTAGATCCCTCGCGCTCACGAATCAATCAGTGAAAACCTCGGTATGTTGGGAAATAAATATTCCAGCTAGGTCGACTACCTGGGTTAGTATTACGGTAAGTCTAGAACACCTTGGTACCTAACACCCGCAATACCTTGTCTTTCGTGTCAAGTTCAATTTCGGCGACTTAACCTTTTCTTTCACTTAACACTCAAAGTCGTCATTCGCCGCCTCGTGGGGCCCCTTTTTTTTTTGCCTCTTTTTCTGATTTTCCTTCTTTCGATCGTTCCTTTTTTCGTTCTTTCTGTTTTTATTCTTTCCTTCCTTCTTCCTAGTTTTCATTTTTTCTAGTCTTTCTGTTTGTCTTATCTTCTTCTTATTTTTCCTTTCTCTGTTTCTTTTCTTTCTTCTTATTGTATTTTTGTGGTCTTTTTGTGGTCTTCTTATTCATCTTTCTTTTTCTCCTCATTCTCATTTTATTTCTGTTTCTCCTCCAATTCTTATTTTTATTTAGCATGACGTCTTAGTTCTCTTTTTCTTCACCATATATTCTTTGTCGTCTTCTCTATTTTCTTTTCTCATAAGCGTTTTCGTTTCTACGTTTCCATTTCTTCTTCGTCCTCTACTTTTTGTTATTATTGATTTCGTTCATGTATAATATTCTTGTTTTTCTTGATCCTCTTTTCTCTGTCCTCTCCTTTATTTTCTTTTCATCCGTATTCTGCGAAATCGATTGCTCGGTACAGCATATAAAAGGCCTGCCATTTCAATCAAATTCCATTTAACTGATTTTCAGAAAATAAGAAAACTGTAATCATTTTTACAATGCCTTTATACTTAATTATTCTCTTGTCTTTCTGTACTGCAGCTTCTGAGGGTTTCCATCCATGCACTTTAGCCTCTTCTCGCCTTACTCGCCCCGGCTAGGCCCCCGGTAACAGCACGATGGACACCGCTGTGTTTCTTCTTCTTTACATCACTACATTAGTGGCTACCACATGGTTCTCATTCATAGGTAAGAATGACCGATCGATGTCTTCTCTTTTAAAGGAGGATGGAAAAGTTTTGAAATGTTGTCAGATTTGGATAAATTTTGCATGTAGGCTATATAAAGAAGAGAGTCTTATAAGTGAAATAAAGTGCGTATGAAAGCCAAACACTGTCATCCAGCCAAGAAATCTTCGTTTGAAGTGACCAATTTGCAACTCTAAATTTTGTCCGCTGTGCAACTCTTTTTTTACATCCGGGACTTGTGTGACGTAAGAGGGAAGACCCGCCGCTAATAAGCCAGTTCATAGTTAGTCTGAGCATGATCAGATAAAGGTCATTGCAGACCAAGTTGTGAAATACACGGAGACAAAATACTGGATACGTGCTCATGAAAGTTATGCAATTATTATTCATTTATGCACAAGCAGTGCAATCCATGTCACAGGTGGAAGTATTCTTAGAAAAGGGGGAAACAAAGGATATTTGTGTAGCACCTCCATCGCTGCATAATATTATGATGGCATCGTGTCTTCCCTCTTACGTCACAGCCCTTAGACCCAAAATGATCGTGTTTACATTCTCGCTTCGAGTCGCTCGAGGAGGCTTGTTTAAATGATTATTTTTTAGTGACAGTGGTGTTTTCAAATCATTAATTGAATTGAATATTTTTTGTGAAGTATTAAACTGGCATAATATTCTAAATTTGTTGAATTTCATTGATGTAATGTTTTTCTTCTCCACCCTCCTTTAATGTCCACTGCGCACGAGGCGTCATTTTGATTGCGTTAGTACTTGCGCTAATCAAGTCTTGAAGGCGATTCATTTAGTGCAAACACTAGTAATTCTACGCAATGTTTGTACTATTCGTTTTGCATTGTGTTTGTGAGATGTATCTCTCACACATGAAGTGTCAAACATACAGAGACAGTCACTGACGCAGCCATGCGTCTGCAACATGACTCCCCGTGTGCAATATACGTAAGCCTGACGTAGGACTGCGTCATCGATTGGCTAGGCTTTTGACGGCCGGAATGTCGGAGTGGTATCATAGAAAAGGACAGCAACCTTTGCTTTCCATTACCGAAGAATGTATTAATTGCCTCCACACGCCTAATTAGCTCGGGTAATATAGCAATCGAAAAACGCCTCGGGTGCAGCAGGCTTGAGAACGGAAAGGGCGTTAACAAATGCTGAGTATTAAGGAGTGTGTCCTACATCCGCGACGGCGATAGATGTGATTCATATATGGGGATCCGCCATTTACTCTTGGGACATCTTGATCAAACATAAATGTTATGGGTTAAGTTTGTGATTGTGTTTTTAGTGGAAGTGTTAGGTTTAGGTTAAGGGTAAGGTAGAGTATTAGATCCAGGATTGAAATAAAGTCTGATTCATTTTATTATCATCTGGGAAATTAAATCGCAGAGTACTTGTATTTCGACCAAAATAATAGTAATGTCAATTTGTATGTGCATTCAATATAGCACTAAATCAACAAAGCTACCGCAAATTGTGTCCTAAAATGCATTTTAGTGTGGTATTACTCAGTTTTTGCCAAAATGCTTTGTTTAGGATAGAATAGGGCCGTTAGATCTGTTCTGAAGCACACAGTCATCACGTGACGCCATTTGTCATTCAGGATGAGTAGGTCAAAGGCGTTTGATGTTCCGACGTAGCAGGCGAGCGTCACAAGGATCAATCATAACAAATTCTAGTTTTTTCCGCGCTTTTTATGTGGATCAGTCAAGGAAAATCTCTCCTCATTTTCTTAAACAAACAGACGGATTTAAGAGAGGAGAATGCCATGAAAGCAGTTAGATGAATGAAAGGAATGAAAATGGAGGATAAGAGATAATGTAAAGAATACAGGTGAGTCGAGATGAATGAATTGAGATAGAATGGAACATAACATGTTATTAAAGAGGGGGAAAAGGACAAAGATAACGAAAGTGAGAGAGAGAGAGAGAATAAAGGTTCCAATACGATAAGATGATAGGCATCTCATGTAAAAAGTAACATGTTAAATCCCCTCATACCCATTTTTCTGCTGTGTTTGCTGCTCGCTCTCTTACTCCTTCATCCTTTCATGTTTCTACCTGTCAGTCTCTCCCAAATACACACGCGCACACACACACACTCTTTCTCTCTTTCTCTCTCTTCCTCTCACTGCCTCTGTAAGACTGTATCTCTATTTATTTTAGATACTCTCTCTCTCTCATAACACGAACGAAAAATTAAATCTTTCTCGTTTTACGTAGCCCTGTAATAATTCTGTACCTTTCTCTTATGTTTCCCTGTCACTCTCTGTAGTGTTCTCTCTCTCTCTCTCTCTTTTCTTTTTCTCCGACTCTATCTTTCCTCCTCTCCTGTCACCACTCCCCTCCCTCCCGTACATATTGCCATCTACTTCGAGCTAAGAAAACAATCCGAACCTACTTTTCATACCAAACCAAACACGGCATGGCAATGGGCCATGTTACAAAAAGCACCTTGGCTATGTAGGTCGGAATCTCCGTAAAAATTGATCGAGAAGGACTGAGGAGCGAGTGATATCAACTGTTCATTCAAACATCCATCAATCTTCAAGTAAACACAGGATGATCCCTGCAATATTCGGTGCTGTGGTCACTCTCCTGTGCTAAAAGGATAAAGGTCAGAGATGGAATGAGTTATATAAATGAGTTGCAACCACAGATGGACAGGTATTATGAAAGGAACAAAAATCTTCATAGCAGATATGAACGTGAGAAAGACAAAGATTTCATTTCTTATCATCGAATGATTTAATATTCTCTTGCTAAATGCGATGACAGGGTTGATGTAAGACGAGGATGGGAAATATTGGAGTGTAATGAAGAACGAGTTTTAAGAGCAAGATAGAGGTGAGAATGAGAGATGATGTTTGACCAAGGAGTTATAAGAGCTCTTATAACTCCGTGGTTTGACGGAGCCGGTTGATTACGTACATGGGCATAAAGGATGATGTTGTGCTGGGGGGATGGGTGTGGTGATGGTGGTAGAGATGGTGGTGTTTGTGGTGATTTGATAGTGGCAGTGGTGGTGCTGTTGACGGTGACAGTGAAGTGGGTAATGGTAGTGGTAGTGGTGATGGTGCTGGTGATGCTGGTAGTAGCGATGGTGGCGGTGGCGGTCGTGGTATTAGTGGTGGTAGTGATGGGGATGCTAGTGGTGATAGTGATGGTGCTGATGCAGATGACGTAGATGTGGGTGGATGAGTGGTTGTCGTGGTGATGGCGATTGTAGTAGGAGGTAATCTATAAAATAATCAGGTCGTAATGTTTAATCAGGTCATGATGGTGGTGTTAGGGATAACCTTGGTTATGGTACTGATGAAGGTGATGTTAGTAGCGGTAGTATTGGAAGTGGTAGTGTTGGTAATGATGATGGGGGTTTTGGCTAGGTGATTATGGAGAACATCTTCACATTATTAAAATGTGAAGACTTGATCTTAATGTAACTAATGTGTTCTGTTTGTAATGTTAAGCTCAATTCCTCTAATTAACTATAAATTTTGTCATGACGTTGCCATAAACAACGATAAGTGAGGGAGGGCAAAAGGCCAAGGGGGAGATTTCAGACATAAAAGAGAACCTGTTTGTGGAAGAGATAAAGACAGACAACAACAGAAAAAGGGAGTAGGATTGCAAGGGGGGCTAGAACGAGATATATTGCCTTCTACGTATAAAGGGCTTGTAGGTCTCATCATTCTAAAATTAATAAGCCAAATTAACTACTGGAAACTTCGTTATCAGTCAAAACACAATACCGTCCGTTTATAAACAATGCTAAAAGTGGATGATACCTAAAACGTCGACCTAAGGTGGATAGTATTATGGTTGAGAGGACGGAGAAAAGTGCAATAACACTTTGCCGGGCCACGAGCCCTTTTGGATCAGTGAGCCTGATCTTTGAAAGGTATTATCTTTCTGAATGGAATATGGCTTTATTAGACTCGAGATAGTGGGATGACAGATTCGAATCTAGATCAAACATCGCCACTATCTCCAAATATTAAGGAAAAATCTCTTGATGTAACCCGTGGTCTTTGGTTTGGTCTTCGGTTATGATGTACAGCTTGAACCTGTGGATACGATTGATATTTATTACTTTTGTATAGAAGCAAGAATTGCTCTGACAAAAAGTAGATCAATATTGTTTGTAATATGTTTTCATTCCATCTTTGTAAACAGCGAAAGAGGAGGGGTAGCTGTTGACAGTTTCTCGGCAGTTTATATTGGGCTTGACGTCCTAGAGAAAAAAGTACTTTTGGAGGTCAAACAACATTACAGTTTGAGGGTACTGGTGGATTTTGTTTTATTTCAAATGATACGTCAAATTGAAAGTGCATTTTCATTCATTCAATATACAAGATATTAACGTATTTGTCCTAGCCCTCAAAACAAAATTTGCTCCCCAATACTTACATGCAAAAAGAAAGCTAACGTTGTCGTTTTCCCTTTTTCGAGGAAATACATGTTTGGAAAAGAACCCTGGAAATTGATGGATACAGGAAAATGCCCCCCCCCCCCGTGTCACATCAGATAGAGGTATAGAGTAAGTTGATTGTACAAGTATGTTAACTCAAAACTTATTATTATGTTTGGATGATCTCACTTCAAATAGCTGAAAGAGAAATACATAAGTATTACAGTATTCTACTTTAACAAATTTACAAATTATTGTTCGTTTGAAGAATGTAATTATTCGAAAATTCATAACAAAATAATGTTTTGTTTTGTTCATTAAAAAAACACTTTGTGGAGTCTCATTGTCGTTTTGTCTCTATTCTGTCACATACTTGAATTGACTAAATGTAAAATGCCCATGAGGAACCAATACAAGCAACAAAATCAAATGAATCATTCAAATCTTAAGCTCTTTCCATATTGTTTAGTACCAAGCTAACAAAACAACTATCATACAACAAATGCCCATATTATATACATTTCTATAACTAAAATTGGCATCAGAATATCTCCATCATTTTGCCCTTTTACAACGCATATACTTGATGTACAATCGATGTAAAGTACCCACATCAAACCTATATAGACAGCTTGATAATATATTCAAATCCTCATTTACTTTCCACATTTTCAACAGAAAGCTAAATGGAGGAAAAACAACTACCATACGCTTGATATATAATAGTTTTAATAGTTTTAAATAGTCTATAATCCAAACAGGCAAGGAAATTAGTTATACACTGAAATTCACACCCTTAGCTCATTTCTACATTGGTAATACCTATTGGGGGAAAACAGCTATCATACACTAATAGCTGTAAATGCAACATAGGCAACAAAATAAATTATTCAAATCCTCATCAAATTCCCACATTTGCTATACTTCTATACAGAGCTAATGGGGGAAAAGCAAGTATCATACATGTCACATAAATTATAATACATTTAAACTGCTCATTATCAATTATTCAAAGCTCCAGCAATTTCTTTATTTTCCACACGGAGCTAATGGGAGAAGTATAACCCTTAATTGCTCGAAAGCATTATCAACGTTCCGGATCCACAAACGATGAATTTTTTTTAAATTAAAAGAGAAAAAGAATGCCATCCTAAAGCCCCTGTCACTCGGCACACCACTCTGACCATTAGTATTGATTCCTGTCATGCAATTAGGATAATGGGCAAGATAATCATCATATTATCTGTATAGCTCCCATCGTTTACCCGTCCTAATGGAAATAGTGTGTGCATTAAGTCTATTTGCACAACTAAGGCATCGGACGCCCATGTCAATATTTTTTGGAGCCCCCATCATGTAAAAGGGTTTCATGAACGAGTTAACATGATCAATTGATCATCAGGGCGATTAATGAGAAAATGCTCTAAATGTGATTCAAAAAGGGCTGGCTAATGGATTCGCGCTGTTGTTTGGGAAGAATTGGAGTAGAATAATTTTCTTATTCACACTGTGATCTCCATTCTCCACGGTTAATGATGTATGGTTATGGTGCCGGTAATTGATTTGATTCTTGACTTTTAATGACAGATAAAACCCAGCGCTCCTGCGTTAGTGCTCCCTTATGTAATTAGTGGCATGTTATATTTATGCCCTGGGATATTTTTGTCTTCTGTATATTGCATCATATATGCTTTTCGAACTCACACTTGGCATTCTCACCTCTAAAAGCTGTATGGAGAAAATACCTGAAATGTAGTTATATTGTCAAGTTCTTAATTATATATTCAAATATTTGTCGTGCGTTTCATGTAAATGTATATAACAACGTTTCTCTCCTGAAATGAACATGCAAAATGGTTAATAGAGCTACTGATTTAAAGAGTCATAAAGTCAGGTGGGGCAGGGAGGGAGTGGGTCTGATTTGTAAATCAACTGATTTAGTGGTCTGTTGTAGCCTTTTCGGTACATCTAGAAATGGGATGACCTCCCTTTTTTTAGTAACAAAAAGAAAACCCGGATCTCTTGAACGCAAAGTTGGCGCGACACCCCCTCCCCATGAAAAATATGGCGTAGCGACGCCTACATGGAAATCTGTTGATCAAACTTTGGATTGAATTTCATATAGCACTCTTCGTAATAGCGATATTACTGAATGACTATTGACATATGCCGGGGCATGGTCGAGAGCGAAATGTGTAAACTGTGATATCGCTTTCAGAAAAGGATATATTTCGCTCACAAATTTTGAAAATTAAAGGCCAACATGAAGCTAGCTGTGTACCCCTTCCACACGCACACATACACACGCGTACACCAACCCACGCCGGTGCTTACGCGTAAAAGGTTAACATAATATGTGTTAGTAAGACATTCCAAAAGTTGGGCCTCTTTTATTTACACGTTTATAATGCTTTTTTTCCAGATATTCATTTAAGGCATATTAAATCGGAATGGTAAGATATAGAAAATTATACAACTCACTCCCAGATCCTAATCAAATGATTGGTCATGCGCGGTCACATGTGATTCATTTATTGAGCCTATTGCACGCTTTTTCATGAAAAAGCGTGCAATATTTTCCAGTACTATCCAACGATTTTTCAGTGCCGCGTAGCAGTGCGCGTAGAGGTTAGAGCGCTTAATACTGCGTGTATACACATGGGCCTATTCTTGGGCAGCACTATGCGTAAATGAGTATAGATAGAGGTGCGCTTGCTATATCTATACTTATGTGTGCACACTAAATTGAGACTTATTAAAACTTGAGATTTATTTGTCAGCCATAAACTGTCTCGAAACAATCTTGAATTAATTATTTTTACATCAAATAACAAGGATCTAGGAGTTTCGTTGTATAAAACAAATGATGCATGTTTTCATTCGTTCATTATACGAACTATCCGCCCTCGTTGATGCTGTGTGTATCTATCGCACTCAGCCTAACGGCTTCGTGCAATAGATACACACAGCCTCAACTCGAGTGCGGATAGATCGTATAATGAACTCATGCGCGTGCATCATTTGTATACTATCGTCATGGAAATCTGAGTATTGTCTTATCATACTTTGATCGTGACAATGATTTATCTCCTAATAAGCGGAGGGCCAAAGTCAGAAAAGAGAGGTTTGCCTGCCACTACCGCATAAAATAAGCACACCTTGTTTATTCCAAAGATTTTATCGTACTACACTATATTTCAGAGGTGTTTTTTGTTTTAATTTGTAGCGAACACCCCTAAATCGGAGGGGGCGTCCAAAAAAGTGGCCCTTTTGACGAAAAACAGTATTTTGTAAATAATATTGAAAGGGAACCTTGAACCACCATGAGCTTAGTGTCATATAAAAGAAAATTAAATCATCTACATTTTGATACCAATCTCAACGAAATTGGATTAATGAACATCGCAAATTTAAGTAAAAACATGAATTGTGTGATTTTTTTCGCGAAATATTGAATTTTATCAATAAACATTATTATCCATATATCAAATCGGAGTGTAATATTTCTAGTAACTTTCCAAGAATTTGCCCATGTACTAGGAAAATATCCTGTAAAAAGGTGAAATTCATATATATTTTCAATAAAAAGTTATAGCAACCCAAAGTTATTGATTTGATCTCCACAAAAACAACATTTTTGCCCACAAGTGTATTAACTGTATGAATATACGTGTATTAGTGTATTGAGGACCTGTTTGGTGTGTTTACAGCGAGTTTTAAAGATAACTCTTAAGTAAAACCTCTAATCACCATGGATTTGGTGTGAAAAGATGGATAATTGAAATACCTTCAGGTTGATATCAATTTCATTGATTTATTTAGTGTGTGAAATATAAGTTTTGAGCCGAAAAGGTGATTTTTTTGTAAATATTTTTCCCTCTAATTTTGGCCAGTATCTCGGTTTTATTAACTGGACAAAAGTGATTGGACATTTAGTAGTGCAGAAAGTTCAAAGGATTTGGAATGCTGAGTGCAATTAATAATTACTTCTTCTGTACTCTTGGATGTTTTAGGAAATGAGGTCATTGGCAGTTTCATAAATATACAGGTTTGTACAAAAAGCAATGTGTATATAGATTTTCTAAATAAGAAATAATTTTATTAAAATAGTGAAAAGGGTCTTACTATCAAATGTGATAAGGGCTTTACTGTGATAACTATCATATGGATGTAGTATTCTATGAGGCGTGAATTTGTCTGGTTGCAAGGGACATCGATCCAAGTCTTACAATAGGGGTGCCAATATTGCCAAAATTAATGTTCCAAACCAAATCCAAGTACTTCTGTTGACCTTGTATTGAGTTTTTAACAAATAATTAAAATCCTATCCACTATATGTCCTAAAGCAACTAAAACTTTTACAGCTTTGTCGAAAGATCGAATAACCAGATAACAACCGGACTACAACATCTAGACAGGCCTTTTTATTTTTCTACATCATGTCTTTGACACAAAAACTTATTTGATGTTTCTAGGGGCAGACTGGGACTGAAAATTGGTTTTAAAAGTTGTATGCGACCTGCTTACGGAATATGTAAGATCCTTATATAAAGTGGCCCTCAGATCACAAATCGACTGGACCTTGATCCGGCCAAAAATAAAGAGATGCTCATGGGGAAAATTCCCCTAACTCCCCACGGCCAATCTGTCTGTGGATATTTCCTTACGATACGTGTATCTTTTTTCTACCCAAAATAACAAATTTGTCATTGGCAGTTGTCAGTGGAAGCCCCTTGTAAAAAGTAAAGCACATGCGTCGATTGAGAGAGAGAGAGAGAGAGAGAAAGAAGAGGGGGATGAGGGGGTGACACCACGTCAACTCAAAAGTTTGATATACATTTTATCCTAGCATTTAACGAAAAATCCTCAAAATCTAATGAGCGATTTGTTTTTTCTTACTGAATATTCTTTAATCTGATTAGGAAATTCAAATTCTAGGGATTTTTTGGTATGAATAACTATGTCATTTTCTAATTTACATAAATGCATTCATTTCTTTTACCATACGTGGTGATTCAATTCTCAAACATTCATTCCACACCCATTTCCATTATAAACATTGTCTTCATGTCTTATGCCTTAATTTATTTCAAAATTCAGAACTAGTTTGCATTCTAAACACATCTTGGTAGTTTTGAATCTCAATTTCGATTGCAAATTGGGGTGGCGGGGGTGGTAAAACGTTCTTAAACCCATTTCCAGGATGTGCCAGGATGTACACTTTACCAAATTAGGGACTTAATAATGCCAAGATTTCTTCCATACTCACCCCCATAATACATGCATGATGCTGCATTTATCTTTATCCATCGTTTTCTTCAAAATTAAGAACTTCTTTGCATTATAATCATGTCTTGGTGATTAAAATCTCAGACTATTTATGATGTGGGAAAGGACTCTTTCCCCAACCTACATGTATTTTTGATATATCCAACATTTTTTTCAAAAGGAAAAATATTGTGCATCATTATTCGTCTAGTTAAAAAAATCCCCACACCGTGCCCATAATCATGATAAGCCTGTAAGCAGGGTCTTCTTTCCATGCCTTCATGTCTTATGCCTTAATTTATTTCAAAATTCAGAACTAGTTTGCATTCTAAACACATCTTGGTAGTTTTGAATCTCAATTTCGATTTCAAATTGGGGTGGTGGGGGTGGTGAAACGTTCTTAAACCAATCTCCAGGATGTGACAGGATTTACACTTTACCAAAACTAGGGACTTAATAATTCCAGTATTTCTTCCAAACTCACCTCCATAATACATGCATAATGCTGCATTTATCCATCATTTTCTTAAAATCAAGAACTTCTCTGCATTATAATCATATCTTGGTGATTAAAATCTCAGACTATTTTGATGTGGAAAAGGGCTCTTTCCCAACCTACATATATTTTTGATATATCCAACATTTTTTTTTCAAAAGGAAAAATATTATGCACCATTATTCGTCTGGTTAAAAAATCCCCACACCGTTCCCATAATGATGATAGGCCTGTAAGCAGGGGCTTCTTTCCATTTCTTCAAAATTTTATTTAGGTCATTGGCTGATTTAAATTGGATTTTCTAAATAATTTCTTTCTTTCTTCAATGTTCTTAGCACCCCCTTTATTCTCCTTCAAATTGCTCTTAACGTTATAACATGATATTCATAAAAGCAAGTCTAGATAAGGTAGATAATTAAACAGAATCTATTCATGTATGTGCCTCGACTCCCTTTTTTGGCTGGCGTTCTGGACAGCCAGGATAATGTCAATATCTTGTCAGAACATAGAACATAGGATCAAAGCCGGGAGGTTTGTTCAGGAGTGAGGAGACGACACCAAGTGCATTCGCTACTCGCTAGCGCCCTTTGGCAAGGCATTATTCCTAAATTCCTCGGACAGGACTTGCGTCTGTCGGTACCCTGGTGGCTTACAATCATACGCATGTTTTCTTAGTAGTAAGGCAAAATAAACCATCATCCAAACATGACGATATTATATTATATATTCATGTTGATCGATACACTTACTTGTCTTGGTCATGGGCAAGATTATGACAAGCGGCTGGAAGGGGTGGGGTGGGGCGGCGGGGGGGGGGAGGGCTGCCAATGCCCACATTTCCTGAAACATCCCAGAGTACAGAAGAAGTAGGGCCTACTTATCAATTGCAGTCAGCACTCCAACTCCTTTGAACTTTCAGCACTACTAAATTTCCAATCACTTTTGTCCAGTTAATATACCGAGATAGCCTACTGCCGAAGTTAGAGGAAATAAAAATGTACACAAAAGCACCCTTTTTCGGCTCAAAACTTATATTTCACACACTATATAACCCAAGGTATTTCAATTATCCATCTTTTCACACCAAATCCATGGTGATTAGAGGTTTTACTTAAAGTTATCTTTAAAACTCGATGTAAACACACCAAACAGGTCCTCAATACACTTATACACGTATATGCATACAGTTAATACACATGTCGGCAAAAATGTTGTTTTTGTGGAAAATGAAATCAATAACTTTGGGCTGCTATAACTTTTTATTGAAAAGAGATATAAACCTCTCCTTTTTACAGGATATTTTCCTTGTACATGTGCAAATTCCTGGAAAGTTATTACAAAATACACCTCTCCGATTTTGAGGTATGGAAAATAGTGGTTTTTGTTCAATTTTGTTGAAAGGGCCGCTTTTTTGGACGCCCCTCCGTTTTAAGGGAGTTCGCTAAAAAAAAAAAAAAAAAAACACCTCTGAAATATTGTGTTTTATGATAAAATCTTTCGAAAAAACAAGGTGTGCTTAGTTTATGCGGTAGTGGCAGGCAACTCAAAAACTAAGGATGATATTTGATATGATATTTGACTTTGGCCCTCCGCTTATAACCTAAATACGTAAAAAAACCTCAGATTTATTACATAACATGCTCGGGGATTTCTTTTTCCCGCTACCCAGTGTACAGCATTGAGATAGGTCTGCTTAATGTTTCCTCATTCCTTTACATACGGCAACATGTTGCGATGGTTACGAGGAGAGAGAGAGGGGGTGGGTGGGGAGAGAAAGATACTCAGGCAGAGAAACAAAACAGAAGTTTAAGAACATAAAAGAGAGTGGGAGAGAGAGAGACAGACAGACAGACAGAAGAAAGAAGGACGAGACGAAAGTGAGACAAGAGATAAGGAGGAAGGAAGACGTCATCATTGTAACAGTGCACTTTGGAATTTCTAAAGTAAATAATGCGTAAGGATTTCTGAGGACAACCGTTTGCTTACAACACAAGTAGCTTAATGCCTCAGTCACATTTCCTCTACGGCTAGGATACGGGGATCGAGAGAAACATGCGGCGACCGCAGAAGATCTGCGGTGGCCTCAGGGTCACCCTAAGGCGTATCCCTATCTTGTACAGGCTCTAGGGGTCGCCGTGGGGTTATAGCGCGGAGTTATAACCTTTTTTTCATTTTCTAGGTTCGCCGTAGCAATTAGACACTCCAGGCAGGACTGCTCCAGGTGTGTAGCGGTAGCATCAATCTGGTCCCTCTGCGGCCGCCTTTCGGGCGCCTTGCGGCTACTTTGCGTCTACCTTGGTATTTGTCAAAAACCCACGGCTGCCGCAAGGACGCCCTAAGACGACCATGCGTCATCACTTCAAAGGCCGTAAGGCAGCCGCAGGTTTTCTGTTTCCACGAATTCAAAATACGCCGCGCGGCTACCCTAACATATGTGCACTGCTACAGTATGTGACATTGGGAATGCTGCGGCGGCCCTATAATTGCTATTGGCCGTAGATCTTTTAGATCCCACGGCCGCCGCGTCAAATGTGACTGAGGCATAAGCAATGGCCAGACATTTATCTCGTAATTCTAATCATGTATGATATGGAACACCGTTTTTTCGCTGTTCACACAGTGCTAAACTGCTGTACTTGAAAGGCTGTAAACATGACGTTCACCCCGACATTATAGGGATAGCGAAATGAATTGTTTATTACCACTGGGTTTATGGCATCAAACTTCGCTGTTTGGCAAACACTTCGGAACAGCGTGTTTCGAAACATGTGTGATTTCAACTCACGCTTAAAACCCACCATATTATAATTATATGATCTAACTACGATCCGATGTCGTTGGGGAAAATGTGCAATAGCCTTTGATACAAACATTCATACCTGTAAAATCTTGAAAGGGGACCTGAACAGTGGCTTGCAGTGAGTTTCCGGGGTATTGCAAGCCTCCGTGTAGAAGGAAAGGCCAAAATGGCTCCCAGTTGCAGTAACGTCAGACAAGTCGTTAGAATGTATACGATTTGTCAGTTTGACTTTTATCATAGTGAAAAGACCACAGTAAATCACAATTTCGATATTCAGTTTCTATATCATTATTCAGAGGTTCAATCGGAAAGATTAGATTTGTTGGTATTTCCATATCTTATCCAATTGCAATTTCGTAGAAAATTGGATCACAGACGGATCGTATAGGGCTAAAGACTCACCCACGGACGCACGCCCACAATCCGACGGTACTTATGGTGGATTCTGCTTTTAGGGACAATGTGTTATCTTCTGAAATAATATCCATCAAATCACAAAAAATAGAACATAGGACGAGCTAAGGAAAAGACACCTGAATGGCTAAAGGGTAGAAAAAGTACGACAAATGGACAGCGTACTAAAATGACACGAGAATAATCTTCAAAAACGCCCGGATTGACAACGGTGTAATATAAACCATGCATTCTTTAGAGGCACTACAAAACATGTCCCTCGCAGGGCCATTTCAAGAGCGAGATCTCTCAAATAATAATGCACTCTTTAGTGATGAAAACCGTTGTCATCCCAGTGGATTGCGATAAATAAATCCTGCTCCTCTTTCGTAGATATTACAATCGCCACCAGCTGCCTCGCCTCAGAGTGGCATGGTGCGTTCCCATTGTCACATTTTAAAAGTTTGCTCACGGTTTGATGGGTAGCTATAACAGTCCATTAAGTGGCTATGCACTATAGAAACATGTCGAAATAACAGTCCTAGTTTTGTTTCAAATATAAACGTATTTCTCCAGAGTGTGATAGTAGTAATTACAATCGTCATGATTAACTAGTGTTGCTTAGGTGTTATGGGGCTGTATTTGTAAATGACGTCTTTAGTAATTGTGATACGGCCTATGAATGAATATAAAAATGATGTTTGCACGTCAGTAAGACCACAGGCATGTTTCCACATGCTTATCTGTTATAATGATAGCATTGGTTCAAATGTTATTGATACATATATTAAGACAATTACAGGATACAAATGAAACATCAAATGCTTTAATCATTGGTAATTTGTCAAGAACAATGGCTGTGACTCGAAGACTTAAAATTCGGTAATGCTAATCCATTTTTTTCTTTCTCGAGGCAACATTCTGTGAGTGATGGATGCATGAGTGGGTGGGGAAAAGGCCTGCGAAATTAATATCCCGAATTTACGGCGTGCATGACGGGAAGTAAAAACAAAAGCTTGGTCACGCAATGATATAGGTTCAATCCATGGTCCAATCAAGGGCCTTGTTCAGACAGAGATTTTTCCCGGTTGTACCACACGGGCTCGGCACCCAATTACCCTGCTTATCCTTCACAACCGAATTCAGACATTCGACCCTGGGCCAAGTACTATACCTAATCCAAATGCTTAACTTTACCTGAAACCAAATTGCTACCCTAAATCTAATTCTACTTCTTTGATAAGGTAAAGCCTTGAAGTATTATTACTGAAACGTAATGTCGGAGCAGTGTTCTGCCCGTATTTTTCAATACACGATCTTTTAACAATAGCAACTTTTAACAAAATACTATTTAATTTGGGATCAAATTAAACAGTATTTTGTATGAGCCGTATTGTTCAAACGTAGATTTATCCTGATGATTCTTATAAAATTTGAACCACTTTTGCTATCCATATGGTAATACAACGGTTTTGATTTTGTTCTTGTAGTCGCTGCTGATGGTGGTGAGTGTCGGTTTTTAAGCAAAAGGAGACAAATTAAATATTGAATGAGCAGCGAATCTAATTTGAATCCTATGTGATTTGAATGAGTGATAATGTATGCCTAGATGCGGCATTTGCAAGTTGTCACTTGTTTTCATTGCTTGATTGTAGTTATACGGAAATAGCAGAAGATTTACAAATGTAGTCAAACTGGCAAGACGGGGAAAACAAAAAGTGAAGCTTGAGGAGAGAGCATAGACAACATTCCATAGCCTACCCTATATTTTCCATGGGAGAGAGAGAGCGAGAGAGAAAGAGAGAGAGAGAGAGTGGGAGGGAGGAAGTGAGGTATATAGAGAGATAGAGAGTCTTGATATGGGCACAGTATACTTGTCCGTGATCGTCCATTACTGTCACTTATAATTTTCTAATTTACATGACATATTATCCCATCCCGAGGCTTTGGAGGTTTCATTTTGATATTTGATTTTGACAGTCAATCCTGATATGACAGATTTTTGAATGTGCAATGCATAAATCAGACTCATCGAAATAGAATTTACATTGTTGATTCACTGGCAGATGACGAATGGCTGGAAATTCTCCACTGCTGATGCGATCAGGTAAAGAACATATTAATTCTGGCCAAAGAGAAGAGCCAAGTCACTCAAAAGCAATCAAAGATAAAGGCGATAGAACAACTGTTATCGTTTTTGTCATGTTTCATTCTTTATAATTCATAATAATTTGATTGCAGGATATTTTATGGGGATAAACATCTAAGAAACAACATGAAGAAAGATGAGAATAAATGTGTGCGTGTGTGTGTGTGTGTGTGTGAGAGAGAGAGAGAGAGGAGAGTGGGTAGAGAACAAGAGTGGGGAGGTAGAAGAGATCTAGAGAAGGAGGGAGATGTGACAATCAGGGCAGTCGACAATCAAATGTCTTCATAGAGACTCGGTGAAGAAATACAAATGTATGAAAAATTATATTTGATTGAAAGAGAAGCGGTATAGGAATTACAAGAAAGGAAAAGTACGACAGTGATTCAAAATATGCAAAAATTACAAAAGGACAGGTGGTTGAATGGGCTTATGAGAAATAAAATGACTTTTGGTTAGAAGCAGTAAAGATGAACAGATAAAAGAAGTAAAAGGTTAATTTTCACCGTATGGTAAAATTTAATATCCACCCATTCTATATAGAAAGAAAAAGAAGGGGTATATAGAAGACAAAGTCAAATAAGAAGAAAGATCAAGGCAGCAAATTCCTTCCTGTTTTTCGGTCTCACTTGCTGCCCCCAACCACTGCCTCCCTCTCAATATCTAGGTACGGTTCGCTCAGATTTACTGATCATGCTTCTCCCACTTCCGCCCAAGATAAACCGGCGTAATTGGAAGCCTTACAATTTCTTCCTGTTGATGTATTGACACGGCCATCGCACGAGGGCATATGAAATTGTGGATGATTGAAAAATCTGAGTAAAATGAACCTGTAGATATTATCAGGGTAGGATCAAGGGTTTTCTGTTTTTACAAAACAAACATACCATTTTTTCTTTTAATATATATGTACATAAAGAAAGACAGATTGGAATTGAAAAGGGGCTTGCGCTGGTTGTGTCTATCTAAATGGGCCGGTGATTTTTTTCTTTACACTACGTAGGTGACGTTACCCCCCTTTGATGTTCCTTCTTTAAAAAAAGAAGAGACCACCGTCAAAATTTCCTCTTGTTGATGTAGTAGCCACCACGGCCATTGGATTGAGGGATATGACATTGGGGATGAGAGAAACAAATCTGCGCAAAATTAATTTTGTAGGTATTATTAGATGTAGATCCAAGAATCTTTAAAAAAAAGAGAAAGGGGCAAAATACCGAATGCCCCCCCAAAACCCACACAAACACAACACACAAAACACAAAAAATAAAAAAATACCCCCAAAACATTAACAACAACAGCAAAACCAAAACCCCGTGAACATGAACCTACAAAAGAATGCCAAATAACACTTAATGGGGGAACGAGCCGGACGTGCCCACAGGGCAGTAAACCACACCCTTCCCTCTCCCGATATTAAACATTCCACAAAAGAAAGAAAAAAAGAGATGTGTGGGACAATATTGCAATTAACCTCCGAGCTGGGAGAAGATACCTTGACAGATAAATTTCTTCCTGTTGATGTAGTGTCACGGCCATCGGACGAGGGGTATGAAATTGGGGATGAGAGATAAATCTGAGCAAAATGAACCTGTAGATAGTGATATCATGGGTTGATCAAGGATTTTGTAAAAGGTGTGGGGGGGGGGGCAATACCGAAAGATCTCTGAAAAGAAGAAAGAACTCTTTCTGTGTAATCAGAGAATGCTAAATTGGGGTTAAAAGGGGCCGATTATACATGCCCCCTGAAATCCGCAAGTGGTTATATGTTCACACTACAACGGTGACATCTCACGACGTCCTCCACAAAAAGAAAGAGAAGTTTAATTTCACATAAAAAGCAAACAAAATGCATTAAGTTGTTGCGATGAGTTTTAACCATCACATCCCTATTCTCTCGTTTTCTTTCGTCAATAGAATGACGTGCTTATAGCAGGGATGGATTTAAAGTGACTCGGTAACATTGTTGAAGATTGATGAAAAAACTGCGTAATTTTTGTATGAAATGTTACTTATTATTTTCCTTTTACTGTACTAACCCTCTAGCATGCAAAAAATCCTGAAAAAATTCTCAAATCACAAATATATTTATGGTTTTCTTTGAAGGCGTCACTGGTCAACACCTTCTATTACAGTAAATTCTCCCAACCATTTTTGAATTTCCCCAACCGTTTTCCATGAAAATAAGACATAAGACGGGATTTTAAAAATCTTTCAACACTTAAATGTCTGGAATGATATATAGAGCCAATTCATAGCTTTGTTACGATTTAAATTCACCTAAAATGTAATTAAATTGTAATAATATAGTTGGGAGAATTAAGGAATCGATCAGATCAGTTTTTCCCAATTTTTATCGTTAATAATGGTCTGTTTTCACTCAAACTTTCAGATTATCTTTATACATCTAGCATTGAAGTCACAACCTTAGCACCATTTTCTCTCATCTGAACAATGTTACCAAGTCCCTTTAAGGGAGATGTGTGGGTTTGATGAGGCTCCACGCGACATTACAAAAGTCAAAGAAGATGATAATTGCCCCGCAATGCCACCTGTTTTACTTTAGATCATAACCAGAAAATGGATAGAATGGCGATGATTATGAAGAAAGAACGAATACATTGGGATCATTATCTTATAACAGGATAACGTGGACGAAGCACCATCTATAGCATGCATTGTAGGAGTTATACGTTATGCAAACATAATTATGATCTTTGTTGCTTAGGGTTACTGTATGAATTCATTTCTTTCGAATTAAATCCATTTGTGTACTATCCATAATGAGATCTTTGGGGATTATGGTCTGACTGCCGTTCGTGAGAATGCCAAAACCATCAAATGTATCTCCAGATTTTCCTTCACCTTCGAATTACATGTAATCGATATCAACTGGTTTTTTGCCTCTATTTTGCTAACACCAGGATATCTCCATAATCACCTATAATAAAATTATCCTAAGGATACAAATAATGGTCATTACATTGATGAACACCAGCTTCAGCGACTTTGCTCCGCGGTCGATTTCTAACACCAACTGCATTCCTATCTTCCTTGGGAAATCTAACCATTAACCTCGTGTTACAATCAAAGTTTAGGCTAGGTATAGGTTTAGGAAATTGGGTGTAGAGATTACACTGCGATGTTTGCTCCAATATTTTTTTGGCAAAATATAGACCGGAGCAAATAATTTATGAAACTATAAGAAAAGTACGTCCTCCCACATATTGAATGATCGAATTTTCGAACATTTAGATGTGAGCACACATTGTCTTTATATATTTAAGTGCATGTACAAATTCAAATTCACATCCTAAGACTTCCTTAGTAAGATCATAAATTAAGTAGTCGAAAATCAACCTCATAATGACGCTAATCTGAGATATGTGTCACTAATTCTTTGTGTTTGCGTTATTTGTGGCAGCTGAGGATTCTGCCCACGTTGTTATTTAGTTTTGCGATGCTTAACCGATCAATTTTACTTTTATTGTTCATTGCCATTCTCTATCTATAATCTTATACCTTTTTATTGTCACCTCCATAGCTGCAGCAACAGACATTGGAACGCCCAACGTGCCTACAACACATTCACCTGATGATGTATCATCAGGCAGAGACATTCATTATGACGTCACCACGATGGCTCCAAAAGACTTTCTTCAAAGTGAATCTTTGCCAGTGCATGTGCACACGACAGACTTACCGAGCAATACCGTTTCGGAGAACCCTGAAGAGCCTTTAGTTCACACTGTGATATTGACACATGCATCAGGAACAAATTCTGCAGATGAACATAGAACTCTACCCTATAAAGAGGGCGCCCTTGGGGGCATAACCGCATCGAGTGTAGAAAGAACTTTCGAAACGTCGTCGGCGGTCTCTCTTACAGAACTGAGGAACAGACATGGCGACGAGTTTCATACGACGTCGTCTTCGGCGACAGAAGATGTGACGGTGATAGAATATACGGAGAAAAATTACGAAACGACGGCATCGAGCGGGCAGCCGATTCCATCTAGGAAGACTACATCTACAGGACGACGGAGAACTGGTGTATCTTCTACGTCATCAGAAGATTCAAAAACACAAGATTTTGAAGATGGAAACGACCATGAAAATGGCGAAATCCCTGGTAATAAGTCACATCGAAAAATATTGTTTTTTAATTACTTTAGTCAGGGAATGGTCAACCTCCGAGTTTGCAAAAATAAGTAGGTTTTTGCGTTCATGCGTGTGATCTTGTAATGTACCCTCTAAAATCAGGAGAAGGGGGAAATGGACCAAATACTCATAAGGTAAACTGAATACGACGCAGACACTATGCAATTAAAGGATCATTATCTTCGATGATTCTTGATATTTTGTTTTCGACAAGATTGAAGATGTTTTCTTTACCATTGATTTCCTTCAACTGCAACTTGTCTTTTCCCTATCGCAAATGTTTTTTTTTCCTGTTCTAAAGATGAAAGCATTTAAGTGTATATTTATAATTGAAAATTAAAAGTCAAGGGAGATTACAAAATGTACATTAAAAAGTGTAGACTAGCTAGAAAAGATATTCGAAGTAAGGTAATGTTTCTCTTATTGAAAACGCTAATAGAACGTATTACGGTGCATTTAATGAATGTTTTCTTTTATCGATTGTCATATTTTAAGAAGCTCCAGTGCATCGTCATCGAAACGAAGGACTCGTGACCGAGGCGAACATCAATCATGCTGCTCTCTGGATCACTGTAGCCTTCGTAGCCGTTCTTCTCGTCTATATCACAGTTCTGATCATCTACAATGCTAAAAAGTAAGATTTGTTCTCATAACAATCATCCGAAAACGATATATATATTTTTTTTTAATAATTTTTTTAACAATCTTTCATCTTAGAATGGCTAAACATCAGGTTTGGATTATATGGCACAAGTCCTGACGACGTTTAGCTACGCTGTCAGTATCCCACACAAACAAAATTTCCTTCAACCCTGGACCAAAATACGACACTTAATCCTAGCCCTAACTTCAAACCTAACCAACAACAAAAAAAACTACCCATAAAATGACATTTACAATAAGTGAATACTTTTAAAGTATTAATTCCTCAAACAATCAAACATGTATGAAGTTTATTTGTTTTTCCTTTTTCACTTCATCCCAGAAAACTATTCAGTCTCTTCAAAATTACAAGGGCAAACGACCCATAGAATAACATGCATGGGGTATAACCGTATGCGTAATGTTCTGACCTCTGTCATGATGTCAGACTGTTTCTGCGTGATGGCTAAACGATATCCGTAAGACAGCTTATCACATCAAAGGTGGCCATACCGCAAAAGGAAGTGAATAGAAAACAATGGTGTATTCAAGCAGTGGCGAAGCTCCAGGTGGATGGGGGCCACGTACTTAATTGAATGGCAAAAAGAAAGAAATGAAAATGGAAAGAGAAAGAAAGAAGGGACGTAGATAAAGTAATCACTCCCCCGATACCCTCACCTACTCGATGGCTTTATGCGTTTCCATTTTCATTTACCGACTATAATTGCCGGTTCCTTCACCCCCTCCCCAATTGGCACTAGAGCCCCCTCAATGTCGGGTCCCACTCTACGCCACTGTAAGTGTATCGAAGCCTATCCATGTATAGAATAAGGATTCGATAGTGGTCTATGATATTGTTATGCAATATTTCATGCAATGGAAACAATAGTCCTTATAGCCATGTTTAGCTCTCGTCTTTCTCGATACAAAGCACTTGTCCCTGATGGGAAGTTGTGATAGATTTACGGGGTGGGGGTGGGGAACTAATTTCCTAAGGCTATATTTCATGGGTATTTCCCTTGGATTCAATTGTCCTACAGAGATGATCGAGGAGGGTAGTAGTTGGGGTGAGGGGGCGCGGGCCATTATAATCGCGCATCATTGAGAGGAGTTATCTACGGTAGATATGAAAGTAGAATTGTCTCGAAAGAATGTCTAACAGCTTCGCAGATGTAGAAAAGTGGCGTTTAGTTCTGTAAAAGTTCTGTATGTTAGAAACCACATAATGCATTAGTTCCGATTTTCAAGGTATTGTTGATCTTTAATAAGTCCCTACGCTAAGATCAAAAGCAAAAAGCACCTTTGAACATTTCCTTCAAACATTCATTTTCATAGCATTATAGGTATTTTACAATTCTAATTCGTTACTGCTTGGATGTTGAATATGGGTATAATCTCATAATTTTATCAGTCAGACGTCTGTTTTTTTAACTTTTTTTAAACAACCATGAAGTCTGTATTCTTTTATTGAAGATGGTTCGAAAAACTAAGGAGCAAATTTAGCCTTAAAAAGCAGAGCCTAGGAAGGCAATCTGTATCAAGTAATAAGGAACAACCACAACACCAACAAAACAGGATTATCTGGGTCTTGCTATTGACGTTGGGCGAAAAATGGAGCGAAGGTAACTTTTAAGAGCAGTGCCAGAGAGGCATTATAGCAACGACAAACATGTATCTGTGTCAAGTCATTCATAGAAACAACAACAATTCTGTTGATTCTTTGGTCCTGTTAAATATTCACATTGGGCGGAAAATGGGGCAAAACCGAACCTTTAAAAGGAAATGAAGAGAGGCATTATAGCAGCCATAGACACGCATATGTATCAAATAATTGATAGGAAGAACAACAACAGTAAAACATGGTCATGTTATTCACAGTGGGTGGGAAAAAAGAGCAACACTAAGTTTACAAAAGCAGCGGAAGAGGCATTATAGCAGCATTAGACACGTATCTGTATCAAGCAATGTATAGAAAGAACAACAACAACAGAGCCTCTTGAAACCCTTATCACTGCAGGCATCTGGTAAATGCAAAATCGATAGAAACCTTTTAAGTCCGAAAAAATACCCAAACTCCCGTCGGTAAATCCTCATCGGAATATCAATGCTAATCGAATGGACGATATGTTGGAGTACCACCCCCTTAAGAGGGCAGAACTGGATAGGGACGGGGGAGTTGGGAGAAGGAGAGACAGAGAGGATGGGGACAGAAAGAAGAGAGGGAGAGAGAGAGAGAGAGAGGGGAGCGGATGTAGTAAGAGAGAGGAAAATACCGATTGAAAAGAGAGACTGAGGGGAGAGACAGAAAATGAGAATATGGAGGATAGAGAGAGAGAGAGAGAAATATAAAGACAGGAGAGAGAGAGAGAGAGAGAGGAGGAGAGGTAGTAGAGAGAGGAAAAGATTGAAAGAGAGAGACAGAAAATGAGAATATGGAGGCTAGAGAGAGAGAGAAAGAGAGAGAGAGACTAAGCATGCGGAGAGACAGAAATTAGAATTATGGAGAGAAGAGACTAAAGAGAGAGAAATTAAAAATATGATATATTTAGCCAAACAGAAGGAAATAAGTTATTGATCCAGAGAGAGTAACGTACAAAACTGGAAATGTATTTAGAGAAATAGAGTAAATTTGAAAACCCGAGTCCCGAAAGTAAAAGGCAGATGTAGAGAGAGAATGAGAGAGGTGAAGCTAAAGGTAAAAGAGGGAGGGATGAGAAAGAGATAGAGATAGAGAGAAGAGAGAGAGAGAATGCTTAAAATTAAATATGAGGGCTGAGAGACAAAGAGAACAAAATAGTGAAGGAAAAGAAGTGAAAGGAGGAAAGGGAACAATATAAAGATAGACAGAATCACTGAGAGGGAGAGAGAAATAAGTAAGAGGGGAGAATGCTAAAGATTAAAGATACATGTAGGGGTGATAGAAAGAGAAAAAGATTGTGAGTGGGAGAGGGAACACTATATCATGCTATATAGAGAGAGTGAATCAGTGAGAGAGAGAGGGAGAGAGACAGAAGGAGAATCCTTAGAGAGAGAAATATATATATATAGAGAGAGAGGGGAGAGACAGAGAGAGGAGGGTGAAGGAGAGGGGTTTCTAGAGGTTGAATATACCACCGAACAGAAGGTTATGGGTATAGCCAAGCCGTAATATTACCCTATTTTGTTGTCTTATTTCATTCAAGAAGATGGGGGGGCCCCGCAGGCGAGTACTTGAGATCCTAAGACGGGCCTTGGACTAAAATCGATATGATCCAAATGTAAGCTGACGAGAGAGCTACAGTACGAATCCGATCGCATCTCAGTCAGGTGCTTCTAGCCATTGGTAGGCGTGTAGAAACTACCATTGGAATGAAAATGGGCTGAAATATAAAAATCATGAAAACAAATATCCAAGATTCACGATTGAAGTTCCAAAAGACAATCTGTTTTATTATTTTAACAAATTTAGGGTTTCATTACAAAATTAGTACTGTGTTTACATTCAGATTCATGGATGGGGGAGGGGAGATTACCTGAAACTAGCACGAGGCGACGAAAACTTTTGGTCGAAACAATATTCTTTTACCGAAAAATGAAAAGTACAACTTTTATGTATTTTGCTCTGGCAGCATTGCTCCGGAGTTTAAATCGAGAAATATAATAGTTTGAGCTAGGATTGCACTAGTGTTTGAGTTTGTTTTAAGCATATAGTGTTTTTTCCACTGAAATGAGAAATTCGATTAGTATAGGAAATTTTGCGTGGAGCAATTTTCGTCAGAGCATGCGCCTCACAACACCTGTGAAAACCACGCTCTGGCATAGCTCAGTTACAAGAAAATTCCAGTTAAAAAAGGAAATTACATAAAAAAAAAAAATAATAATAATAGTGGGTTCTTGTATAGCGTCATGTTTGTCAGACTTGACACTCCTGGCGCTCCCGATTATTACCCTGGCTTTAGCATGGCTGCCATTACGACGCTCTAGCATTTCATCACCTGGGTTGAGTGTGGCAAATGTAGATCAATGTCTTGCCAAAGGACATTAGTGCCGCGGCGGGACTCGAACCCGGACCTTGTGATCCATAGTCCGGTGACGTATCCACTCGACCACGACACCTCTACATAGATACCCTTTCTTTCAATTGAAGCAACGACAAACTATTTATAAATTCTAGATGCAATCTTAAAGATAATCCTCTGACTATGGATACAAATTAACACTAATGAGAAATAATAAGAGAGAAAAAACAGAGATGACTAAGAAGGCCTACAGGTGTGCATATACATGATGATGACGTTCATATTAAATAAGAGGGGGAGCCAGATCCTACAAAATATGATAGTGTTAACAAAGTAAGGTAACAGAAACAAAATGCGAGGTAACGTAGGTTGAAAACGAACGCAAGATAGCTAGACCCCAGCAAACTAAGTGTGCCCCCAAGCTCAGGGGTGTCCAATTCCGCGTCTACACTATGAGATACACATCTCGGACGATCGATTGCACATGAATAAATCGATAACATGATCGGTGTTTGGTTTTGGGTTTCGCGACCACCTTTTTTTCCCGCGTGTCGCTCCTGATATAAATGCGCCGTGTATTCCGAAGGGGATAAGAGGACAGGGGAAACGACGAAAGTTATTTCCCTGAAAAGGTGCTTCGTTTGGAATAATCTCTGGGGAGTGTTAAGTTTATGTTTTCTTTATCGGTCCTTCGGGTTTTGGCTAATTGTTTAAAGTTTTAACAAGACAGTATAGACAGCTGTAGACGCTTTCGTGATATGGGAGAAGTAGGCCTACTCTCTGATGAAAGAAAAAAACTTTGTATATAAGACGTGTTTCAATAAACAGCATACGCTCATCGAATAGGAAAGGTTCGATCAGAATAACTTCATTGATTTGCCTAATTTTAAGACGCAAGAGGCGAGATGGCTCAGTGGTAGAACAGTGGTCTCGAGTTCTCGAAACCAATGGGATTCGCTAGTGCTCTTTGATAAGGAATTAATTCTCATTACCTAGTCCCTCAGAAAGGACTTAAAGCCGTCGGCCTTCTTGTTGCTAAGCACACATATGCTTCTTAGCTGTCAGGTGAAATAACCCATCAAGCAAAACTAACCATAATGTCATGCCCTGAAAGCAAATAAAACGCATATTTAGAGCATCAAAATATGCCCCCCCCCCCTCCTAAAAAAAAGGAAGAAAGAAAGAACGGATGCTAGTAGCAGGAGGTAATTGAAGGTTATACAATAGAAATTTGATGATTTTTAATTCAATTAAATTTCCATCAATAAGTGTCTGCCTTGTAAGAGCTGTACTGCTATTGAATACAAATAAGTGATTTTATTTGGAGAAAGTTGTATATCGTCATCGTATTCTATGACCCTTTTATTCCTCTAAGAATTAATCATCTTAAGGTATGCCTATTGCACTCTTTCAACAAATTAGCCACTGAATGGGGGACCCTTGGGAGGCCTTTGTCTTTCATTAACAATTTACATCCAATTAAATTTCAAATTAGAGACACCTTAACAGCTATCACTTCAATAGATGGAATGCATGTCGCTGCATTTTAACGAAGGACCTTGTTAATTTCAGGATGGAAATTCCAACAGGCAAAGGAAAAGACTTATTCGCCCGCGTGTGCAAGAACTTAATTAATGGGGAAAGTTTAAAGGAATTCCAACATACTTCGAGTTTAACTTTTTATATGATGTTTTTACTAAAGCTGTAAATATCTTTGACTCTAAAATAAACAAAATATTGATGATTGTAGTCATATGGGACAATATCAATTTGATTATGTAAATTTCAATCCTCAATCTGTGTTTAGTGCATGACTATATTGAGAGAAAATAATGGTTAGTTTTTCGTCTCATAATGTAATCGCCATTGAATTCCTTATGGAACTTAGTTACATATTTCTGAAACTTTAGCCTCTTTAACGACAGGTTTAAGATACTGTTTTTCTCGCCTGTCTTAATCAGCCTAATGGAAAGGGGAAAATAAGGAAACTTTTTCCTTGGGTTAAATTATGATCAAAGTCTCTTCCACATACAAGAGGAACTCGAAGCAATTTTCAATCACATAATTAATGGCCCGAGTCGGATCATGATGGAAAACATGATGTTCTGCAGGCGATGGATAATAAATAAAAATGTAGTCCACTATTTACAACCGCACCCGACGTCGCATTAAAAAAGAAAGTGAAAATGCCTTCCTGTCTATCTTCGAGCAAAGGAGTTAATCGTAAATGTTACATTAAAGGTCCATCGTTGACTTAAAAAAAGAAAAAAAAGACACCCCGCAGTTCCATGTTGAAGAGCGATGAGAGCTGTTTACTGTAGATGACTGTAAAACCTAACACATAAAGGATTATTTATAGGGTGATCTGAAATTTATAGTAAACAAAAAAAGCCATAACACGCAGCGAGCTTGTTTCTACTTATGATCGTTTATACAACATTTCTACCTTTTCTACTTTTATTCTCTATAGCATGTTTATGTAGCCGAAATTATGAGCTTTCTGGCTTGATTTATAATATGTTTATACGATATTGGAATTGAGATAGAGATAAGAACTTCAACAAAAAAAGATATAATCGAAAATAAGTAGTATTTTTAAGATTGCCTTTACAAAAAGGACTATGGCCATACAACATTCTTTGGTAACTTTTCTTTCTTCTTTCTCTCCCTTTTATCGGTGTCTCGAAGTAATAATGTGGTATTAGTTTTAGCTTTATCAAAATCTAAGATTCGTTAGTAGGAAACATGACTGACTTGTATCTACTCAAGTTATTTGGACTTTAAGGCACACTTTTTCCTTATGAAAAAGGAGTAGCATTAAAAAAAAATGCTCGAAAACGCTAGACAGTGATAACCTGACATACGTTTTATTAAAAGTAAAATGTATGCTTAAATGCATAATACAACACCATGGAACATATTAGAATAGGGACGCAGTTTAGATTAGAGTTAGGATAACGGTCGGGGTCAGGGTCAGAGTTAGGGTTAGGATTGGGTTAAGGGTCAAAATGAGTTGTAGGCTCTGCGCGCTGGCCACAATTAGCCCCCGAAAATTCAGGAAATTTCTGTATGGTATCTTTTCTTTTACAGAATACAAAAATGAGACCAAAGGGAAAGTATAAATGAATGAATGAATGAATAAATTGATTAATAAGTGAATTGATTCACTTATTATTGGTGACATTCCCAACAAAATTACATTAGTCGATTAAACTCCATCTTGAGTGTTGAAAGTACAATAACTATACTTTTTGAAAAAAATTCACCCTCCAAACCATTAATTGCTCTCTCTTAACATGTATATGACGGGGTACACACTTCAGTTTATTGATATGCTAGCCTTTACGCTGAGTTATGAGTAGTAAGGTCGTAAAACGCATGGCGGCTTCGAGGAATATTATCACACTCGTATAAAATTTCCTCTGGATAGCCATTAGTTGCCATGGCTATCTTCAGTATGTCCTTCCTTCAGTCACAACTGCTTCTATTTATTTCATCAACATCGCTACCACTGCTGTAATGTATTTTCAATTACGCAATCTTTAGGTGAAGGCGTGCATAGAGCGATTTCCGGTTCCTATACCTACGCATCATCATACGCGCAGTTGTTGATGCATTATGGGCCATGGATGTTGACTCATCGAGACATTGTGAGCAGCAGATGGCAGTCTACATAAATCTGAAGTACTGTCAGTATAATATCCTGCCTTTAAGAATACGTTCACATCTTCTTTAGATAGGATAATACGTTAGACCAATGCTTAAAGAATTAGCGTAGTCAGTTAGCTCTCTGGGGGCAGAAAAAGCGGCTGTGCTGACGGTTTCTAGCTCAATGCTAATGTGCTGACAAAATCTGTAAATATCTAGGGGCCACGCTCACATAGTTGTGGTCAGTTTCGGGTAATCTTCGGGACAAGTTGTTTGTTTATTATGATATTATAATGTTGAACATTGAAAAACAATCAGGACAAATCCTGTGAGCCTTATTGTAAACTAAGCATCATTGCACGCCCGTCATGCAGTTGTTGGACATGGTTGTCGACACATCACAGCAGATGGCATTATACATAACTCTGAAGTAGTGTATTGATGCCTTTATGAATACGTTTACATCTTCTTCGAATAGGATAGTACTAAAGATCAATGGTTTAAGCATTGGCGTAGTCATCCAGTTCTCCGGGGGCAGAAAGAGCGACTGTGCTGACGATTTAACGTATGATAGGCTGACATTTTCTAGCTAAATGTTAATGTGCAGACAAAATCTGTTAACATCTAGGGCCGCGCTTATATACTTGTGTTTAGTTTAGGGACAATTTTCGGGACAAGTTGTTTATTCATTATGACATTAATTACATATAATGTTGAACATTGAAAACAAATATTGTGAGCCAAGCTTTTCAACATGATGCATTTTATTGTTCATCTAGGTACAAACATTGCTCAAACGAGACCAAGTTAACAGTTATTCATAAAATCATTTCAGCTTTTAGTTAGAAAAAGAAGGTTTTTTCGTATCCAAAATATTGGATATTATGTATGAAAGTAGAGTGAGCTATACTAACAGAAGTAGAATATTTTACATATCCAAATTATTAGTCACCATGTGTGATTTTTTTTTGGGGGGATAGGGGTGGGGGTATATAGCCTACTAGCTGCGGTACTAAAAACGTTTGTGCGCCATGTAAGCGAAATATGGAACGTAATTATAATGAAACGCAGTTGAAAAAAAAAAATCGGCGATATTGACCATGAGTAGATCTCCTGATTGAATAAATTGTTTGTTATATATTATCTGTCACGTATTTTCTTCCTTCACGCCTTTCTTCCTTTCTGCAGACGAGACTGGCACCAGTCGTTGCCGCCTTACACGAGGTTTGTGGAAGAAACTACGCCGGAAGACCAGGAAGCAATGGGTACATTAGACAGAGTAAGTCAGACGTGGAAGTCAGACGTGAAATTCAGACAGATACATCTAATTATTCGTCATTTCATCAGATAGCCAGCCTAAAGATAGTATGCCTAAAGATAGTCTTGAAATTATAATTCAGTTTTTAAAAGTCAGTTTGAATGCATTTACACAAAATTCGAATTTCCGCGTGGGAACGTTAAAGAGATTTGCAGTCTTTACTTTTCAGTTTGCAACTTGGTTATTTATCTATGAGTAAACCCTGGAAAACATGATCCTGTCTGTGTACCACTTTTCTTTCCAATCTTTCCATTCGAGTTTGTCACTTTGCTAAAAGTTAATATTTGTTATCCCTTACATAATTTTTAACGAATTTTTAAAATATTTTCTTTTTTACAGCGAATAACCGATTCGCAACCATCGTAGTTCCTTTACGACCCCCAAAAGGTTATCTGTAATGAAGACTTTACAATTCAAACATTTCCATATCGACTTTGATTTCGTCACGTTTCATTATTGATAGCACTTCGCTTTTAACACTCAAGGTCTGTTTCATCCGAGTTTTTTTTTTAGAATGTAGGCCTATGCACAACCAATATTCATATCAATGAAGAAGAGAAATCGAGGCCATTTTATCATCTCGTTTTATTAGCAGCAGACTGGTTAAGAGCAAATTCATTACATAGCTGTGATTCCTTCGCCATACAAAAGACTGGCCCTATTTCAGGAAATCAAGCATGAGACCTTAATTATTATGGTGGCTCCACGAACTCCTCGTAATATGGTGCGCTTAATTAACTCTCCTCCGCTGGTTTTCGGCGCTTCCAATCTCCCTACCTGTAGATAGCGCGTGAGCAGACGACTGTTGCTCCACACGTTTTCGCCGCCCACCTAATTAAGGAGAAATCAATGGCGGGTGGTCGGAAATAAAATCAGTGTCCGGTGGTTTCTGATTAGGTGGAGTAAGAGGTCCTCAAAAGGGGGTGGACAGTGAACTGAATCAAAAGATGGTAATCGCAAACCGAATAATGGCCTGCTTATTTATTCAGAATGAATAGGTCAGCATTGATTTAGGTAGATATGAGCCTATCCGAAGCCCCTTCCCCCTCTTTTAAGGTCATACTCAGTTCTGCTCGAATTTGTATTACTACAAATTTTATTTGCCCGAACCGAGAACAGTCGATACAATATGAGAGATACAGTATTTCCACAGTTTCCTATTGAGTAACACGGCCAAGGCCAAATAACAAAAATAACGTGTCTCTCGTCCGGAATTAAAAGAAAAAGGAGGAGGCAAGGGATTACTATTTACTATTTTGCAATTTTTTGCTATTTATTTCCAAGATGGCTGCCATGCTAATTATAGCTGGCCAAGCCAATTTATTCACAGATATTGTGCTATGTGAGTATACTGATGCAATGTATGACAACAAAAAGATTTGTGTCTATCACTTTAGAAGCTATTTAAACAAAATGTATATTACAGACTTTTTTGGGGAAGGGGTCTTTTGGGGGTGCTTTTTTTCTTCTGAATAGTAAATAGTAAAAGAAAAGGAGGCGGCGGCCAAAAAGGAGGCGGGCGGGGACGAGAAACATTTCATTTTTGTTATTTCGCCTAAGTAGAAATCATATTGAGAAAACACGCCACGGTCATGACGGTTAGTTCATACAGAAATGTTTAATACTGTGTGACACAGTGTGTGTAATTACAACTTTTTTTTCTTACTGTGTGACAAATAAGGTGGAGAAATCACCACAGTGTAACCATACTGTGTTGAAACGCTGTGTTTACGCCGCTTTCATACCTGCTTTACTGTGTGACCCAGATGTGGATCATTTAGAATGTGCGCAAAACAATGGTTAGGTCGACACCTATACAAAGAGTGGTCCCACCTACCACACCTACTTTGATTCCTGCTTCTAAACTGCTTTTACACTGTTTTACATTGTGAAGATAAGACAAAACGGTTGCGACCTCCCCTTTTTTTTTGTCTTCACATTGTAGCCTCATTATATTCTAGATTTGGTTCGATTTCTTTTCGAAACATGCCAGACAAATATTGCGCCAATCCAGGTAGAATTTGTTAGCACAAGATATGTTCAGAAGTCCAATTATCATGATACTAAATGGGCCTAATGTGAATTCGACAATGCATCAAAAACACATGTAGATATAAGGACATCACATTAAGGACCTGACAGTCCACGTCACATCTTAACTACGTCCTCGAAATGTCTTTCGTTGCTTCCATTCTCTCTAAGCCTGTCCCGGACAGATTTGCAATCACAACAAATTTCGTCTTTTGGGAAACTAATTTAAGTCGACTCACGCAGGTGGTATTACCCATCCGGGATCTTCCCGTAATCGAAATTTGATTTGGATGGGTTCCCGAACGTAAAGGGATCGGTAAAAGACCAAATCACCCATCACGTAAGCCATTCCAAAAATAGTATACATTTTTTTGGGGAAAAAAGGAAATTGTATGAAACATGAATTCGAAACATTTCCCATACTTCGATCGAAAGAAAACTCTGGAAAGTACATCTTTAAATAATAGTGCCTTCAACAATACCTGTATTCAACAGTCCAATAAAAGATGCAACACTAATAAATAAGAGTTATTTGAAAATGATGATTATAACACTCTTTATTATTATCATTTATTGTTTATTAGGCCATCATAAAAGCACAATACAATGAAATTTTGACAGATCATGCAATACATAAACAAAACAAGAGGAAGAGGGAGGAAGCAACGTGTGAGCCAGGGCTTACAAAAATGAAATTCAACATTATTACCCTCAAATATGTGTTTGCGACTACACCCAGTTTTAGATGGCGTCGTTAAGGAATTTGTAGGAAAAAGTCTTGTCCGTTTATTTAAATGATTATGATGCCAAAATAACAAGAAGGAATACATTTTAAGCTGTCTGCTACTTGATTGAATCAGATTAGAATTGAAAAATTTCCAGTAGTTTATAAAACAAACCATTTTCCGTGTCATTTTTCCAATATTCAGCATACCGCTCTTATTCTGCCTCTCTCCATTTCCAGCTCTCCCCTCTGTCTTTCTCTGTCTCTGTCTCCTTTTTCTTTTCTTTAATCTCCCCTCCCCTTCTATTCTTTCCCACATATTTACTTGTTATTAATAAATATACATTTACATATGTATATATATATATATTCTTCATCCATCAACCATTCCCTTGCCAACGAAATTTACACGTCATGAATGTAAACTAATCGACGAGAAATCGACAACCAAAAAATGAAAGAATTGTTGATTCACTGTCGCGAATAATTACTCTACTAACTACAAACATTGATTGTACCAATCGTTTCTTGGTATTGACACAACAGCTTGTGCCGCTTCCCTTCTCACGTATCTTTTTTCAAAGCAGAGATTCATTTCACTTCATGTTTTCTTTTCCAATTCAGAAAGACGAGGATGATTGATATGTTTGCCAACAATCCGTTCAGGGCAAAGGTTGATGAAACTTTGTTACGGTCTAGTTTACCTTGCTTGGATTTAACATCCTCTCGTTGTAATTCCATTCCAAAGAAATTACATTACACTTGATGCTTATTGCCTACGTAATTATTCTACACGCTTGCTTGGATGGTTTTTCTCTTCACACTAAAAATAAAATCACTTAACTTTTGTAGTGGAAGGAAGATAGCCATGCAGGTATAACGAGACTATTCTCTAAATGTACAGGAGTGGACATCCACTCTTTTAGGAGTCACAGTTCAATCCCCGAAGAATCCTTTCACATCAAGTATCAAACACTATATACCTTTCCAACTACATGTATTTTCTAAAGAATGACCACATATAGCCTTAATACAACTGGGGGCTGGGGGTGTTTCACAAAGATCCTAAGTTGAACTTATCTCTAAGTTGGACTTACCAATTATGGAAAGCCGTTAGCATCTTTGAAAAATATTTTGTAAAAGTTATTTCTAAAGGCATAAAATGTTGATTCAAATTATTCATAGTTTCTATTATCAAGGAGATTTCATGTTCTTGATGCGGAATTCATGAAAAGTCTAAAATACTTGAATTTTTGCTTTGGAATATATTTTATTTTAATGCAACAAATGACTCTCCATAATGTTTAAGTCCAACTTAGAGTTAAGTTCGACTAAGGATCTTTGTGAAACACCCCCCCCCCCCAGGTGTCCTCAACCTGTGCTTTGTGTCTCTTCTCGAATTCCAGTCACGTTTGGGTGAGCTAATGAATAATGAATGTGCTTTTCGTCACAACTAAAGTGTCTGGTCTCTTAATTTGATTTGTCACTTCACAAAGTATAGTACAAGCGTCTCGAGGCGGGTAGACTGTCCAATTAAATGAGGACATGGGCTTCATTGTCTAACCTCCATTTTACACACCGTTCAACAGTTTAACAAATTAATCGGTTGAACTATATACAATTTTGTTACTGATTTGAAACCACCAAGTAGATATTTACAGTAGAAAAAGAAAAAAAAATTTGTTTAATAATTATGATAATTTGCAAGATAAAAATTTCACATTTTCCTTGAATTTTTTCATCTCGAGTTGTCATTTATTCCCCTCAAAAAATGAAGACGTTAATCGACCATTTAAATATGCCAATGAGTGACCACTCTATCCAAATGGGAGATTAACACTTTTAACATGCTGGATATTACCTTTCGTGTTGATTTAAGATTAACAAAATTATAAACATAGATTTTAAATGGTGATTTACCACTTTAATTGTCAAAAAGTAACACTTATCCTTTGGCGGTTTTTAGATTCGTTGATTTCTTCCATTGCTTATCAAGCCTAAATCCAGCTTAGCCACTTAATTAGGAGAAGATTTGTCTTCTCATTTCCAATTAGAGCTTGACAGCTCGACCACTTGGGCTTGAAGACTGAGAATGTAAACACCCTCTCTACGACCGTAAATCAAAATTTAATTGCTTTTCGCGCTCCTCGTTAATTGCATGCTAGAGAAGATAACCCCACTAAAGATTTGTCGGCCTGGCCCTCTTACACTCTGCCGAATTCTTGAGAGCCGAGTATGGTCCGAGAAAGCTTCGCATTCGGCATGTTATGTTTACATGGGGAAGCCTTATGAGCATCAATGCTGTTCTTTCTACAATAATTATTAAGCCAGTATCTGCCAGTACCCATTTACACCTGGGTGGAGAATGCCGGGCTGGGATTCGAACCCTCAACCCTAGGATTGAGAGTTAAATGAAGAAACCACAATACCACGACACCTCCATGGAATTTATCAGTATAGATCGTAGTGATAAATGCCATGGAGTCTTTTTTCAAAAGTTTTAAAGATACCCTTACATACCAAGAAATAATGGTTTAAATGTGGATTCCCATAATGTTAAATAGCATCTCCCTTAAAATAGGGTTAAATTATTGCAAACCCTGGGTTCATTTTTAAATGACTTTTACATCTAAAGCTTGAGTAAAGCACTCTGGGTAATGTTTAAAGTAGCTGTGCGAAGATTTTAAAAACTAACTTTATTTTCATTATTGCAAAGGCGAAACTTGATTGGACAATTTTATCAAAATGCAATGCTCGGAAACATTCGAAGTAATGATTATTATCAATTACTAAACGCTTAAATACAGCCCCGGCATAGCACCTGAAGAGCTCTCCGAACGCTGCTGAGATGTGTGAACTCACAGGTTGGGCATGATTTGGACAAGCAGACGCCATCCCATAAAGAATGAAGATAATTGCAATGCTATTATTTCTCAAATTATAATGGGTTTAGTGTATATAAATGTGATGGCATTTCACACCATTCAAAAAAAGGGATATGAAACCAATTCTGATAACTAAAATTTTTTTTTTGTAAATACAAAGGATAGGGGTTATGAACAATCAAAGAAACCACACTTTCAAACTGAAAACCCCCCGGAATGATAGCATGGCCGATATTAGTTTCCTCTTGAAACGCCGACCATACCGCGTTGTATGCAGCTAAAAATACAATGGCGTCTTATTTTGTTTACAAGCGACGGATTCCTTTATTTTTTCATCGCTGCATTTTTTATCGTAATAATACCATGCGCGAGATTTAGAGTCTCAGCAGCGTTCGGAGAGCCAGTGGCGGATCCACAGGTAAAAACACCCTTTTTTTGAAAAAAAAAGAAGTTGGGCCCCCTCCCCTGGCGCCCAAGGGGGGTGGCGGTGGGAAAAAATAACCCTTCCCGTAGGGATACAAAATTTTCGGGTGCCAAAAAAAAAAAATTGTGCTCACTACCCCTGGCGCCCAAGGGGGAGGTGACCGTGGAAAAAAATTACCCTTCCCGGAGGGATTTTTTTTTCGGGTGCTCACTACCCCACTGAGCGAAAATCGACTGGCACGATTTTCGCACAAAGTGGGCCCCTTTTTAGGCTCCCTCCCTTGCCGCCGGCTGGATCCGCCCCTGCGGAGAGCTCTTCAGGTGCTATACCGGGGCTGTATTTAAGCGTTTTGTAATTGATAATAATCGTTACTTCGAATGTTTCCAAGCATTGAATTTTGATAAAATTATCTAATCAAAGTTTCACTTTTGCAATAATGAAAATAAAGTTAGTGTTTTAGATTCTTCGCACAGCTACTTTAAGAAATACGGGTTTTAGACTGAAACCAGGAAGTACAAAATGTTCTATATGATTGAAGGATGCAGTAAGCAAGAGTAGAACTTTGAAATGTTCAATATTAAACCTTTCAAAGCATTTGAATTCCGGAAGAGAGTGCAAGAAACCTCAGCAAAATGTGAACGGGTCTCTCCATTAGTTCAAATTACGCAGTGGTGTTTAAAATCCGATTAACTTGGAAGACTACTGGGAGGTAATGTTGTGTTCTTGCAATAAGGACAAGAAATATACCCATGAGACATGTAAAGAGTATGTGCCGAGCTGCAATTGACAATTATGTGAAAATGAAGTGGATTATTTCGTAGAAAATGTAATAGCTGCAGACGCGCTTCAGGGTGTAAAAGCAAACATACCATTAGCATGATAGGGGGTCTGGTTTTTGAATAGATTTTTTTTCTATTAAAGCCCATCTGCAATAGTTTGGTCAGGAGGGTTTAGACCTCCCTGCATGGTTACTGATAAGTGGTTAACTCATCAAATCAGCTCTCAATTTACATAGGAAAAGGGGGACCACGGGAATCAACGGTCACCGCTCAGTTTCCTATAAAGAGGGCGCAAGTAAATATAAGTAGTGCAGTGGGTTTTAAAGACAGAAGAACTCTTGGTGACACATTAATTTACCCTTATATTTTATTGTTGTGAAGTCAAAATTGCTTGTAATGAAATATAGACTGTACCAATCACAGTGCATCATATATTAACGATTGTTTAGAGACAGTAGGACGTCAACTCATACCCTTACACAGAGTTTACGCCCTTCTGTCGCTCAGTAGCAGACGATGTCAAATATCTTTGTTAGATGTGAAGTTGTTACGGATATGTCATTTGCAAAAAGATGAAAGAAAATCCTTTACAGAGAATGTAAACCTGGACCGAATGTTCATACCATTGTTACGCAGTTAATGAACCTTAATTTCCATACACTGTTATGTGTTTATGTTTTATCCTGTTTCGGGTGAATTGACTACTGTAATTGACAAGCTGTATAGAGAGACCACGTGTAGCTCGATAAAACCACGTTTAGTGGGTTTCCCTTGGATGGCGTTTACTCTTGAAACGTGTGTAAGAAGAATCTGGATATACACCAGCCTACAAAGAAGAACCAAGTCTCCTTTGAAAGGTCTTTACCAACAGGTTGAACCGTAAAAGAGAATTTCAAGACCAAGTGGATTCAAAGATCATTTCCTTGTCTCCTTTGAGTGTTCTTTTTTATGCACGTTGTATTGTATTAAATAATTACAAGACCACCTGCCTATAACGATTACTTTCTTGTCCTTGAGTGATGTTTATGTACCGATTGTTCTCATTTACCATAAAAGATCACAATCTTTGCCTCCCTTGGGTGGTCTTTATCTACGGGTAGTACCATATACCTGAATTACAAGATAGTCTGCCTATAAGGATGATTTCTCTTATCTCCCAGTTGAGTGGCCTTTATATACAGGTTATAATGCATAGCCCCTGAAAGAATTATATGCAAGACTATCCTACCGATTCTTATAGAGTAATGATCTACTATGTCTTAAAATGGCGACCGCGTGAGCTTACAGACATACTTACATTTCTTGCTCAATGAGTTATTTATATGTATTTGTCTTCTCTTGACCTAGCCGTGTGGTGACGTCAATGTTTTCGCCATTGAGAGTCCTGTATCGACCTCTAAGTCCTCCTCGAGAAATGCTCCTCACCCACGTGGTATTTAATTACCAAGTCTGTGGTATTTCTGCTCTTCACGCGCAGGCATTACTGTATATAACCAAGGAGCTAATGCTACCTCCCATATATAACTAAATGTTTTATTTGTGGATTATTGCAACGCCCACGTTGCGTTCGATTTAGAGTGAATACATCTACGTTTGATTCGATAAAAGGAATATCAAAGATCATTAGTTGGTACAAATCAAGCGTTTTTTCTTCTTCTTTTCTTGTCTTCTTCTTCTTCCCTGTCTGGTTCTTGATCCCTAAACATCAATAATGATATATCATAATACTAGCTTTTAACCCTTTATTCGCCACGCCCGCCGTTCAGCACAAACAGTAAGCAACAATAGTTTACTAATATAGGATAAGCTCAGTGAATTGGAATGCAACATCTACTGAAGAATTTCTTGGTTTGATTAGCCCCAGTAAGATATTTTTTGTAACATCATAATGCAGTAAGCCAAAAAATAAGTGGAAAATATAGTGGAAGATATTGTGGTAGATAGAGAGTTAATGAAACCCTTTAAAAACAGAATTTTATCATGGTTAATTATATTTTTTAAAAGAGTTGTGTTAGGGTAAGTGAAAGATATTTGGTCATTGCCGTCCAATACATTACCAAAAGCTGAACAAAAAGTGACATCAAATGAGTAAATCCACTTCATATTCGGTCTGATTTGAGTTCTAATACAAGCTGTTAACTAAATAGCATTTGATCAGATAATGTGGTCGGTGACGTAAAAAAACAAAATAGCTTGGATTTCTCTATGAGTATGGCACTCGAGTCCATAATGCAAAACTTAATACCTTCTCTTTTTCTCTCCTCTCTTTACAGATGCTCCAAAGGATTACAGGAAAAAAGAACACCGAGGATGGATATTCGCTGTCCTTTTAGCGACACCATAAGACTGAACATAGAGATTGTTCCACCGACCTGTCTGTGCAACTAACGCTTCGTCATTGCGGAACATTGCGAACAAAGATATTACCTCACAAAAATGATATTTATATACACTTTTTTTGTTAATATTAGAGGACTGAGATCATGAATTCAATGGTTTCACCCCTCAATAACACCCAACCTTCTTTTAGTCTAACATACTTGTGGTTGATAGTAGTCGGCCTTGAAAATCCATTTATGTTGGTATTCATGACTCACAATACAATACAAGCTCACTTAATAATTTCAGCTTAGTTTGTGTAAATCCCCTCAGTGTAACCATGCAGTGTTGAAACGCTGTGTTTACTCCGTTTCCTTTCCTGCTTTACAGTGTGACCCAGATGTGGATAATTTTAGAATGTAGGAATACCATCCTTTATTTCATCTAGACCTATAAATACATCGCGTAAAGGAAAACATGTATGAAATTCCTAATTCAGGATATACGTTAAGGGTGTTCCATGCCTTCCTGCGCCCCTTGATCTCCCCCTGTTATTTCTTGTATTTTGACAGACTACCACTTGTTCACAATGGTGTCAGCAAAGTGTATCAAATATCTTTATATTCCAGATTACTTCTAAAGATATGACCTGTCCTGAACTACTTCTAACGACCTAGTGTTTGAGTTTTATCTCGTCCAAAATTAAAATGAATATATCTCAGTTGTGTCTGTAATCTTGTACATAATCTATTTATACCTGAAGTATTCTTGTAATAACCAACATGTATACATGTATAGGCCTAACACTTTTCTATTTTCTACTATACTGTACAAGTACATGTAAATTATTGGTGAATAATTTTTTTTGAAGCTGGCGGGGTGGCATGTAGATACTCAAAAACAGGCCTATGAGTTGAATGTTCATTCTTGATTTCTCGGTTATCATTAATTACCCTGCTAAAGCGGGTTTCACAGATCCGGGGATCGCAACACGGATCAACACTGATCTTGATTCGCGGTGTTCCGGCGCCGGACATCGCGTTTTCGTCATTGTACCGATGCGAAAATGTTCCGAATAAGGTACAAATACGGAGAAGTACGGTGTCTATACGGAATGGCAAATTTTACCATGTGCTTTTTTTCTCCTTGTCAGAAAATGTTGTATAAATGTATTACCAAAGGTATTTTACATAATAGCAAATTGTCAACATCATTATAAGACTATAAAATCATTGAACTTTATATGGGACAGTTAAAGTCTATATAATGTTGGAGTAATTACGTGCTTTAATATAATTAGTATAACTCATTTGATGCAAAGACGAGCATTATCATGATTATAAGTGTATATTTCATTATAATATAAATGAGTCATAACCTGTTTGTAAATAAAAATGTCTTTCAACATTGTATCCTCGATCCGAGTATTACCAGAAATTTTCCTCAAGATGCACTAAATGGACAACCTATTGCAAATTCGATTTGCGCAGTACATTTGTATAAAATACCCTTCATTGTACTGTCAGAAAAAGAAACAAGAAAAGGAACAATATCAATACAAAGTTAAAGGCATGGTATTTTACTGACTGCTGCAATGTATTTTCAATTGCGCCATCTTTCGGTGAAGGCGTATATAGAACGATTTGCGGTTCCTGTACTCGAGCCATTAAGCGCGCGTCGTCAGTTGGTGATGCCTTGTGGGACATGGCTGTCGACACGCCGGGACATTGCGAACTGCAGATGGCATTATACTTACATCTGAAGTAGTGTCAGTAAAATACCATGAATTTAAAGTTAGATTTTCTTGATGCATGCTATAGTACAAACATTATAAATTCGAATGGCCTCTATGGGTCGTTAATTTGACTGAAGTGCAATCATTGCAAAACAAAATAATCTTTTCAAGATCCATAACGTTGCAAGCATGAACTTTCCATAGTTTTAAGAATCTCCACATTGGTATAAGTTATGTTGGTTTTGACATGATGACCGGATACATGTTCCGACGACATTTTTATCTGGGCTTTATGTTGTGATAGATATAGGGTAAGGGTAAGGTTTCCTACTGGACTTTAGGTTGGCTCAAGAGGTTTGTCCAGATATGATGCCGTAAACCACAGGAAAAAACCGCAGCGGTTTTTTTTTTTTAATAGTAATTATTATTATTATATATATATTTTTTTAATTTTTAATACACGTAGGCCTAAATGAATGGCAACTGCGTGCTAAAAAGGATCCTAGCGTATTATCATTCTGTCTTAAAGGGAGTGTAGCTTGGCAAATACTGGTTAACGCCATCTACGTCTTCTTTTGGACAACTGCAAGTAAACGAATGGACTTGATTACCGGTAGTCAGCGACTTAACCTCTACACGGTCAGCGTTTGCGAAACAGACCGAAGTTCTCCTCACGCTTCGGTTTCGCGTATGTTGCACCCACGTGATTGCTGCGGTCACGTCGTCCGTAGTCGTATTATACACGATTGGCCCCGAGTCAGGCCACGGGAAAGACACGTAGTCTCGTCAGGCTACGCTCCCTATAAAATATACGGAAATGTGAAGCGTATCACTCCTACATCATTTTTTTTTAAATCCACCGTTGTCTACCGATGCATATCTGAACAATGCTTATAAGCTTAGAGTAAGGTCCAGGGTTTAATAGTCAGGTGGCTTAGCGTCAAATTTATCGATTATCGTTACTTGCCGGATAAAAGCACCATTTTTGGTACAGGGCTTCCTTAGGACTTACTAAACGATATTAGCCTAGGAGCCCCCGGCAAAAAAATCAATTTAAGGGTGTGGGGGCGGGGGCGTCTTTTTGGAGCCCCAAATAATTTTATAACATTGATTTGTTGTTATACAGGGCTTCCTTAGGACCTACTGAACGATATTAGGGTGGGAGCCCCCGGCAAAAATATCATATAAGGGTGTGGGGCGGTGGCGTGGCCTCGTAGCCCCCAAATAATTTAGAAGGGAATATAACATTTATTTGTTGTTGTACAAATGCCAGTTTTGGTACAGGGCTTCCTTAGGACCTACTAAACGATATTAGGGTAGGAGCCCCCGGCAAGACTATCATATAAGGGATTGGGGCGGCGGCGTCGCTTCGTAGCCCCCAAAAAATAATAATTTAGAAGGGAATATAACATTTATTTGTTGTTGTACAAACGCCATTTTTAGTACAGGGCTTCCTTAGGACCTACTGAACGATATTAGGGTAGGAGCCCCAGGCAAGAATATCATATAAGGGTGTGGGACAGGGGCGTCGCCTCGTAGTCCAAAAGTAATTCGTAAGGTAATATAACATTGATTTGTTGTTGTACAAACGCCATGGGCCCCCAATCACACATATATGAATATGTACGCCAGGGGCTCCTACCCTACCATCATTCAGCAGGTCCTAATGAAGCCCTGTACCAAAAATAGCGTTTGTACAACAACAAATCAATGTTTTATTACCTTACAAATTATTTTTGGACTACAAGGCGACGCCCCTGTCCCACACCCTTATATGATATTCTTGCCGGGGGCTCCTACCCTAATATCGTTCAGTAGGTCCCAAGGAAGCCCTGTACCAAAAATGGCATTTGTACAACAACAAATAAATGATAGATAGGAGCTAAAATAACTCGGACGGCCTTTGTACATGCCGCCGGCTTTATATAATAATAACGATGTACTAGGCCTATCAATCGTGTTATCATGTTTGTCACAGTTTTTATGTGTGTGTGTGTTCTTCTTATTCATTAAACTAATCTTTTATCCCAATATCATGGTCTCGTAAGTTGTCAATAATTATTAGCCTAATATTGAGTGATTTCTCAGAATTATGTTGCTTGAAGTTACCATGTTTATAACAGACAGGAAGAAAAATAAATGCGCTATGAGACAGAAAGAACAAAGAGAGAGAGAGAAAGAGAAAATTGCGATAGAGAGAGAGAGAGAGAGAAAGAGCGAAAGGGAAAAAGAGAGAGAGTATAAAGAGAGAGAAAGAAAGAGATAGTAAGAGAGAAAGAAAGAGAGAAAGAGAAAGAGACAGAAAGAGACAGAGAAAGAGAGAGAGAGAGAGAAAGAGAGAGAGAGAGAAAGAGAACGGAGAGAAAGAGAGAGAGAGAGAAAGAGAGAGGACGAGACAGATGGACAAAATGGAGAGTTTGTAGCTCAGGAAAATGAAAATTATTACGAGTTAGCGTAGCATAGAAAGCAATACAATATATTAAGGTAATTACAGAACCAGCAATTTTGAAAATTGGTTGAATCTGCATATTCAAATTGTCAAATCACATACATAAGTCGTACACACGTTCATCAGAACCATTAAGGTCACGTGCCGAACAGAAAGTTGGGCTCAAACAAAATGTATGGCCAAGGGTTACAAAGCGAGATCCTTTGATATGACAAATACTGTTTTTTTTTATTTGACTGCATGTGCTGGTTCTTCAAGCAACATGTCTACTGTCGTGACTGGAAGCAGGGGCAGATCCACGGGGAGGGGCGGGCCCCTGGCCAAAACAAAATATAAAAACGACGGGCCCCCATCCCAGGCAAAACAAAAGTTTTTAAAAAAGATGGTAACCACAAATTTACCTTTTTTTTTTAATATAGTGCTCACTACCCCCCACTGGAAAATCCTGGATCCGCCACTGGCCACTGACTGGAAGGGTAATAATATTTGCTGTTTTGTACAACTTTTTTTGCAAAATTAATAGAGCGTGTAAAAGCGGCAACTACAGAACAAAAACGATGCGAGTATGAAGTACATGTAGTGCACGGTTCAAGGTGCAATCCCGAACATTAATGGACGTGAAAATACGTAAGCCATTAGGAAACAGTTGTCAAATACAGTACATGTACATTAGAATGGATATGTATTGTGAAGTTTTGGAATGATCAGGATAAGGAAAAAAAATGTTCTTGCTGAAGATCACATGCGCAGCATATATAAATGGGTAAAAGGGACTACACACAAAGGTTTGGTCTAAACTTTTTAACCATTTCTTATCATATTTGGAATAATAGGGCATTTCAGAAATGTCCTTTTCATGAGACACATTTCTACTATGATATATGCTCCCAAACTGATAGGATAAGAATTAAAAAGCTCACAAATTATTCTTCATTTTTACAAGAACTCTCTCTCTCTCCATCTCAGTCATGTTAAATCAATAATAAGAACAATGATGATGATGATGATGATGATGATGATGAAAATAATAAGAATAATTATGATAAAAAGAACAACAGCAACAATGATATTGATAACAACAAGTTGTCTATTATTCAGTCTACGCACTATACAAACTTCACAAACACCATAATATATTTTGAACTAAAAGCTAAATGTACGTATACAAGTGATGTTTATGAAAATATAACAGGTTAGTTACAATACGGGAAGTACTATTACTTGTCGTTCTAGTTAGATAACACTCCGGCTTATTTACAAGTATGTTGTTGTATTACAATCAGCAAGTCACTTTAAAATAGATTAATTCATTGTAGCTATTTTGCTTAGCTGTATACATCTATATTCGTGGTCACCAATATCCATACATTTATTGATATTGGTTTTTTGTTCTTCTTCTTCTAAGTATACAACTAGCTTTGAATTCATAATGACATTAAGATGCAATAAACTTTCAGTTCAATTTTATATCCTTCATTATTTATCCACAACATTACATATATATATATTCATAATCACGTCACCTTAATTGTAGTCTGTATGGTAGAACTTCGAATAAAACGGCACAATAGGAGGACTTTGACAAGGTTTTCTTTGTTTTCTTTTTAAACCCTGAAAGTTGGTCGTTCGATCAGGTCGGCATGTTTATGAAACATGGAATAAGATTTAATTGTGAAAGTTGGAATTTTAATATTATTTTTAATTCGTAAATAGGCCTATTCAGAACGGCTTACTTCGTTCCATCGTGTCTTCGCGTCTTCGCGTCTTCGGGTTACACGAACTTTCGTGAATAATCAAGGCCTAAATCACGAAAGGTCGGGTGTAACGTTCATGAAATACACACCTCTTAACGACAAAGCATTGGGTCCAGTTTACCCGACAATCTCGGAAAAACCTCCAGTCAATCTACGAAAACTCGCTTCTCGATCCGGTACTTTTTAATGCGAGAAAAATCACGAGAAAAATACTCACAAGATTTCGTAAAATGGCTAGGGATCGACACTTCGATCGTCATTGTGTGGACATGTTTTCGTAAATGTTGTTGTTATTGTTATATAATCTTGTTTGGCAACCAGTGAAGATTGACTATTTTGACTTTATTCTGATAATAATGTACATGCACATGTAAAAAATATTTTCCTTATCTCAAGTACCATCTTTGAAAAAGATATGATTAGGCCTTATGTAGATTCTGTTTACCCGACCTTTCTAAAATATAGGGGGATTTTTTAGCCAAGGACTAGATAGAGTTTGGAATTCTCGACAAAGCAACAATTTATACGGAAATAATATTGACCCATGCATGTATGTGTATATATATATACTTCTCATTCGGGAACACTATACATAATACAAACATATCTAAATTCATTACGTTACATTCAAGCAGTGGTAGCGATGACGGCGAAATACCCGTCCTCTTAAACCCAATTGCAATCCTAAGCCTATAACCCTACATCCTTGACAAAATAAGCCCGGAGCAATTGTCACCGGAACAAAATTTCGAAACACCATCACGGTGATCCTGCGGAGTGTAGCAGTGGTTCCCTATTTCACGATATTAATACCGGGCCTATAGGCCTATACATGGAATATAGCAGTGCATGATTCTACTGTAATGAATTCGATGCCGATTCCAGTTACTCCGCCATTAGTGATCTGGACTGCGACAGCGGGAACTACTCTATCTTCGGTCATACAGTATATCGGATAATCATTGGTCGTAGTTTGGACGTGAGGGGAGGCATTCTCAATGCAAGGCTGCTGTATCACGATCTGCTGGCAGTCTGGATAGATCTGAAATTAGAAACAATGAAGGTTTGTTCAAAATATGCCGCGGTAAACGACAGCAAAAAAAAAAACCCAGTTTTGTATGTGTAAATGAACGGCAGCTAGCGTGCAACAAAGCTAGATCATACGCGTATAGACCAGTTCGTAGATAGCATATGGTAAAAAAATGTTCTCAGATCATATAATCTTGAAGAATATTAAGTCCCACTTTGTGCAGTTTAGAATAATCACTGCCAAAGTCATGGAGGTGCTTCATAAATACTTTAACAAATTAGCCAACTTGAAAAGAATACTTCCACCTGTGAGTAAATTAATAACGATTATAGGCCCTCGTAACGTTTATGAACACATATCCAATATTCATCTCGGGGGCTTTTACAATATTGTACAAATGACCTTTTTCTGCCCCTGCACAGATATTATCTACGAACTCGCTCATTCGCTGAGCTCTGTACTTGTTATGCTATACATACATGTGAGGCGTATTACATTTGCGTAATTAAGAAAAAGGCGCAGTTTAACAGCGGCATAGGCCTATCTGAACAAGGCTTAATTAAGTGCATTCGGGCAAAATTGAGAAATGAAAGGTCCGGTAGAGAGAAAGACATATAGAGACAGGCAGACGAATGAAAGAAATAGGGGCTCGGACCGGAGGGAGTGGGGGGAGGGGGGACAACAGAGCTTCTAATAATTAGGACTTTTCAATGTAACAAACCGGTCTGTTGGGTCTTAATCAATATTGCGAATAAAGAGAAAGCTTCAGTATGTTGTTTGTTCCTCTGAGACTATGTCTGGCTGATCCACTGCTGACCACATCTACAGTGAAGGTTTGCAAAATTGTCAGTTTCTTCTTAAAGAATACCTATACCAGACGGGTTTTATGTCTATATTGTCATAATAAGGAGCATTATTTAACACAGAACAGGAGAAGAGCTGAAAGGCTGAAATTGGCATACCTGAACTATTTGAACCGCGTTGTTGTCAGTATTCAGGGCAAACACAAGAAGACTTTCAATATCATGTGCTGGACAGATCCTGGCAGTGACTTCGGGGTTTCTTCTTCGTCTTGACTGTTTTTCTCGTCCTTGTTATTGATTGCTTGAATCATCTCGCCATATTTGCAGGTGATGGCTTTCTTTTGATCGTCGGTAAAGTCCGTGACGATCGGCTCATGACGCCTGTACAAGGCAGCTGTACTGCTGCTCAGTTTTGCAATCACGCCCGATTGTTCTGCTTGCACGATCTGATTTTTCTGTTGGTCTGTCAAAGCGATATTACGGGATGGTCGGCATTTTGGGGACCCTAGACCGGGATCAGGAACGAACTCTGGCACGCCATGGGCCGTAGTCAAGTTGGGCACGGTAGTTACGACAAAGACGACGATGCACATAGAAATCATACAATACTTGGAAACCCCTTCCATTTCTAACCAAGATCTCAATCTCAATCTCACAGTGGCAAAAGAACGAGGAAAACGAATGAAGCTTGGATCTGTTTAATATGACACTCACTTCATGCAAGTAACTTGTACTGGCTTCGGTCACGACGTATTATAATGTTCCCACACTTTATAGTTATGTTGCGTTATTGGAGGGGTTGCCAAATATATTGATGAGTCATAGCCTATGTCGCAAGGAGAATGTAAAAGGCCCCGTTAATCACTGAAATCACTAGAGCGATTTGATGTTCTTTGATAAGTTGCTTGTCGCTTGCTTCGTTTGCTTAGTCTCGTGTCGTTGGTTTGGAGGTGTAGGCTACTTAGTGGGAGGATGATAAATTTTGAGCAACAATTATTAGTAAATAATATAAAAAACAGATTTATCAATCTGTAAAAACAAGAGGGTGATAACGGAACAGAAACCGTTTTTAATATGATACAACATTGGGTAATTTTATTAAATTCCCATGCAACAATACCGAGTGTCTCAAAAAAAACAAAAACAGAGATTTTGTTGGGCAATATCTTAAAAAGTACTTGATCTTCCGCATAGAAAGAACATAGGTAATAATGTCGGAGTATCTCACAAATTTAGTGTGAATTTCACCAGAATATATTAGCTAAAAACGAATAGGTTATGCTTGTTTTTGTAAGCCGTAGCATTTTTCAAATGTTACGTTCAGGCGGATCCAGGAATTTTGGAAGGGGGGAGTGCGGGACTGTTAGGGTAAAATGGGTTGTTGGGTGCAGATTCGTCTAAAAGCATCAAATTTGGCCCAGGGGTAGCTTATACCATACTATTATGATTTCTGCCGGACGCATGAAGGGTGCCCTCTGGGACCGCCATATTGGGAAAATCCAAAATGGCCGCCATCTGAGTTAAAGGTCAAGCATAGTTCCAAAAGGAAGAGGGCTAATATGATAATAGTTTATATATTTATGGGGTTTGGGGATCAGAGAATCTGATGATAATGTTCTTTAATCGATTTGAGGTCTCCTTGGGGCTGTCATACTGGTCAGATTGGTAAAATCCAAAATGGCCGCCACCTGAGTTACAGGTCAAGTGTAGTTACGAAAGGAAATGGGCTAGCATGATAAAAGTTTATATATTTACGGGGTTTTCGGGGTCAGAGAATCTGATCATGATGTTCTTTCATCGATTTGAGGTCTCGTTGGGGCTGCCATACTGGTCATATTGGTCAAATCCAAAATGGCCGCCATCTGATAGTTACAGGTCAATAGTAGTTCCAAAAGGAAAAGGGCTAGAATGATAACAGTTTATATATTTATGGGGTTTTCTGGGTTAGAGAATCTGATTATGAAGTTATTTCATCGATTTGAGGTCTCCTTGGGGCTGCCATACTGGTCATATTGGTCAAATCCAAAACAGCCGCCATCAGAGTTAAAGGTCAAGCATAGTTCTAAAAGGAAAAGGGCTAGTATGAAAATAGTTTATATATTTATGAGGTTTCGGGGTCAGAAAATCTGATTATGATGTTCTTTCATCGATTTTAGGTCTCCTTGGGGCTGTCATACTGGTCATATTGGTCAAATCCAAAATGGCCGCCATCTGATAGTTACAGGTCAATAGTAGTTCCAAAAGGAAAAGGGCTAGAATGATAACAGTTTATATATTTACGGGGTTTTCGGGGTCAGAGAATCTGATTATCATGTTCTTTTACCAATTTGAGGTCTCATTGGGGCTGTCACGCTGGTCATATTGGTCAAATCCAAAATGGCCGCCATCTGAGTAAAAGGTCAAGTGTTGTTCCAAAAGGAAAAGGGCTAGTATGATATAAGTTTATATCTTAATGTGGTTTTCGGGGTCAGAGAATCTGATTATGATGTTCTTGTATCAATCATCAATCACCTCGATCATTAATAGAAAGTTGAAGAGTACCTGTATGTGCGGCATTTCGTAGCCCAAAGGCATGCGCCCTAATTCAAATAACCCAAAGGGTGTGTTGATGGCCGTTTTATGTACGTCTACTGGATCGACTGGAATTTGGTGGTACGCTCTGATGACATCGAGTTTGGAGAAAACTCTCTTGCCTGCTAGAGCTGAGGTGAAATCTTGAAGATGGGAAATAGGACATGTATCGGGCACTGTATTCCTATTTAGTGCATGGTAGTCACCGCTCGGTCTCCAGTCTCCGGGGGTTTTCTTGGGCACCATATGAAGTGGGGATGCCCAATCAGGCGCGGATCCAGGATTTCTTAGGGGGGGAGGCCCAAATATGAAATTATGCGAGCCAAATATTGGTACGTAATGGTGACCAGCAGTGGCGTAATGAGCAAAAACGTTTTTTTTGGGGGGGGGCAGAAAAAAAATCTGCATCTCCCCACTCTTACCTCCAGGCCCCACTGAACGTTTTTCAAAGTGGGTGGGGGACGCTAAAGTATTTGTGATCAAGTAGAGCGTAGCGCAAATTGGCGTGGGGTCTAGGGGCAAACGCCGGCGGGGATCAAAGGGCGGAGGCCCTGGAAGCTCAGGGGATATGGGCATTTAATTACGGCCAAATGAGCATATTTTGATACCTTAATTCATGACACTGGCAGGTCACTCATTGGCGTGGGGTCCAGGGGCTGAGCCCCCTGAAACTCAGGGATTTAAGGCATTTTATAACGGTCAGATAAGCATTCAGGGGCCTGCCTTAGACCCCTGGTGGGGTCGAAGGGCGGACCCCAGAAGCTTAGGGGTTTTAGACACTTAATTACGGTCAGATGAGCATGTCTAGATATCTTATTTGTGACACTCGCAGGTCACTAATTGGCGTGGTGTCCGGGGGGGAGCCCCAGAAGCTCAGGGTTTTAGCCATTTTATAACGGTCAGTTAAGTATTCAGGGCCGCCTCAGGAACCCTGGTGGAGTCGAAAAGGCGGAGCCCCCGGAAGCTCAGGGTTTTTAGACATTTAATTACGGTCAGATGAACATATTTTGATACCTTATTTGTGACACTCGCAGGTCACTAAATGGCGAGGGTCCAGGGCGAAGCCCCCGGAAGCTCAAGGGTTTTAGGCATGAAATTACAGTCAGTCATAAACGTTTTACATTTTAATTTGGACTTATGAACCCTTTCTCGTTTTCGCAATTACGCACCCTATTCCATTTTCAGAAACATTACTGAACCCTTTTCTCACCATCGGAAATACGAAAAACATATCAATCATGTTTTGATTCTTATTCTTTATAAAACGGCAAATTCTAATAGATCTTTTAAAAGGCAAACGATAAAGTAAAGTAGTTTGTATGGATATATTGAAGGTTTGACGGACTACGGAGAAGAAGGATAAAAAGGACTGAAAAGAAAACACCTTTTAAAAGAGACAACAGGAACTGTATCGAGATTATGAAACGCATTTTTTTTAAGGAAAGAATAACAGTAGGGGACAAGAAAAAATATCATGACGTTTTCTTTTTTCTAAAGATCGAGCTAACTAGGGCGGAAAAAGAAAACCATTGAACAAAGATCTATTCATGAAGAGGTGTTTTTCACCTCACCTCGCTGTTGAGTTCTGTTAAGCGAATACAAAAGAAAGAACAGGCAATGTGGCGAGAAATCTTGCGCGTAATTTAGCAGAGGAAGACTAAAAGGGACAAAAGCAAAATAATTGTAACATGTTTTTTCTAAAGATCGAGCTAACTAGAGCGGAAAAAAGGATAACGATGATGAGATCATGATTAGCTCTAGTTCTCTAATTATGTGTATTTTTCTCTGGTTTCGTTTTTAGACCACATGATCCAACTGACTTGCATCAGGCAGGCGCGGATCCAGGATTTCTTAGGGGGCCCAAATTTGAAATTATGCGAGCCAAATATTTGTACGTAATGGTGACCAGCAGTGGCGTAATGAGCAAAAACGGTTTTTTTTTGGGGGGGCAGACAAAAATCTGCATCTCCCCACTCACCTCCAGGCCCCACTGAACGTTTTTCAAAGTGGGTCGGGGACGCTAAAGTATTTGTGATCAAGTAGAGCGTAGCATAAATTGGCGTGGGGTCTAGGGGCAAAGCGCCGGCGGGGATCAAAGGGCGGAGGCCCTGGAAGCTCAGGGATATGGGCATTTAATTACGGCCAGATGAGCATATTTTGATACCTTAATTCATGACACTGGCAGGTCACTCATTGGCGTGGTGTCCAGGGGGCCCAGAAGCTCAGGGTTTTAGGCATTTTATAACGGTCAGTTAAGTATTCAGGGCCGCCTCAGGACCCCTTGTGGAGTCGAAAGGGCGGAGCCCCGGAAGCTCAGGGTTTTTGTCTCGCCTGCGTAGCAAAAGCGAGACATAGGCGCCGCTTTTCCGGTGGCGGCGGCGGCGACGGCGGCGGCGTCAACATCAAAAACTTAACCAAGGTTAAGTTTTTGAATTTTAATATAATTTTGAAAGTATAAGTTCTTATTCAATGAAACTTGGACTAAAGGGTTATCAAGTATCCTTATCATGTGAGGAGAATTTCAGGTCACAAAGTCAAGGTCAAAGGTCATTTAAGGTCAACAAACTTAGACCATGTTGTGGCATCATCATCAAAAACTTAACCTGAGGTTAAGTTTTTGAATTTTTAATATAATTTTGAAAGTATAAGTTATTATTCAATGAAACTTAGACTAAAGGCATATCAAGTATCCCCAATCATGTGAGTTGAATTTCAGGTCACTAAGTCAAGGTCAAAGGTCATTTCCAGTCATCAAACTTAGACTATGTTGTGGCATCACGTTAAGATCTTGAATTTTTATCGTAATTTTGAAAGTATACATTCCTATTCCATGAAACTTGAACGTAAGGGTTATCAAGTATCACCAATCATGTGATTAGTCTTTTAGGTGACAAAGTCAAGGTCAAATGTCATTTCAGGTCTGCATATTCTTAGTCAATATTCACTTCAAAATGCTGATTAGATTCAGAGGATTTCATTTGGGGGGGCCTGCTAATGGGCAAACCTGCCTATCAATAATGTCCCTACCTCAATTTTTCATCATATCGAATTGCGTAATGCAGGCGAGACCGCCGAGAGCGTTTCACTTGTTAGATTACGGTCAGATGAACATATTTTGATACCTTATTTGTGACACTCGCAGGTCACTAAATGGCGAGGTCCAGGGGCGAAGCCCCCGGAAGCTCAAGGGTTTTAGGCATTAAATTACAGTCAGGTGAGTATCCAGGGGCCCGCCTTGGGGCCCTTGGTTGGGTCCAGGGCAGAGCCCCGGAAGCACAGGGTTTTATGCGTTTAATTACGGTCAGATGAGCATTTTTGTTATACCTTATTGACAGAAGCAGGACACTATTTAGCGTCGGGTCCAGGGGGCGGAGGCCCAGAAGCTCAGGTGTTTTAGGCGTTTAATTACTGTCAGATGAGCCTATTTTGATACCTTATTTGTGACACTGGCAAGACAATAATTGGTGTGGGGTCCAGGGGGCGGAGTCCCCAGAAGCTCAGGGTTTTAGGCATTAAATTACCGTCAGATGAGCATCCAGGGGCCCGCCTTAGATCCCTAGGTGGAATCAGGGGCAGAGCCCCGGAAGCTCAGGGTTATAGGCATTTAATCACGGTCAGATGAGCATATTTTTTATACCCCATTACTTTGTGACACTGGCAGGTCACTATTCTTTCTAATTTTCTTTAATATACTTTTTCAAAAAAGTTGGGGCTCGAGGCCCTCGATCCCCGCAGTTCCGCGGCCCTGACATGTAGGCCTCTAAATAAGCATATTTCTTGCCTGACTGTAAATTTAGGAATTTATCATTTTCCAACAAACGCATAAAAAAAGTATAATTTACTAAAAAGTGAGGAAAAAACTCGGAAATATCTTGCTTGACTGTAAATTTAGGAATTTGTCATTTTCCAACAAACGCATAAAAGAGTATAATTTACTAAAAAGTGAGGAAAAAACTCGGAAATTTCTTGCCTGACTGTAAATTTAGGAATTTGTTATTTTCCAACAAACGCATAAAAAAATATAATTTACTAAAAAAGACTTTAGACTCGCCCCCTCCCCGATCCACACGTTGTTGGCGGAATTAATCGCAACTGATCTCCCCTTCTTTTCACCCTTTTCTTTTCTTCTTCGTCTTTTTGTTCCCTTTCCTTCCTTCTCTCTTTGGGGGGGGGGGGGTTAGAGGCAAGCCCCCCCCCGATCCACAACTTGGCGGGAAAATTGCAACTGATATCCCCTTCTTTTCTTTTCTTCTTCCTCTTTTTTCCTTCCCTTTATCTCCTCTTTTCCTTTTTTTTTCCCTTTCCTTCCTTCTCTCTTATTTTTTTACTGGGGGGGGAGGCAACAGCCTAGGAGGCAAGGCCCTTTCGGCCCCTCCCCCGATCTCCTTCTTTTCCCCCTTTTCTTCTTCCTTCTTTCTCTTCTTTTCCTTCTCTCTCTTTTTTTTTTTGGGGGCAAGGCCCGCTCGGCCTCCACCCTGGATCCGCGCCTGTGCCCAATTGCTGCCAAAAGGTCGGACGATGCCTGATTCTAGCATTTTTGCCTCCTTGTAGACTGGGCGTGTGATGTCTGGAAATTGGACAAGAAGAGATTTGTAAGCAGCTTGACCGTCTGCCTTGACAAGCATGGGGCTGATAGAAGGGGAAGAAGAAAGGATGCCTCTTACAGATAGATTTGTAGTAGAATCGATGAGTTTGAGATTGCGCACATCTACCAGAAAACCAAAGTGATGGAGAAAGTCTGCCCCGACGATAGGAGTGGATATGTCGGCAATGATGAAAATCCACCTGCGAGAGTCGAGTCAGGCTTTGCGCTCCGTAATAAGTAGTGATACTTGAGCGATTAACTGCTTGCAGGTGAAATTTCGAAGAAGGGTGCATAATTACGTTTCTCGGATTTCGATGGAGGAAGAATGCTAACTTCAATTCCAGTGTCTACGAGAAATCTAATTCCTGTTTCCCATCCGTAATGTAGAAAAGGCGATTTTTTTTTTGGCTGGTGCCAGTAGGACTTGTCGCTGCTAGTCGCTGGCTGGGTCGTTTCCCTGGTATGAAGAAGTTGTTTTGAAAGTGCAGGGAGGAGTACATTTCTTGGCCCGCTACAGAACCGCCAGTGATAATAGCAGGGGCGGATCCAGCCGGCGGCAAGGGAGGGGGCCTAAAAAGGGGCCCACTTCGTGCGAAAATTTGAAAATCGTGCCGGTCGATTTTTCGCTCAGTTGGGGAGGGGATAGTGAGCAAAAATTTTTTCCTCCGGGAAGGGTAATTTTAACACCACCCCCTTGGGTGCCAGGGGTAGTGAGCACAATTTTTTTTTTTTGGTACCCGAACAAATTTTTTTCCACCGCCACCCCTTGGGCGCCAGGAGGGGGCCCATCTTCTTTTTTTAAACAAAAAAGGGTGTTTTTACCTGTTTTTTCTAGGAGGGGGCCCGGGCCCCGGCCCCTGGATCCGCCACTGGATAATAGCAATCTCCTCCAGCATGGCATAGTGAGCTGGGGCTTCGCGCTTGACGGTCTTGCTTCTGATGTGATATTTGCGCTTTCATTTCCTGTATTTCCAGGAAAGGAGTATGGTGTGAAGAAGAAGAAGAAGAAGAAGAAGAAGAAGAAGAAGAAGAAGAAGAAGGAGAAGAAGAAGAAGAAGAAGAAGAAGAGGAAGACGAGGAAGAAGTCAGATAGGATGAACATTAGATGTAGAATTTGTCTCTACGATTTTATCGGCTAAATCAGCGAGTTTTCCGATCTCCATTGAGTCCCCAGTTGATGCTAAAATGAGCTGAACATAATTTTGTGGGCAGCCTCTGGAGAAATAGCTGTTTCAAAATGTTCTCCTCCAACTTGTTTGCCCCAGCAGGTTTTTTATCTTGAGAAGTAAATGGGAGGGTTTGCGATCTCTCAAACTCCTCATAAATCAGCATCCGATGAAGGCGTTTTTGCTCAGAGGCGGAGTTCCTCTGTATCAATTCGGCTGTTCTCGAGGAACACAAACCATTACTAACAGTAATCTATTCTGACCAAAGATGTTATATTGGAAAGCCTTCTATGCTTTTCTATATTTATTTGTTGTGTCCAGTTGAACTTACTGATTGAACAACAATACGTATCTTTCCAAAATCATGAATCATCAAAATTAAGTATTAAATGTGGAGTACCGCAAGGATCTATATTGGGTCCATTGTTATTTATTATTTATATAAATGATATTATTGAAACCTCATCAATCTTAAAGTTTATCATCTTTGCTGACGATACGAGTATTTCTTATTTCCATAAAAACTTGGATACGTTCATAACCCGGTTAAACTGTGAATTAATGAAGATTTCTAGGTGGTTTAAATCTAATAAATTGTTATTAAATCTTAGTAAAACAAATTTCATTTATTTTTAAAAGACTAACGTATATGATATAAGAAATTGTAATATTGAGATTGATGGCTTGCCTCTCATTGAAAAACAATCTGTAAATTTTTTAGGAGTCACTATTGATTCTCATCTCAATTTTAATGAGCATATACTTAATATACATACATCAGGAGTGTAATGAACATTCATTTGAATTGAGTTTTAATCAGATTCACCTTGCAACTATACTAGGCATGCACCCCACAGTACTGTAGATAAGTGCTGTGTGTGTGTGTGTGTGTGTGTACTACACGCTTTGCCTGATATAGCAGTGCACTTGTATAGCATGCTAGATGGTGGTTCCTGGAAACTGAGAAGCTATTGGTTGTTTGTGGAGAATCTTCTCTAACTTATCACATCCTCAGATGTTTTAATGTCAAAGAAGCAGCCAAAGGAGGAAAAGAGGTCAGTTATTCTTTTGAGTTCATTAGTTTGCGATTACAAGATAAGAAATATAGTTTATTTGATGTTTAGAAAACCCTTGTATAGTGATAAGTTTCTAATTTAATTTGTGTACAATTGTTAATATACAGTGTTATCATAGAACTTAGAAAGTACTCCATAGCCAGTCAGGTTTATTTATATTATTGCAAATGCGAGTGATGTTTACTTTGGTAATCTGTTTTGTGTTGAAATTGTATGATAACGCAGGACTTTACTGTTTGGTCGAGTATACAGATTTACTCATTCGAGTGGTATAGCTTGATAAGAAGGTACATGGTACTTGTAGAACCTGATTACTTTCAATGAACATTTATACTGTGCCCCTTTCAGTCTTGGTTTAAGTAACACATAGTTAGGCATTTATATATCTTAGTTTGTTTACTTAATTGCATTTTATTACGTTCTGGTTTACAGTTTTCACGGAATGAACGAAGGAATGATTCCTGGAAGATGGAATGAGAGATTTGAAAAGAAGAATACGAATAAAGAGACATTCCCGTAAAAACCTTGTCCGACTTTATTATTGCATTCGACCACCACAATAACACCTACAGGTATCGAGGAATATTGGAATACTGTATAAGTTAAAACGATTTCTTTCTGAAAGATCTAGGATTATATTATACAATTCTCTAATTTTATCACATGTGATATATTGTAATATTGTGTGGGGTAATTGTAGTTTAACAAGAATTAATTCCTTATTTTTACTTCAAAAGAGAGCGATTCGCATGATCACTAACTCAAATTATATATCACACAAGGAACCTTTATTTCATCGTTTAAAAACATTAAAAATACAAGATATTCACATTTTTCAGACAAGAATTTTTATGTATAAATATTCTCATAATCAACTGCTATCCCTATTTCACAACATTTACAGTTTAAACTCAAACATTCACACATATCCCACCCGTTGTTCAACAAATTATCACTTAGAAAATCCTTAAATATTTTTAGCCCAAAAGTCAGTAAGACATCATGGACCAGATGTTTGGAACTCCTTACCAAATTCAATGAGGCATTGTTCATCTCTCTATTCTTTTAAAGCATCTCTTTTCAACAAGCAGTAGGCAATTATCATTGATTTCTCAAATGTTGGTCACATTGCAACTCATTTTTGGAAATTTTGTTTTCTATTTCGTATTCTTGGATATATTTATTGAAAAGGCTACATTTGTTTTAACTCCACCATACAACATAAAGCTACATGCACACGTTACACACACACATACAAACACGCACGCTCGCGCGCACATGCACACACACACACACACACACAATAGACTTACACAACACACTCACAAACTCACACACAAATGTTTAAACACTTTTTCATTTTAACTTTTACCTTAAGATTTTTTTTTTTTTTTTTGAGGCCGCCATCCTCGTCAAGCATCGCTTATGATTGCGGTCTCCTTCATTTTTTCAACAAATAGTTCGGATAATACTTCAAATTCATGATAATATGTTATGGAAATATTAAGTTTCGTTATTTTATGTACATATGTAAAAAAAAAAAAAAAAAACACACACATTTTGACATGAAGTAATTATTGTTTGTATATGTTGTATTATACCTTACAATTATATGTTCTTTGTAATTCATTTATATTATATTTGGAAAAATGCAGAAATCAAATCAAATCAAATCAAATAACTGGATATAAACTATGACAGTTATCACTTCTAACCAAAGATTGAATATTGGAAAGCCTGCCTTGCTTTTTGTATTTGTCTCTTTATACACAACTGTGTAACTGTAACTATTTTCACCTAACATAGGTGAACAAAATGGAATAGACAAATCAAGCAAATTATGATTATTTTGGAGGGACACCACTCACGCAGACCATAAATAAGAGCCTGTTCTCGAGGAAGAGAGATCAGTAAGTCCCGAATTTCCTGGGCATATTCCGGCTTCAAGAAGGCGACGACGCAGACAAACTTTGTTTTCTATTGGGTGATGCATCGGGTCATGATTTGTGCCTGGACTTGGGCAAACCAAAGAGTAGGATCATTGTGCCAGAAAGGAGGAAGTTTGAGTTGAACATTGGAGACAGATGAAGGGCAAGCAGATTTCAGAAGTTGAAGAATGGGTGTGATCGTCAGTAGGTATGATGACAGTTGAAAGATTAGACGTGAGTAGAAATATCAGAGGACTGAGATCATGAATTCAATGCTTTTTTAAGAGCCTGTAAGCCGACAGTACTCTAAAGGTTTGTTTTAACATCCATCCAGAAAGAAGTAGAATTACAACTCACGTCATATAAGTAATTGAGAAATATACCCTCACAATTAAAGCATTTATAAAGTCAGGTCATAAACATAGCGTCAATATTTATACCACGAAATAACTATTGTTGAAGCCATGTCCACCATTGTCCACCATGTTTTAACTTCGTAGAATCAAAATTGACAAGAATTTTATTTCCTTACGATAAACAGAACTGACAGACTTAATGGTAATATATGGCCTGTGTGTATGTGCGTATGCGTGCGTGTGCGTGTGGGTTTGTGTGTGTGGTGTTTATGCGGTGTCTGTGTGTGTGTGAGGGTTCACTAATCTATGTCAGTATGTTTAAGTGTGCATGTTAACCTTTGATATAACCATGAAATTAGTTTTATCCCAACATTACATCCCACAAAAGAGAAGAAAATCTTAGTAAAAATCGAGCTTTTTTTTCTTTCCCTGTCTTCATCTTCTTCCCCCTCTGGCTCTATCTAAACATCAATAATGACAATAACTCATAGTACTCCTTTTTAAACCCTTTATTTGCCACGCCGTTCAGCACAAACAACAAGCAACAAAAATTTACTAACAGGATAAGCTCAGTGATTGGGAATGCAAAATCTACTGAACAATTTCTTGGTTTAATTATCCCCAGTAGGATATTTTTTGTGGTGACATTATAATGCAGTAAGCCAATAAATAAGTAGAAAATATAGTGGAAGAAATTGTGGCAGATAAAGAGTTAATGAAACCCTTTAAAACAGACCTTTACCATGGTTGATTATATTTTGTATATGACTTGTGTTAGGAAAAGTGAAAGATATTTGGTCATTGCCGTCCAATACATTACCAAAAGTTGAACAAAAAGTGACATCAAATGTGTAAGTCCACTTCATATTCGGTCTGATTTGAGTTCTAATACGGCTGTTAACTAAATAAAATTTGATCAGGTAATGTGGTCGGTGACGTATAAAACAAAATAGCTTGGATTTCTCTATGATTATGGCACTTGAGTCCTTCTCTTGATACCTTCTCTTTTTTCTCCTCTCTTTACAGATGCTCCAAAGGATTACAGGAAAAAAGAACACCGAGGATGGATATTCGCTGTCCTTTTAGCAACACCATAAGACTGAACATAGAGATTATTCCACCGACCTGTCTGTGCAACCAACGCTTCGTCATTGCGGAACATTGCGAACAAAGATATTACCTCACAAAAATGATATTTATATAAGCTTTTTTTTGTTAATATCAGAGGACTGAGATCATGAATTCAATGGTTTCACCCCTCAATAACACCCAACCTTCTTTTAGTCTAACATACTTGTGGTTGATAGTAGTCGGCCTTGAAAATCCATTTATGTTGGTATATTCATGACCACAATACAATACAAGCTCACTTAATAATTTCAGCTTAGTTTGTGTAAATCCCCTCAGTGTAACCACGCAGTGTTGAACGCTGTGTTTACTCCGTTTCCTTTCCTGCTTTACTGTGTGACCCAGATGTGGATAATTTTAGAATGTAGGAATACCATCCTTTATTTTATCTAGACCTATAAATACATCGCGTAAAGGAAAACATGTATGAAATCCCTAATTCAGGATATACGTTAAGGGTGTTCCATGCCTTCCTGCGCCCGGCCCTTGATGTCCCCCTGTTATTTCTTGTATTTTGACAGACTACCACTTGTTCACAACGGTGTCAGCAAAGTGTATCAAATATCTTTATATTCCAGATTACTTCTAAAGATATGACCTGTCCTGAACTACTTCTAACGACCTAGTGTTTGAGTTTTATCTCGTCCAAAATTAAAATGAATATATCTCAGTTGTGTCTGTAATCTTGTACATAATCTATTTATACCTGAAGTATTCTTGTAATAACCAACATGTATAGGCCTAACACTTTTCTATTTTCTACTATACTATAGAGGTACATGTAAATTGTTGGTGAAGAATTTTCTTTGAAGCTTGCGGGGTGGCATGTAGATATTCAAAAACAGGCCTATGAGTTGAACATTCATTCTTGATTTCTCGGTTATCATTAATTACCCTGCTAAAGCGGGTTTTACACATTTAAGGATTTGTCAAAGCTTCCGCGCTTCGCGCGGGAGGGGGAAAACTGAATTCAGACAATTTGGGTTAAGAGTCGCGAACGGTACAACGAATCGTCTTCTTTCTATAATAATTCAATGAAACGTCGAATCTTCCGCGCTTCGCGCGAGCGGGGGAAAACTGAATTCAGACAATTAGGGTTAAGATTCGAGAACGGCACAAAAAAAATCGTCTTCTTTCTCTAATAATTTAATGAAACGTCAAAGCTTCCGCGCTTCGCGCGGAGGGGGGCAAACAGAATTCAGACAAGACAATAGTCGAGAATGGTACAACGAATCGTCTTCTTCCTTAATAATTTAATGATTTTAATGATTTAGTGATTCGCTTGCTCACTAACGCCCCCTTAAAATAAGATCCTAGCTACGCGCCTGCATTTAAATATATAGCTATGATGCTGACTAAGTTGACGAAATAATTCGTATATTTATGTCGTCGAGGAAAATGACCATTTGCGCATACGCAAGTACTATAGATAGTTCATAGGAACAACAATTTAGCCTTCGGTCCCGGGTTTATAGGGTTAAATTTGTAGACATTGGGACATTAAATTTTGTCGGTAATTGGTGGCTAGTTTTGTCGGTAATCGGTTGCCTCTACACCCCCCACTGAAAAAGGTCTAGCGACGCCCTGACAACAGGCGCGGATCCAGGGAGGCCGAGCGGGCCTTGGCCCCCAAAAAAAAAAAAAAGAGAGAGAGAGAGAGAGAAGGAAAAGAAGAGAAAGAAGGAAGAAGAAAAGGGGGAAAAGAAGAAGATCGGGGGAGGGGTCGAAAGGGCCTTGCCTCCTAGGCTGTTGCCTCCCCCCCCCAGTAAAAAAAATAAAAAAGAAGGAAAGAAAGGGAAAGAAAAAAGGAAAAGAGGAGATAAAGGGAAGGAAAAAAGAGGAAGAAGAAAAGAAAAGAAGGGGATATCAGTTGCAATTTTCCCGCCAAGTTGTGGATCGGGGGCTTGCCTCTAACCCCCCTCCCCCCCCCCAAAAAAAAGAGAGAAGGAAGGGAAAGGGAACACAAAAGACGAAGAAGAAAAGAAAAGGGTGAAAAGAAGGGGAGATCAGTTGCGATTAATTCCGCCAACAACGTGTGGATCGGGGAGGGGAGTCTAAAGGCCTCTGCCCCTACAGCAAACCTAAAAGAGAGAGAGAAGGAAAGGGACACTTGCTGAAATGACACAATTTTCCGAGTTTTTTCCTCACTTTTTTAGTAAATTATATTTTTTATGCGTTTGTTGGAAAATAACAAATTCCTAAATTTACAGTCAGGCAAGAAATTTCCGAGTTTTTTCCTCACTTTTTAGTAAATTATACTCTTTTATGCGTTTGTTGGAAAATGACAAATTCCTAAATTTACAGTCAAGCAAGATATTTCCGAGTTTTTTTCCTCACTTTTTAGTAAATTATACTTTTTTTATGCGTTTGTTGGAAAATGATAAATTCCTAAATTTACAGTCAGGCAAGAAATATGCTTATTTAGAGGCCTACATGTCAGGGTCCGCGGAACTGCGGGCATCGAGGGCCTCGAGCCCCCCAACTTTTTTTGAAAAAGTATATTAAAGAAAATTAGAAAGAATAGTGACCTGCCAGTGTCACAAAGTAATGGGGTATAAAAATATGCTCATCTGACCGTGATTAAATGCCTATAACCCTGAGCTTCCGGGGCTCTGCCCCTGATTCCACCTAGGGATCTAAGGCGGGCCCCTGGATGCTCATCTGACGGTAATTTAATGCCTAAAACCCTGAGCTTCTGGGGACTCCGCCCCCTGGACCCCACACCAATTATTGTCTTGCCAGTGTCACAAATAAGGTATCAAAATAGGCTCATCTGACAGTAATTAAACGCCTAAAACACCTGAGCTTCTGGGCCTCCGCCCCCTGGACCCGACGCTAAATAGTGTCCTGCTTCTGTCAATAAGGTATAACAAAAATGCTCATCTGACCGTAATTAAACGCATAAAACCCCTGTGCTTCCGGGGGCTCTGCCCTCTGACCCAACCAAGGGCCCCAAGGCGGGCCCCTGGATACTCACCTGACAGTAATTAAATGCCTAAAACCCTGAGCTTCCGGGGCTTCGCCCTGGACCCCTCGCCATTTAGTGACCTGCGAGTGTCACAAATAAGGTATCAAAATATGTTCATCTGACCGTAATCTAACAAGTGAAACGCTCTCGGCGGTCTCGCCTGCATTACGCAATTCGATATGATGAAAAATTGAGGTAGGGACATTATTGATAGGCAGGTTTGCCCATTAGCAGGCCCCCCAAAATGAAATCCTCTGAATCTAATCAGCATTTTGAAGTGAATATTGACTAAGAATATGCAGACCTGAAATGACATTTGACCTTGACTTTGTCACCTAAAGACTAATCACATGATTGGTGATACTTGATAACCCTTACGTTCAAGTTTCATGGAATAGGAATGTATACTTTCAAAATTACGATAAAAATTCAAGATCTTAACGTGATGCCACAACATAGTCTAAGTTTGATGACTGGAAATGACCTTTGACCTTGACTTAGTGACCTGAAATTCAACTCACATGATTGGGGATACTTGATATGCCTTTAGTCTAAGTTTCATTGAATAATAACTTATACTTTCAAAATTATATTAAAAATTCAAAAACTTAACCTCAGGTTAAGTTTTTGATGATGATGCCACAACATGGTCTAAGTTTGTTGACCTTAAATGACCTTTGACCTTGACTTTGTGACCTGAAATTCTCCTCACATGATAAAGATACTTGATAACCCTTTAGTCCAAGTTTCATTGAATAAGAACTTATACTTTCAAAATTATATTAAAAATTCAAAAACTTAACCTTGGTTAAGTTTTTGATGTTGACGCCGCCGCCGTCGCCGCCGCCGCCACCGGAAAAGCGGCGCCTATGTCTCGCTTTTTGCTACGCAGGCGAGACAAAACCCTGAGCTTCCGGGGGCTCCGCCCTTTCGACTCCACAAGGGGTCCTGAGGCGGCCCTGAATACTTAACTGACCGTTATAAAATGCCTAAAACCCCTGAGCTTCTGGGGGCTCCCCCTGGACACCACGCCAATGAGTGACCTGCCAGTGTCATGAATTAAGGTATCAAAATATGCTCATCTGGCCGTAATTAAATGCCCATATCCCTGAGCTTCCAGGGCCTCCGCCCTTTGATCCCCGCCGGCGCTTTGCCCCTAGACCCCACGCCAATTTGTGCTACGCTCTACTTGATCACAAATACTTTAGCGTCCCCGACCCACTTTGAAAAACGTTCAGTGGGGCCTGGAGGTGAGTGGGGAGATGCAGATTTTTTTGTCTGCCCCCCCCAAAAAAAAACCGTTTTTGCTCATTACGCCACTGCTGGTCACCATTACGTACAAATATTTGGCTCGCATAATTTCAAATTTGGGCCGCCCCTAAGAAATCCTGGATCCGCGCCTGCCTGATGCAAGTCAGTTGGATCATGTGGTCTAAAAACGAAACCAGAGAAAATACACATAATTAGAGAACTAGAGCTAATCATGATCTCATCATCGTTATCCTTTTTCCGCTCTAGTTAGCTCGATCTTTAGAAAAAACATGTTACAATTATTTTGCTTTTGTCCCCTTTTAGTCTTCCTCTGCTAAATTACGCGCAAGATTTCTCGCCACATTGCCTGTTCTTTCTTTTGTATTCGCTTAACAGAACTCAACAGCGAGGTGAGGTGAAAAACACCTCTTCATGAATAGATCTTTGTTCAATGGTTTTTCTTTTTTCCGCCCTAGTTAGCTCGATCTTTAGAAAAAAGAAAACGTCATGATATTTTTTCTTGTCCCCTACTGTTATTCTTTCCTTTAAAAAAAATGCGTTTCATAATCTCGATACAGTTCCTGTTGTCTCTTTTAAAAGGTGTTTTCTTTTCAGTCCTTTTTATCCTTCTTCTCCGTAGTCCGTCAAACCTTCAATATATCCATACAAACTACTTTACTTTATCGTTTGCCTTTTAAAAAGATCTATTAGAATTTGCCGTTTTATAAAGAATAAGAATCAAAACATGATTGATATGTTTTTCGTATTTCCGATGGTGAGAAAAGGGTTCAGTAATGTTTCTGAAAATGGAATAGGGTGCGTAATTGCGAAAACGAGAAAGGGTTCATAAGTCCAAATTAAAATGTAAAACGTTTATGACTGACTGTAATTTAATGCCTAAAACCCTTGAGCTTCCGGGGGTTCGCCCTGGACCCTCGCCATTTAGTGACCTGCGAGTGTCACAAATAAGGTATCAAAATATGTTCATCTGACCGTAATTAAATGTCTAAAAACCCTGAGCTTCCGGGGCTCCGCCTTTCGACTCCACCAGGGGTCCTGAGGCGGCCCTGAATACTTAACTGACCGTTATAAAATGGCTAAAACCCTGAGCTTCTGGGGCTCCCCGGACACCACGCCAATTAGTGACCTGCGAGTGTCACAAATAAGATATCTAGATATGCTCATCTGACCGTAATTAAGTGTCTAAAACCCTAAGCTTCTGGGGTCCGCCCTTCGACCCCACCAGGGGGTCTAAGGCAGGCCCCTGAATGCTTATCTGACCGTTATAAAATGCCTTAAATCCCTGAGTTTCAGGGGGCTCAGCCCCTGGACCCCACGCCAATGAGTGACCTGCCAGTGTCATGAATTAAGGTATCAAAATATGCTCATTTGGCCGTAATTAAATGCCCATATCCCCTGAGCTTCCAGGGCCTCCGCCCTTTGATCCCCGCCGGCGTTTGCCCCTAGACCCCACGCCAATTTGCGCTACGCTCTACTTGATCACAAATACTTTAGCGTCCCCCACCCACTTTGAAAAACGTTCAGTGGGGCCTGGAGGTAAGAGTGGGGAGATGCAGATTTTTTGTCTGCCCCCAAAAAAAAAACCGTTTTTGCTCATTACGCCACTGCTGGTCACCATTACGTACCAATATTTGGCTCGCATAATTTCATATTTGGGCCTCCCCCCCCCCCTAAGAAATCCTGGATCCGCGCCTGCCTGACAAGATCTCAATCTCACAGTGGTAGTCAGGTGGCTTAGCGTCAAATTTATCGATTATCGTTAATGGCCGGATAAAAGCACCATTTTTGGTACACGGCTTCCTTAGGACCTACTAAACGATATTAGGCTAGGAGCCCCCGGCAAAAATGTCAATTTAAGGGTGTGGGGGGGGGCGTCTTTTTGGAGCCCCCAATTGATTTTATAACATTGATTTGTTGTTGTACAAATGCCAATTTTGGTACAGGGCTTCCTTAGGATCTACTGAACGATATTAGGGTAGGAGCCCCCGGCAAGAATATCATATAAGGGTGTGGGGCGGGGCGTCGCCTCGTAGCCCCAAATAATTTAGAAGGTAATATAACATTTATTTGTAGTTGTGCAAATGCCATTTTTGTACAGGGCTTCCTTATGACCTACTGAACGATATTAGGGTAGGAGCCCCGGCAAAAATCATATAAGGGTGTTGGGCGTCGCTTCGTAGCCCCAAATAATTTAGAAGGTAATATAACATTTATTTGTTGTTGTACAAATGCCATTTTGGTACAGGGCTTCCTTAGGACCTACTGAACGATATTAGGGTAGGAGCCCCCGGCAAGAATATCATATAAGGGTGGGGACAGGGGCGTCGCCTCGTAGTCCACAAATAATTTGTAAGGTAATTTAACATTGAGTTGTTGTTGTACAACGCCATTTTTGGTACAGGGCTTTATTAGGACCTGCTGAATGGTGGTAGGGTAGGAGCCCCCGGCATAAATATTCATATATGTGTGATTGGGGGCCCCATGGGGGGCTCCTACCCTAATATCGTTCAGTAGGTCACAAGGAAGCCCTGTACCAAAAATGGCATTTGTACAACAACAAATAAATGTTATATTACCTTCTAAATTATTCGGGGGCTACGAGGCGACGCCCCGCCTCACACCCTTATGTGATATTCTTACCGGGGGCTCCTACTCTAATATCGTTCAGTAGGTCCTAAGGGAGCCCTGTACCAAAAATGGCTTTTGTACAACAACAAATAAATGTTATATTACCTTCTAAATTATTTGGGGGCTACAAAGCGACGCCCCCGCCCAACACCCTTATATGATTTTCTTGCCGGGGGCTCCTACCCTAATATGGTTAAGAAGGTCCTAAGGAAGCCCTGTACCAAAAATGGTGCTTTTATCCGGGAAGTAACGATAATTTCACTAAGCCACCTGATTATGGCAAAAACGTGGAAAACGAATGAAGCTTGCATCTGTTTAATATGACACTCACTTCATGCAAGTAAACTCGTACTGGCTTCGGTCACGACATAATATAATGTTCCTACACTTTATAGTTGTGGTTGGTATTTTTTTTTTTTTGAGGGGGTGCCAAAAAGATTGATGAGTCATAGCCTATTATGTCGCAAGGAGAATGTAAAACCCGTTAATCACTAGAGCGATTTGTTGTTCTTTGATATTTTGTTGGTCGCTTGCTTCGTTTGCTTAGTGGTTGGTTTGGGGTTCATTTAGTGGGAGGGTGATAAATGTTGAGCAATAATTAGTAAATAACAAAATTTTATCAACCTACAACAAAACAAGAGGGTGGCAACGGAGTAGAAACCGTTTATAATATGATAGATCATGACGTACTTTTATCAGTGAATTCCCATGCAACAATACTGAGTGTCTCCCCCAAAAAAGGATTTTGTTGGGCAATATCTTAAAAAGTACTTGATCATCCGCATTGGATAACGCGATTTGGTGTATACTTTTTGTCAACATTTTCATTATAATTATTGGCTTTATTATTTCTCAGTTGAAGAAAAAAATGTCGACGACTGTCCTAAATTCCTGACGATATCAGAAAACTAGGACTGAATCTTGGCTGTGAGCTCCAGATGGCGATATACGTACTAGTGTCCCTAAAATACCATGCATTTAAATGTGGATCTTCTTGATGCATGTTAAAGTACAGATAGGGACTTTACTCTCTCGCAAACGTAGCGATTTTGTGCTCTCATATATAAGAGCAGAAATTTGTGGCGACAAACTCTTACTAGAAACTATATAGTAGCGACATTTACAATAGCGAGTTAGATCGCTACGGCTGCTGCGCTTTCCTATATAAGAGCGAAATTCAAATAGCGAGTTAGATCGCTACAGTTGGCGCTCTCCTACTAGTACATACTCTTACTAATATCTATATAGTAGCGATTTCTGTAGTAGCGAGTTAGATCGCTATAGTTTACGCTCTCCTACTAGTAGTGGTAAAATTCAAATAGCGAGCTAGATCGCTACGGCTGCTGCGCTCTCCTATATAAGAGCGAAATCCAAATAGCGAGTTAGATCGCTAAAGTTGGCGCTCTCCTACTAGTAGTAGTAGAATTCAAAAAGCGAGTTAGATCGCTACGGCTACTGCGCTCTCCTATATAGGAGCGAAATCAAAATAGCGAGTTAGATCGCTAAAGTTGGCGCTCTCCTACTAGTAGTAGTAGAATTCAAATAGCGAGTTAGATCGCTACGGCTACTGCGCTCTCCTATATAAGAGCGAAATCCAAATAGCGAGTTAGATCGCTACAGTTGGCGCTCTCCTATACTAGTAAAATAAAATTTAATAATATTTTAAAGTCCACTCCAAATTTTATTAAGTTAAACCGAAAATGGAAATTCTTTTTGCCCAATTGATCGTGAGCCCGGCAGCCACTGAGCAGCGCCAGATCGACATTGCTCTATCCCCTTATTGTTGAACGCCAAACAAGGTAGCAGCAACTCCCATCTTTTAACGTCTTTTGGTCTGACGCGGCCGGGGTTCGAACCCACGACCTCCCGGTTGTGAGGCGGACGCTCTACTGACTGAGCCAACACCCCGGTACATACTCTTACTCAAATCTATATAGTACCGATATCTGTAATAGCGAGTTAGATCGCTATACTTGGCGCTTTCCTACTAGTAGTGGTAGAATTCAAATAGCGAGTTAGATCGCTACGGCTACTGCGCTCTCCTATAAAAGAGCGAAATCAAAATAGCGAGTTAGATCGCTAAAGTTGGCGCTCTCCTACTAGTAGTAGTAGAATTCAAATAGCGAGTTAGATCGCTACGGCTACTGCGCTCTCCTATATAAGAGCGAAATCGAAATAGCGAGTTAGATCGCTATACTTGGCGCTTTCCTACTAGTAGTGGTAGAATTCAAATAGCGAGTTAAATCGCTACGGCTGCTGCGCTCTCCTATATAAGAGCGAAATCCAAATAGCGAGTTAGATCCCTACAGTTGGCGCTGTCCTATACTAGTACATACTCTTACTAATATCTATATAGTAGCGATTTCTGTAATAGCGAGTTAGATCGCTATACTTGGCGCTTTCCTACTAGTAGTGGTAGAATTCAAATAGCGAGTTAGATTGCTACGGCTACTTCGCTCTCCTATATAAGAGCGAAATCCAAATAGCGAGTTAGATCGCTAAAGTTGGCGCTCTCCTACTAGTAGTAGTAGAATTCAAATAGCGAGTTAGATCGCTACAGTTGGCGCTCTCCTATACTAGTACATACTCTTACTCAAATCTATATAGTAGCGATTTCTGTAATAGCGAGTTAGATCGCTAAACTTGGCGCTTTCCTACTAGTAGTGGTAGAATTCAAATAGCGAGTTAGATCGCTACGGCTACTGCGCTCTTCTATATAAGAGCGAAATCCAAATAGCGAGTTAGATCGCTACAGTTGGCGCTCTCCTATACTAGTACATACTCTTACTAATATCTATATAGTAGCGATTTCTGTAATAGCGAGTTAGATCGCTATACTTGGCGCTCTCCTACTAGTAGTAGTAGAATTCACATAGCGAGTTAGATCGCTAAAGTTGGCGCTCTCCTATACTAGTACATACTCTTACTAATATCTATATAGTAGCGATTTCTGTAATAGCGAGTTAGATCGCTAAACTTGGCGCTTTCCTACTAGTAGTGGTAGAATTCAAATAGCGAGTTAGATCGCTACGGCTACTGCGCTCTTCTATATAAGAGCGAAATCCAAATAGCGAGTTAGATCGCTACAGTTGGCGCTCTCCTATACTAGTACATACTCTTACTAATATCTATATAGTAGCGATTTCTGTAATAGCGAGTTAGATCGCTATACTTGGCGCTTTCCTACTAGTAGTGGTAGAATTAAAATAGCGAGTAAGATTGCTACAGTTGGCGCTCTCCTACTAGTACATACTCTTACTAATATCTATATAGTAGCGATTTCTGTAATAGCGAGTTAGATCGCTATACTTGGCGCTTTCCTACTAGTAGTGGTAGAATTCAAATAGCGAGTTAGATCGCTACGGCTGATGCGCTCTTCTATATAAGAGCGAAATCCAAATAGCGAGTTAGATCGCTACTGCTGTTTGCCACTACTACTAGGAGAGCGCCAACTGTAGCGATCTAACTCGCTATTTGAATTATACCACTACTAGTAGGAGAGCCCCAATTATAGCGATCTAACTCGCTATTTGAATTCTACCACTACTAATAGGAGAGCGCCAATTGTAGCGATCTAACTCGCTATTTGAATTTCGCTTTTATATAGAAGAGCGCAGCAGCCGTAGCGATATAACTGGCTATTTGAATTCTACCACTTATAATTATGAGAGCGCCAACTGTAGCGATCTAACTCGCTATTTGAATTTTCCACTATTAGAAGGAGAATGACGCAGCTGTAGCGATCTAACTCGCTATTTGAATTCTACCACTTCTAGTAGGAGAGCCCCAATTATAGCGATCTAACTCGCTATTTGAATTCTACCACTACTAATAGGAGAGCGCCAATTGTAGCGATCTAACTCGCTATTTGAATTTCGCTTTTATATAGAAGAGCGCAGCAGCCGTAGCGATATGCTCGCTATTTGAATTCTATCACTTATAATTATGAGAGCGCCAACTGTAGCGATCTAACTCGCTATTTGAATTTTCCACTATTAGAAGGAGAATGACGCAGCTGTAGCGATCTAACTCGCTATATGAATTTCGCTCTTATATAGGAGAGCGCAGCAGCCGTAGCGATCTAACTCGCTATAACAGAAATCGCTACTATAGGTATTAGTAAGAGTTTGTACTAGTAGGAGAACGTCAGCTGTAGCGATCTAACTCGCTATTTGAATTTCGCTCTTATATAGAAGAGCGCAGCAGCCGTAGCGATCTAACTCGCTATTTTAATTTTGCCACTATTAGTACTGTATTAAAATAGAGCCAACTATAGCGATCTAACTCGCTATTTCAGATTTCGCTACTATATAGTTTCTAGTAGGAGTTTGTCGCAACAAATTTCTGCTCTTTATATGAGAGCATAAAATCGCTATATTTGCGAGATTGTTGTTTCCCGTACAGATATTATAAATTTGAATGGCCTCTATGGTGCGTTTGACTGAAATGCAATCATTGCAAAACAAAAAGATCTGTTCAAGATCCATAACGTTGCAAAAGCATTAACTGTCCATAATTTTAAGAATATCCGCATTGGTATCAACTAGGCCTATGTTTATTTTGACATGGTGACCGGATACATGCTCAAGTTTTTATTTTGTCAAAGATATAGGGTAAGAGTTAAGTTTCCTACTGCACTTAGCTACGGTCACAAAGGTTCGTACGAACGATTATTTCGTACGAATCCCCCTGTTTTTCCATTGTCTTCCCGAATTTCCATTGTCTGAAAATCGTTCGTACAGCATGCGTGGCATTTCGTAATGGCGTTTGTGACCGAGGCTATAAGCCTTTGAGGCCGTTTAAGGCTCGTTCAGATATGACGCGGTAACCAACCGGGAAAAACCCGGGTATATATATATATATATTAAATACATGTAGGCCTTAATTAATGGCAATTGCGCGCATCAAAGGTAATACGCGTATTCTAGCTCTGTCTTATACGATACGGAAATGTGAATTAGCGTATGCCTCCTACGTCATCATACAAAAAAAATCCACCGCGGTCTATATAATCTGAACAAGGCTTAAGGCCTAGAGTGAGGGTTCGGTGTAGTATAAGGCCCAGGGTTCAAGTACAAGGATTTCGGTTAATATTAGATATTGACCACGGGGCAACCATTGTCTCCGGAGCATGAATCGAATAATCCCCGAGGTCACTCGCTCATGGATATAATTGTATACAGAGCCTCTTATGAATAGATTTTTTGTTTAAACAGGAGGGGGTGGGGGATAGCTCGGACGGCCTTTGTACATGCCGCTGACTTTATAGAAAATAATTATCAATGTACTAGGCCCATCAATCTTTTTATCATGTTTGTCATAGTTTTTATGTGTGAGTGTGTGTTCTTCTTTTTCATTAAACTAAACTTTTATCCCAATATGGTCTCATCAGTAGTTCATCATAATTAGCCTAATATTGAGTCATTTCTCAGAATTATGTTGCCTGGAGTTGCCATGGTTACAACAAAAAGAAAGGGGGAGGATTCAAGATACTCTGACAGGAAGAAGAAATAAATGCGCTTGGAGACAGAAAGAACAAAGAGAGAGAGAGAGAGAGAGCGAGAGAGAGACAGGGAGAGAAATAAAGAGAGAGAAATTAAGGGAGAAAGAGAGTGAGAGAGAACGATAGACGACGAGAGAAAGAAAGAGAGAGAGAGAGCGAGAGAACGAGAGATAACGAGAGGTAAAGGAGTGATAGACAGAGTGAAACAGACAGAGTGACAAAACAGAGAGTTAATAGATCAGAGCCTGGAGGGGGAAATGAAAAGTTATTACGAGTTAGCGTACCATAGAAAAAGAGGATATATAGAGAGAACGGATCAGAAGAGAAGGGGAAGAGGCATAAAAAGCAATACAATATAATAAGAAAAAAATGAAAATACGAGCATTTTTTTTTTTAATTGGTGAAATCTGCATATTCAAATCGTCAAATCAAATAAATAAGTCGGATAAAAGTTCATCAGAACCCCTGAAGGGCACCGAACAGAAAGTTGGGTGAAAACAAAATGTATGGTCAAGGGTTACAAAGCGAAACCCTTTGATATGACATAATATTGTTCTGACTGCTGGTTCATCAATCAACACACAGGGTGTATTTACTTCCGTTACCGAAAGGGTAATAATATTTTCAGTTTTGTGCAACTTTTTTTCACAAGGTTGATAGAGCGTGTAAAAGCGGCCAACATAGGATAGAAACGATGCGACTATGAAGAAATATAGGTCAAAGTGCAGTCCTGAACAATAATGGACGTGAAAATACCATTAGGAAAGAGTGGTCAAATACAGCACATAAAAATGGCTATGTACTGTGAAGTTTTGGAATGATCAGGATGAAAAAGGAGGAAAACAAGATCACATGCGCATCATAAATGGGTTAAAGGGACTACACACAAAGGATTGGTCTAAACTTTTCAACCATTTCCTATCATATTTCGAATAATAGGGCAATTAAGAGATATCCTTTTCATGAGACACATTTCTACTATGATTATGCTCCCAAATTGATAGGATAAGAATAAAAGAGCTAACAAATTTATTCTCAATTTTTACAAGAACTCTCTCTCTCATTAATGTTTCATCAATAATAATTAATAACCATGATGATGGTGATGATGGTGATGATGATGATGAAAATAATAAGAATACTAATGATAAAAACAACAACAGCAACATTATATTGATAACAATAACAATTTTTCTATTCATCGGTCTACGCACTATACAAATTTATCTTGCCAGTGTTTTCTTCACAAACACCGTAATATATTTAAACTTAAAGCTAAATGTACGTATACAAGTGATGTTTATGAATATATTACATGCAGGTTAGCTACAATAAGGGAAGTACTATATTACTTGTCGTTCTAGTTACAAATAACAGTCCGGCTTATTTACAAGTATGTTGTTGTAATACACATGTAACTTTAAAATAGATTAATTCATTGTAGCTGTTTTTCTAAGCTGTATACATCTATCTTCGTGGTCGCCAATATCCATAAACTTATTGATGAGGGTTTTTTTAAATTCTTTCTAAGAATACAACTAGCTTTGAATTTATATTGTAATTAAGATGCAATAAACATTCAGTTCAATCTCATAAGTATGCTCCATTATTTATCCACAACATTACATATAAATTCATAATCACGTAATTTTAATTGTAGTCTGTATGGTAAAACTTCGAATAAAACGGCACAATATGAGGACTTTGACAAGATTTTCTTTGTTTTGTTTTTAAACCCCGACAGTCGGTCATTCGATCATGTCGGCATGTTTATGAAACAGCGAATAAGGTGTAATTGTGAATGCTTTTATCATTAATATTATTTATAGTTGGTAAATATGTCTATTCAGAACAGCTTACTTCGTTCCATCGTGTCTTCGCGTCTTCGGGTTACACGAACTACCGTGAATAATCGGGAAATACATCGGGAAATCTTAACGACAAAGCATTGGGTCCAGTTTACGCGACAATCTCTGAAAAACTACACACAATCAAAGAAAACTCGCTTCTCGGTCCGGCACTTTTTAATACAAGAAAAATTCTCATATAGGGATCGACACTTCGTCATTGTATAGACATGTTTTTAGTAAATTGTGTTGTTATTGTTATCTAATCTTGTTTTGCAACCAGTGAAGATTGACTATTTTGACTTTATTCTAATAATATGCACATGTACATGTACAAATATTATCCCTATCTCAAGTACCATATTTGAAAAAGATATGATTAGGCCTTATATACATTCTATTTTCAAGACCTTTCTAAAATATAGGGGTATTTTTTTAGTCAAGGACTAGATCGAGTTTGGAATTCTCGACATGCAAAGCAACAATTTATACGGAAATAATATTGACCTATGCATGTATGTGTATATTATATATACTTCTCATTAGGGAACACTGTACATACTACAAACATATCTAAATTCATTACATTACATTGAAGCAGTGGTAGCGATGACGGTGAAATACCCTGCTTTGAAACCCAATTGCAACCCTAAACTTATAACCCTACATCCTTGACAAAATAAGCCCGGAGCAATTGTCGCCGGAACAAAATTTGGAAACACCATCACGGTGTTCCTGCGGAGTGTAGCAGTGGTTCCCTATTTCACGATATTAATACCGGGCCTATATCATACGGCTACCCATCTAAAATACTGGTGCATGATTCTACTATAATGAATTCGATGCCGATTCCAGTTACTCCGCCATTGGTGATCTGGACTGCGACAACGGGAACTGTTCTATGTTCAGACATGCAATTTATACTTTCGAAGAAGGGGGAGTACTCCTGTCTGCAAGGCTGCTGTATCACGATCTGCTCGCAGTCTGGAAAGATCTGAAATTAGAAACAATGAAGGATAGTTCAAGGTAAAGGACCGCAAAATATAAACACACACGCAGTTTTTAACGTGTAAATGAATAGCAACCGCGTGCAACAAAGCTAGGTCATACGTGTATAATTATATAGACCGGTTCGACTAGATAGCACATGGGTACAAAATGTCCTCAGATCTTATAATCTTGAATAAGTCCCACTTTGTGCATTTTAGAATAATCACTGCCGCCAAATAGTCATCGACGCTTTTATAATTAGGACGCGTGCTTCATGAATACTAACTGTCTTTATCAAATTAGCCCACTTGAAAAGAATACTTCCACCTGTGGGTTATTCAACACTGGTACCTTGCATAAATGAATACGATTTATTTTAAGTAACATTTATGAACACATATCAAATATTCGTCTCGATTGGTTTTACAATATTGTACAAATGACTTTTTCTGCCCATGCACAGATAACATCTACGAACTAGCTCTATCGATCGCTGAGCTCTGCACATGTTGTGCTATATACAGACACGCACTGGCGTACTGGTGGGGCTTGGGGGGCGCTAGCCCCCAAATAAAATTAAACCATGACTTGATTTTCAACAAAATGCGCGTTTCTCCATTTCTGTTGCAATCTGACACATTCCCAAATAGCCAGGAAGTGCATATGTTTTTTACAGTCACTAATGGGCCTTAGTGGCCACTAACAGTAACACTAGTAGATAACCGTATATGATATATCCAGTTTAGCGAAAATTCTGGATACCCGTATGTCCGGCCTAGAGAAGAGCTTAGAGAAGATCGCGGCAGCTCTAGGCGGTACGCGGGGGAATGCGCAGTCGCCTGCGCCAAGGGTTTGTTTTGGATGTGGCGAGGAGGGTCATTTCCAGAGGAATGTTCCACAGGCGCGGATCCAGTGGGGGCGATCGGGCCTTGCCCCCCAAAGAAAAAAAAGAGAGAGAGAGAAGGAAAAGAAGGGAAAGGGAAAGAGGAGAGAAAGGGAAAGAAAAGAGGAAGAAGAAAAGAAAATGGGGGGAAAAGAAGGAGATCAGGGGGGGGGGGATAAAAGGGCCTTGTCCCTGATGGCTAACCTGACCGTTATAAAATGCCTGAAACCCCTGAGCTTCTGGGGGCTCCGCCCCCTGGACCCCACGCCAATTAGTGTCCTGCCAGTGTCACAAATAGGGTATAAAAATATGCTCATCTGACCGTAATTAAATGCCTGAAACCACTGAGCTTCCGGGGCTCTGCCCCCTCGACCCCACCAGGGGCCCTAAGGCGGGCCCCTGAATGCTTATCTGACTGTTTTAAGATGCCTAAAACCCCTGAGCTTCTGGGGGCTCCGCCCCCTGGACCCCGCCCTCTGGACCCCACGCCAATTTCTAGTGTCCTGCCAGTGTCACAAATAAGGTATCAAAATATGCTCATCTGACCGTTATTAAGCGCCTAAAACCCCTGAGCTTCCAGGGGCTCTGCCCCCTGGACCCAACCAATGGTCCTAAGTCAGGCCTCTGGATACTCATCTGACAGTAATTTATTGCCTAAAACCCTGAGCTTCCGGGGGCTCCGCCCCCCTGGACCCCACGCCAATTAGTGACCTGCCAGTGTCACAAATAGGGTATCAAAATATGCTCATCTGACCGTAATTAAATGCCTGAAACCCCTGAGCTTCAGGGGGCTCTGCCCCCTGGACCCAACCAGGGGCCCTAAGGCGGGCCCCTGGATACTCATCTGACAGTAATTTATTGCCTAAAAATGCTTATCTGACCGTTTTAAAATGCCTAAAAGCCCTGAGCTTCTGGGGGCTCGGCCCCCTGGACCCCGCCCCCTTGACCCCACGCCAATTAATGTCCTGCCAGTGTCACAAATAAGGTATCAAAATATGCTCATCTGACCGTTATTAAACGCCAAAAACCCCTGAGCTTCCAGGGGCTCTGCCCCCTGGACCCAACCAATGGCCCTAAGTCAGGCCCCTGGATACTCATCTGACAGTAATTTATTGCCTCAAACCCCTGAGCTTCCGGGGGCTCCGCCCCCTGGACCCAACCAATGGCCCTAAGTCAGGCCCCTGGATACTCATCTGACAGTAATTTATTGCCTAAAACCCTGAGCTTCCGGGGCTCCGCCCTGGACCCCACGCCAATTAGTGACCTGCCAGTGTCACAAATAGGGTATCAAAATATGCTCATCTGACCGTAATTAAATGCCTGAAACCCTGAGCTTCCGGGGCTCCGCCCTCGACCCCACCATGGGGCCTAAGGCGGGCCCCTGAATGCTCAATGACCGTTATAAAATGCCTCAAATCCCTGAGTTTCAGGGGGCTCAGCTCCCTGGACCCCACGCCATTTAGTGACCTGCCAGTGTCACGAATAAGGTATCAAAATATGCTTATCTGACCGTAATTAATTGCCCATACCCCTGAGCTTCCGGGTACTCTGCCCCTTGACCCCTGATCGTAAATACTTTAGCCTCCCCCTCCCCCTCCACCTACTTTGAAAAACGTTCAGCGGTGCCTGCATATAAGAGTGGGGGTGATGCGGATTTTGGTCTGCCAGCCCCCAAACTTTTTTGCTCATTACGCCACTGCAGACACGTGAAGCGCAGTTATCAGTTACCGCGGTACAGGCCTATCTGGACAAAGGCTCACGTGCAATCGGGCAAAATTGATGAGAAATGAAAGGTCCGGTAGAGAGAAAACAGATAGAGACAGACAGACGAATGAAAGAAATAGCTAGGGTCCGGAGAGAGAGAGAGAGAGAGGGGAGGGACAACAGAGCTTCTAATAATTAGGACTGTTCAATGTAACAAATACGAAGCCCCAAACATGCCATTTTTGCGAACCAAAAATAAATAAATTATTCCGTACGTACGTACGAGATAATATTCCGTACGTACGCATTAAATTATTCCGTGCGATAGTGTTAATAAATATGCGCACGCATGTATGCCCACTGTATTTTAATATCAACTTTTTAAGATTTACCAAAACATGGTCTTTAACGCTAGAGAAAGACGAGAAGTCCTTAATGTCCGTCTCTATTTTGAGTTGGGATTCTCCCAGAAAGAAATTTTGTACATTTTGTTATCAAAACATAAAATTCTACTGAGTGTTAACTAGACATCTAGATAAGTCCCGATGTCACTTACAAACTGTGCCCTAAATTCCATAAAAGAGCCACATACCTAGCTCCAAGAGAAGCTTCATAATAACAGGTTCCCCACTGATATCAGCACAAAGTAATAAGGCAATGGAGCAGGGTGCAGGAGGGGCACAATGCCCTAGATTATACAATATTAAGCAGTACCCCTAAATCATAAAAGGAATGAGGAAAAAAAAATTCTAAAATTTTTCAAAAGCTCGCTCGCTACGCTCGCTCGCATTTACTTATTGTCTTCTTATCATATTAGGGAAATCGCTGTATACATACATGTATAAACACCATAGCTTTCAGTGTTAGATAAAAATCTTAATTTTTTTTAATAATCAGACCATATTACACAAAATGCAAAGTATTTTTTTTTATCTGGAACCATATGTTAAGATAGAAACAGTAATATGTCGAAAATGATCCTCTATAGCGTATTAATCAGATTGTAGCGGTATAATGTTGTCTCAAAGTGGTATTTTCCGCCTTGTTTTCACCCTTTGTGGGTGCCCCTTTTTTTAAAGTGCCCTTTTTTGTTGGTGCCCCCACTTTGAAAGATGCTCCGCCGCTCCTGATCATATGCCATGTGTTATAAAAGCTAGTCTAAAAATATACATTTTGAGATAACTATTAATATGACAGGGTATATTTCAGTATAAACTGGGGAAACTAAATATTTTGAGGAGAAAAGTACCCGTTTTGCTACTTTGTAACAGAATTATTGCGGTATGAATGTATTGAGATGGGAATAAGTGTGTTATCTTTCAAGTGGACCTATATTATTCTATCAATTTTAATGTATTTATATGTTTTATCCTTCTTTCATCTACTCTTCTATCATTTCCTATGAATTTCTTTGTTTTAATTGTTTTTTCCTTTAATATCTTCTCTTCTATCTTTTTTTATACGATTTCTGTTTTGTCCTCCTTTCATCTTCTCTTCTACCTATTCTTATTTGTTATATTCTTTCATCTTCTATCAATTCTTATGTATTTTCTTCCCTCTCAGTTCTCTTCTATCAATTATGTATTATTTTATTTTGTATAATTGTATGTTTTTTGAATCACAGATAATCAACATATTAACAAGTAATCAGTAATGATAACGGAATATTATTGCGTACTTACCGAATAATTTAATGCGTACGTACGGAATAATAATTCGTACGTACTGAATAATTTTTTTTTTTTGGTTCGCAAAAATGGCCTGTTTGGGGCTTCGTAAACAAACCTGTCTTTTGGGGTCTTAATCTGAAAACATTGATGACGCAATGTTTACTCGCAAATTAAAATGGCGCCCTTAACCGTGAAAGGCTGTATTGTCAGTTTCTTCTTAAAGAATACCTATATACCAGACGGTTTTTATGTCTATATTGCCATAATTAAGGAGCATTATTTAACAAAGAAAAGAAGAGCTAAAAGGCTAAAATTGGCATACCTGAACTATTTGAACCTCCTGGTTGTTGGTATTCAGGGCAAACACAAGAAGACTTCGAATATCATGTGCTGGACAGATCCTGGTATGCGCTCCTTCTTCCTTGTTCTCGTTCTTGATTGTTTGGACTATCTCGCCATATTTGCAGGCTATGGCATTCTTTTGATCGTCGGTAAAGTCCGTGACGATCGGCTCAGTACGCATGTACAAGGCAGCTGTATTGCTGCTCAGTTTTTGAATCACGCCCGATTGTTCTGCTTGCACGAGCTGATTTTTCTGTTGGTCTGTCAAAACGATATTACCGGATGATCGGCATTTTTGGGATCCTAGAACGGGATCAAGAACGAACTCTGGCACGACATGGGCCGTAGTCAAGTTGGGCACGGTAGTTACGACAAAGACGACGATGCACATAGAAATCATACAATACTTGGAAACGCCTTCCATTTCTAACCAAGATCTCAATCTCACAGTGGCAATTAAAAGAACGAGGAAAACGAATGAAGCTTGATCTGTTATGACACTCACTTCATGCAAGTAAACTCGTACTGGCTTCAGTCACGACGTAATAATGTTCCTACACTTTATAGTTATGGTTGGTATTTTTTTTTTTGGGGTGCCAAAAGATTGATGAGTCATAGCCTATATGTCGCAAGGAGAATGTAAAAAAAACCCGTTAATCACTAGAGCGATTTGTTGTTCTTTGATATTTTGTTGGTCGCTTGCTTCGTTTGCTTAGTGTATGGTTTGGGGTTTATTTAGTGGGAGGGTGATAAATATTGAGCAACAATTAGTAAATAAAAAATATTTATCAACCTTCAACAAAACAAGAGGGTGGCAACGGAGTAAAACCGTTTTTAATATGATAGATCATGACGTACTTTTATTGAATTCCCATGCAACAATACCGAGTGTCTCCACACACAAAAAAAGGATTTTGTTGGGCAATATCTTTAAAAAGTGCTTGATCATCTGCATTGAAAGTATATAGGTAATAATGTGGCAGTATCTCACAAATTTAGTGTGAATTTCGCCAGAATATATGAGCTAAAACGAATAGGTTATGGAGGTTTTTGTAAGCCGTATCCAAATTAATTTATAACGTTCAGGCGCGGATCCAGGAATTTTTGGAAAGTGGGGGGCACAATGAAAGACGGACAGAAGCGGTGCGTCCCGCGATTGCGCGGACAGGGAGGGGGTGTCTGAAGGGAATGTGCCCCCTCCCCTAGAGCTCAAGAAAATTTCAATTTTCCAACTCAATTCACGCGATTTGGTGTATAATTTTTGTCAACATTTTCATTATAATTATTGGCTTTATTATTTCTCTACAGTTGAAGAAAAAATTGTTGCCGACTGTCCTAAATTCCTGACGATATCAGAAAACTAGGACTGAATCGTGGCTGGATTTGGAGTTTTCAAAATGTTCCGGTCCATTAGAAATAAGCTTGAATTTATACTCGAAACGCAAGCGTTTTGAAACGAAAACGGTACATGCGCGGTAGGGGAAAGTGAGGTAAGATTAGCCAGTGGGTAATTTGAGCCACCCTTTGTTACTAGGAAACTATACGAAGTGAAAATTGGCGTATGTGGGGTAAGATGGGACTTTCCGTTGGGGCAAGTTGAGCCCTGGCTTAACCATTGTGTGGCTCATTTTACCCTGTGTGAATCATTGTGTACTTTTTAAAACATTTAAGTAAAAAGGAAGAAATGATGATTGACAGCAATACATGCCTTGATGCACATGTAATAAGTATAAGTATAAGTATAAGTATTAGTATAATCATTTATTATCCAAATCAGGAAATTTGGTGTTATATTCTAATAATTTCATTTCAGATGCCAAAATGCCACGAAATGCCACGGATCAACATACCCCAAAACTGGGGAAAGTTGATCCAAATAACATTTATTTTGGCGGTCCACCAGACACATATAAAATGAGTTGCTTCACAGGTGAATAGAGAAAAAGAGAGAATGGAAATTGTGCTACATTATTGTATTTAATCCATTACTCAATTCACGCGATTCGGTGTATACTTTTTGTTAACATTTTCATTATGATTATTTCTCTACAGTTGAAGAAAAAAAAATGTTGCCGACTGTCCAAAATTCCTGACGATATCAGATAACTAGGACTGAATCGTGGCTGGATTTGAAACGCAACGGTACATGCGCGGTAGGGAAAGTGAGCACAATTTTTTTTTTTGCCCTCAAAAATTGAAGAAAAATCACCCCCTTGAGCGCTAGGGAGGGGCCCATCTTCTTTTTCCCCAAAAGGGTGTTTTTACATGTTTTTTATAGGGAGGGCAACCCCCTGAATCCGCCACTGCGTTGATTTGGATCAGTGCACAATAAGTGTATACCTGTAGTCTGAACATTTCGTCACTGGCAAGAAATCAAATTAATTTCTTTTCTTGTTTTTAATACTTTTATATGCCTGGTTACATGGTTGCATTTGATATATGCAGCACTGCACATACATGACCATGACTTTTGTTTGGGGCTGAAATATGGCAACTATATAGGCATTCGTAAAATGCATGATATATTGAACAAGGGTTCATGCAGACAGTCAAAATTCTTTCTCATCGCAATGTTTAATAAGAAAATAAAAGTCAAGTAGAGTTCTGGTTATGTGATTGCATTGTGAAAGAAACAGTGTGGAATCGATCAGAAAAGGTTGATCATGTAGCATATAAGTATTGGTGTGTACTGCAAGGTTCTGGAGTCATCAAAAATGATAAGAAAATTGGCCGGCTCTTGGTAAAGTAACAAGCACTGAACACAGAAAGATGTATATGGGACTACACAAACAATTATGTGGCATAAAAATCGGGCCTCATTTTGGCGATGTTACTTGTCATATTTAGAATATGAAGGCATTTGAAGAGTCTTGCTTTTCAGGGGACATTTTTACTCTGATGCTCTTCCACACTTGCATAAGAACAATGATAACGCTCACAAATTATTTTCACCTCTCCCCAGAACTCAATCTTCTCATTAAAGGAGGATGGCAAAGCGTTGGAAATGTTGCCAGATTTGGATAAATTTTGCATTTATATAAAGAAGAGAGTCTTATAAATGAAATAAAGTAAGTATGAAAGCCAAACATTGTCATCCAGCCAAGAAATCCTCGTTTGAATTGACCAATTTGCTATATACTCTAAATTTTGTCCGCTAGCTGTGCAACTCTGTTTTTACATGCATCCGGGACTTCAATTGTGTGACGTAAGAGGAAGACCCGCCGCTAATAAGCCAGTTCATACTTGCAGTCTGAGCATGAGCAGATAAAGGTCATTGCAGACCAAATTGTGAAATACACGGAGACAAAAGACTGGATACGTGCTCATGAAAGTTATGTAATCATAATTCATGTAACATGCACAAGCAGTGCACTCCGGCCACGATACACAGGTGGAACTATTCTTTGAAAAGGGAAAACAAAGGTTATTCATGTAGCTGTAGGAGTGATTATTTCAACATTTAAAAAGTGGGACCTCTTCATGTTTTGAAGATCTGTGGATATTCGGAGTCATTTTAGGACTTGTGCTAACCATGAACTGGTTAATCGAAAGAAAAAGCACAACATCTAACTGCTGCGAGCGCACTGCATAATATTACGATTTTTTTGTATTTGTATGTGCATAATATTATGATGGAAACGTGTCAATTCCCTCTTACGTCACAGCCCTTAGACCGAAAACGATCGCCTTCACATTCCCGCTTTCAGTCGATCGCTCGTGGAGGCTTGTTTAAAATGATTGTTTTTAGTGTCATTGGTGTTTTCAAGACATTAATTGAATTGAATCTTGTTCATGAAGTGTTAAACTGGCATATAATCTGAATTTACCACAATAAATCAATGTATCTACCTATTATTTGCTAGTTTATCCAAACTACGCCACCTTCGAGAACTTTAAAACAGTCACTTTCGCGCATGCCCCCACCCCCAATACATCGCCTTCCCAGGGGTCACGTGCGCAACGCACGCCCGCCATTCATCCTCTTTCTATTCTCGCCTACCTGAGTAGAACATATATAGCTAAGTCACTCCAAATTTAAGGTTTTCTTTTGACCTTTGCGAAGGCTTGACTACTATATTGCTTTTCAATTCCGTACCCAAATTAATACTGCTTCTTTTGGTGTACGGGTTCCTAAGTCACTATTTTGTTTTTGGCAGATATTTAACCTTAGTTTTCTGCCCCGTAATTTCCTCATTCACGTCCATAATTTACAGGTTTCGGACGCCGCTACGCTAGGGCGTTGGGCCTGGTGTCTCGGCCTTTGTTGCTTGGGAGGGTTACGTATAGGCGGGGCGGTTAATTTATTCCCTTGCCTATACGTCTCTCTTGGCTCGTTCCGCTTCGCGGATCACCGCTTCAGCGGTGCGGCCTTTTGTTCGTTCGTGATTGTTTGGATTTTATTTTTATCGTGCATGCCTGTTGGGTTGTGTTACTTTGAGAAATAAACATTTTATTTGAAATTGTTTAACAGAAATTGTAGCGAGCGTCGGGTGTTACGCTCTCGCTCCCTTTGTTTTGTTTTTCTGTGTTTGTCTTTATGCAGGTTCTCGATGGACAGCTCGGAACCTGTTACTAAACGTGTCTCTCCTCCCGCAAGTGTTGCCGATGTGAGCGGCAAGCCGACGACGCGCTCTGGGGTAGTCTTCTCGGACACGTCGGAAGCGGGTAGGTTAGGGAGCGCTCCAAGCGTCTCCCGGACAGCATCTGTTCTGTTTGCCGTCCCGACTCCTAGAGTTGGACTCAGTATTACAGATACAGTTGGGGCGGCCGGTTTACCGACCATTAGCCCCCGCACACAGGGCACGGGCGTCCGTGCCTGGGGAAAGAGTGCCGTCGCTTCTGCGACCTTTGACACTCGAACCCGATCACTGTCTCAGCTCAAGACAGCGGTGTGTGCAAATTGAGAGATTCCGCTGTACCAGCTGCAGCCTGCAATCCTCAAGAGCCGGCTCCCTCCCGTCCTAGACGGGTTGGGAGTCGTAGAGACCGTCCGTCCTCCCCTGGGAGCTTCCGACGATTCTCAGGCAGTGGCTTTTTGCCGGCGTCTCCCGCCCGCAAGAAGACTCGCCTCGTGACCGCGGTTACCAAACCGTCGAAGCCTAAGGCCAAGACTGGGAGGAGCGCCCCTTGCGAGGCTCCCGCTTCCGTCCCTCGACGGTTGATCAGTCAGAACTGCTCCATTATCTGAAGCTTTTCGCTGAGAAGAGCGGGTGGGCTAAGCCCCGACTCTGTACGGTCAGTGGACCCGAAGACCCGAACTCCGATCCGTTGAGGCCGGTCCGTGTTCGCCGGTCTTGAAGGACTCTCCGGTTCGGGCAGATCCGGTCGGAACCGTCAGACTTCGGTCCCGGTTCAAGAGTACCGACCCGACCCGTCCCGTGTACCGTGCCACCCGGTCCCGTTTACCAACAGAGCCCGTCCCGCTTTCCGGTTCGATCCGTTCCGTCCACCGGTTCAATCCGTCCCCTTCCGCTTTCCGCTCGCACCGATTTCGATTCCCGACCCGGATTCCCGAGTAGGATATCCGGCCTGCGCGTCCTTTCGATCGGCCACCGACCCCGTCCCCGTTCGCGGGCCACGGATCCGCTGCTGCCACCGCTTAGAACCCGGTTTCGAGCAGCCTCGCAGGTTCAGGACCTCCTGGTCCGTGCCGATCTCATATTCCGCGCGCTTGGCGCCCGCCCGGTGAGGAGACATGGGAGTGCCCGCCCTTGGGGCCAGGCTCCCTACAATACCGAGTTTGGGGGGTCAAGACCCTGATTCCGATTCGGAATCCGTGGCTAGTGTGGCCCCCCAGATTCCGCGGGGATTGGCAGCAGACGCTCAGGCGCTGCTGTCAAAATACTCCCTCCAGGGGGATTCCTCTGACGGATGATTTCAAGGCGGCCTACAAGGAGGTGGCCGCGGACGCATCCTCCAAGCTGATTGCTAAGGAGTTTGCTTTTAAGGCTCAGGACTCACGTGCCTTTTTTGAGCCCAAGTCCTTCTCGCCTGACCTATCACAGGTGGCGGCGAGATTGGGTGTCCATTTCAAGAATCGCAACTACGTGGCTTTAGACAAGCCGGGACGCTCTAGCGAGGCCCAAGCCAGATCTGGCATGAGACTGACAGCTTACCTAGGTACGCTTCTGAGCCTCAGGGTCAGGTCTCGGGAACTGTCCATTTCCGAGGCTGACGGTATGGTCTTAGACGAGATCTTGCTGTCTATTACAGGTTCGTTGTGGTCACAGCTCTCCCAGGGAGCGGCTCAGGCTACGAATCTCGGAGGGAGTTTGCTCTTTCCGCCTTAGGGGTGCTCAAGAGAGACCCCGCGCTTGTAGCAGGGGTACCCTCTTCAGAGGAGCACCTGTTCGGCGGTCAGTTCGCTGCAATTCTGCAGCGTGAACTAGACGCCCGTAAGCAGGCGGCGGAGATGGCCAAACAACTCCGCCCACTGCAAACAGCCCAGCCCCCTAGACAGAGGGCGAGGTCAGACTGGCGACCGCCAGTTCGCCATAAGGTCACGCAGGCACCACCTCGTACCAGCACCGGCTGCCCCCAACCCAGGGGTGGCGCCGCCCGCCTCGAGGAAGGGCGCCTTCAGGGGTAGAGGGGGGCGTCATGCCCGCGGCAGGGCTCCGGCCAGGCCCAGGCAGGCGTTTTGATGCCGTGCTCCGGGCCGGGATCACAAGGTAGGCGGACGGCTTCGGCTCTTCCTTCCCGCTTGGGAAGCGATTACCGAAGACGCATTCGTGAGCTCCGTCAGGCGAGACGGCTTCTGCATAAGACTTGCAGAGCCCCTCCGCACGGCGCGATCCGTATCCGTCCGCCAGCCTTTTCCGCCCTTTTCGGCAGCACATCTCGGCCGAGATACTCGCTGCTGGAGAAGGGCGCCATAGAGAGAGTGAGAGACCATCGTCATCTGTGTCTCTCCCGATCTTCGTGATCCCCAAACGCTCGGGAAATTGAGGATGATCTTGAATATGAAGGTCATCAACACTTTCATCCCCCAGTCCATTTTCGAATGGAGACCTTGGCCTCCATCTTCCAACGATCGAGCGGACGGACTGGGCCGCCTCGCCGATCTCAAGGACGCATACTTCCATATCCCGATACACCCCGGTCACGGGATTTTCTGGGCTTTGCGCTCGAGGGCCAATCCTTCAGATTTTGCGCCCCCGCTCGCCTCCGACCGCCCTGGTATTCACCCGTAGTGGCGGCGTTGGCAGGTTATCTGAGGACCGCGGCCTGCGCCTTTTCGTCTATTTAGACGACTGGCTACTGCTGGCGAGTTCGAGGCGGATCTCCAGATTCAGCTAGACCTGTTGCTCCAAACCACTCAGGAACTCGGCTTCCTGATCAATTGGGACAAGTCGGAACTATCTCCTCCCGTACCCCAGTGTACCTGGGGGCAGAGATAGATATCCCAAACCAGGTAGCTCGACCCAGTCGAGACAGGATCCAGACGATTTCGTTGGCCGTCAGGTCCCTTCGTCTTGCTCGCAGAGTGCGGGCCAAACGCTGGCTGCAGTTTCTGGGTTACCTCGCCAGTTTGGTCGACGTGTTCGGACTGCAGGCTTCTCATGAGACCTTTTCAGAGGCACCTGCTGAAGTTTTTTACACCCAGCATCGATTCCCTCAATGTGTGGATTCCACTTTCGAGGGAAATCATCCGCCTGCTCGCCCCCTGGGCGAATACTGCGTTTCTGGCACAGGGCAAGCCCCTTCGCACCCCACTACCATCGGTGTCTCACATCAGATGCGTCCCTTCGGGCTGGGGAGGTCATTGCGAGGGCGAGATGGTGTCGGGGATTGGTCCCATTTGGACACCATCCCCACATCAACATGCTAGAGCTCATGGCGGCGCGGTCGCTCCGACACTTCAGAGCGAGGTGTGTGGGCCGCTCTGTGTTGATCCTCACAGACAACACAACGGTGGCGGCTTATATCAACCGACAGGGCGGGACACGCTCAAGTTCGCTGAACGCTCTTGCCACCCTACTGTGGAGGTGGTGTCGGGACAACAACATCATCCCGATCGCCTCCTACATTCCCGGGAGGACAACCTCATAGCAGACTTCCTCTCGGGCAGGTGTCTTCCTCGGAGTGGTCTCTGAATCTCGAGGTGTTCGACCAGCTCAGGGTGGCTTGGGACCCTCGAGATCGACCTGTTTGCCGCCTCGTTCAACCACCTCCTTCCGAGGTATTGTTCGAGGGTTCAGGACCCAGAGGCCTGGGCGCTGGATGCCTTCTCCTTCATTGGGAACCTCCGCTACGCTGTTCCCCCTTTCCTCTGATCCCTCAGGTCTTGAGGAAGATCAAGGAGGATCAGGCTTGGGTCTTGCTGGTAGCTCCGCTGGCCGAGGAGACCTTGGTTTCCTCTCCTTCTGTCCCTCTTGACGGGTCTCCGTTCCTCTCCCGCTGAGTCTGGACCTAGTGTCCCAACCTCTGTCGGGATCCGTCATCATCGCCCTTCAACGCTCTCCCTGACCGCCTGGCCGTTGTCGGGAGGACGCTAAGACTTCTGGACTCTCGAGAGAGCTTCCCAGTTCATAATCCAGAGTCGAGACTCCACGAGGGCTTTGTATAATTCCGCTTGGAGCCCTTCTCCATTTGGTGTGGAGACTCGGGTCTCCCCACGCACGGCTTCGGTAGGGGTGGTAGCAGATTTTAATCTCACTATTTGACAAGGGTAGATCCCTATCTACTATCCGGGGCTACCGTCGCCATCGCCCATGTTGGTTTCCCAGACGGTTCAGGTGTGTCCAATTCACATTTCCTGGCCAAGCTTCTGCGGTCCTTTTTCCTGCAGAGACCAGCAAATCCAGCTGGCCCGGCTTGGAGCCTACCGAAGGTCTTGGACGCTGGCAAAGCCTCCCTTTGAGCCTTTGGCCAAGGCCTCGCTTATTCACTTGACAGTGAAAACAGTGTTTCTTATGGCAATAGCTTCGGGACAGCGGAGGAGCACGCTCCACGCACTGTCTACCTCCTGGCCACATCAGGTGGGAAAGGCGAGGAGTGCGGCTGATCCTCGACCTTCCTTTATTGCCAAAATCAATCGGCGTCCTCCGGCCCGGTGGAGGTTTTCCTCAGTCCCCTTCGGAATTCTCCTCGGTCGCAGAGGACAAGACTTGGTGCCCTGTTAGGGCACTCAAGTGGTACTTGGACAGAACTAAGGGTCATCGGAAGGATGAACAATTGTTCCTTATCTCGCGAGAGCCCTTCTCACCCGCATCCCGAGAGTCCATCTCGAGATGGATAGTGGAAGCTATTCAAGCGGCTGGCCCCGAGGCCCTTCCCCCAGGGGCAGGGCCAGGGCCCACGATACCAGAAGTATCAGCACTTCCTGGGCCTTGTTCCAGGGAGTGGGCTTAGACGACATTTTGAAGGCCGCCTTCTGGCGGTCTCCCAATCGTTTACGTCGTTTTACCTTAAGGACGTCCCTTCTGGGGAGGAGTTGTTCGCAACCACGTCCCTAAGGGCGGCTTCGGCTGCCATTGGTCCCCAATAATCCCCTTTTCGTTTGGGACATGCCTCCCGGCCCTGTCTGTGCTGGTCTAGCAAATAATAGGTAGATACATTGATTTATGTGGTAAATCAGAAAATCAGAACTGATTTTATTATTTACTATATAAATCTATGTATCTACCTATGTCCCTCCTCCGTCCCCTCTCCTGCGTAGCAACATGTCCGAGGCTTTGTCTCTGGTGGCTCGTGAAAGAGGATGAATGGCGGGCGTGCGTTGCGCACGTGACCCCTGGGAAGGCGATGTAGTGGGGCATGCGCGAAAGTGACTGTTTTAAAGTTCTCGAAGGTGGCGTAGTTTGGATAAACTAGCAAATA